>CM041021.1:10652344-11239844 GCA_022984855.1 Dimocarpus longan
AATAACTTTCGCAGCTTTTAAACGAGTTTACAGTTTTCAGGAAAAGAAAGTAAGTAAGTAATAGTTTTTCAATCTATTTTTGGGAGGAATAGTATTTTTAAGCAAAAGTACAGTTTATGTAAACTTACCCACTCACTGAGTTATTCTCACCACTGTTTTCCTGTTTTCTTAAAAACCTCCCTCAGGTGCAGGTGCGAGTAGCGCGGTTGACGTATCTCCTTCGGACGGACAGGCCACGGATAGGCCAGCTAGACACGCGAGACCAGATTGCACTATTTTCTAGCATAACATCATGTATTGTATTTACTATCATTTTCCAGATTCTCTAGTTTTATAAATATTATTTTGAGTTAAGGATTTTATGTAAATATCATGCATGTCGTTTTTAAGATTTATTCAAGTTACTTCCGCTTAATTGCATGATTATGAGTTTGAAAATGGCCGGAGGCCTATTGATTATAGAAATTGTTTGTGAATACAATTATACAGGTTTTATGAGATATTTTACAGGGTGAAATTTTAGAAAAACAGCCGTTGTGCTGCCGGTTTTCTGTGAAAATCCTATTTTCATAAAGTTATTTTCAACGAACAAAATTCCCACCCTTTTTCAGAATAAAAAGGATTTCAAGTATTTTAGAAAAGAAAAGAGGCTTAGCTTCACGGGAACTTTCCAGTCAGAGCAGATCTCGACTGGGGAGCCACCGTGGGGTTGCCGGGCAGGTCGCCTAGCTAGTAGTTAGAAAGGGGCCTGTCATATTCGTTCGGTTTTTTAGAAATCGTTTCCGAGCGTTTTGGTTGAATTTTTCCACGAATGCGAGCGTTGTTAGTTTATGATTTTCGTTGTCGAATATAAAAGGATTGTGAATGTTATCTCGCTGCCTCGAGATTGTTATTAAGCCCTTAAAGTGTTTCAGTTGAAGTGAGGATAGTTCGAGTTTTAAATAAGTTAATTGGATAGTTTTTAAGTCGCGATATCGAATCGGTTTGAAATAGTCTTCGCGTGCGAATATGAGTTTTCCGTTTTGTTATCGTGTGAGGATAGTCATTTGGATTATTGTGTTTATAAATCCTCGTATGGCTTAAAGTTTAGTTGCGCACGAATTATGTTTTAACAACATCTCGATCAAAATCAATTGTAGGTGAATCGGGAATCGAACGAGAGCCGTAACGGGAAACGGTGATAAGTATTTTGGAAGCAAGTTGTGAGTGTGGATTTTTAAAAGTTTTCATACATTCTGTTATTGAATGCAATCAGTTTTAGCAAGTAAAAGGTTTTGAGATTCTAGTAAAAGTTTATAGTTTTCAGTTTATCATCTATAAATGCATGTATAGCTTTAAAGTTTATGCTATGAATATGTTTATATTCTTCAGTAAAGTAATTGAGCAAGTTGAAATTATATACATGCATAGAGATAGTATTTGTGAAAGTTATTTTGCGATATTATAGCATATTACCGAGATTTCATTTTATATATGCCTATGGTTTACCTTAGCCCCTAAGATTACACCCGGCCGAAAGTATTCCATACGTGTACCGTAGTTGGGGGGAGTTACTAACTTTGGGGGATCGAGTCTGTCAGTCACCCTCTGCACGTATGGGATAGTGTAGATCTGCCTGATGTTGGAGGGATTCGTGATCCCAAAGTTGTATCCACATCTGCGACTACACATGGTGAGAGTTCCCCTATCCTAGTGGCGTGTCTTCGCACCGTCACGAAGGACGAGTTTTTCCTGGGTTGCCAGATAGGCTAGTAAGAAAATAAGAAAAGTTTTAAGAAAAGTTTGATAAATAACTTTCGCAGCTTTTAAACGAGTTTACAGTTTTCAGGAAAAGTAAGTAAGTAAGTAATAGTTTTCCAATCTATTTTTAGGAGGAATATTATTTTTAGCAAAAGTATAGTTTATGATAAACTTACCCACTCACTGAGTTATTCTCACCACTGTTTTCCTGTTTTCTTTAAAATCCTCCCTCAGGTGCAGGTGTGAGTAGCGCGGCAGAGGTATCTCATTCGGACATGCAGGCCAGCTAGACACGCGCGACCAGACTGCACTATTTTCTAGCATAGCATCATGTATTGTATTTAATATCATTTTTCAGATTCTCTAGTTTGGTAAATATTATTTTGAGTTAATGATTTTATGTAAATATCATGCATGTCGTTTTTAAGATTTATTCAAGTTACTTCCGCTTAATTGCATGATTATGAGTTTGAAAATGGCCGGAGGCCTATTGATTATAGAAATTGTTTGTGAATACAATTATACAGGTTTTATGAGATATTTTACAGGGTGGAATTTTAGAAAAACAGCCGTTGTGCTGCCGGTTTTCTGTGAAAATCCTATTTTCATAAAGTTATTTTCAACGAACAAAATTCCCACCCTTTTTCAGAATAAAAAGGATTTCAAGTATTTTAGAAAAGAAAAGAGGTTTAGCTTCACGGGAACTTTTCAATCAGAGCAGATCTTGACTGGGGAGCCACCGTGGGGTTGCCGGGCAGGTCGCCTAGCTAGTAGTTAGAAAGGGGCCTGTCAACGTAACAGGAAAACAGTGGTGAGAATAACTCAGTGAGTGGGTAAGTTTATCATAAACTATACTTTTGCTAAAAATAATATTCCTCCCAAAAATAGATTAGAAAACTATTACTTACTTACTTATTTTTCCTGAAAACTGTAAACTCGTTTAAAAGCTGCGAAAGTTATTTATCAAAATTTTCTTAAAACTTTTCTTATTTTCTTACTAGCCTATCTGGCAACCCAGGGAAAACTCGTCCTTCATGACGGTGCGAAGACACGCCACTAGGATAGGGGAACTCTCACCATGTATAGTCGCAGATGTGGATACAACTCTGGGATCGCGAATCCCTCCAACATCAGGCAGATCTACACTATCCCATACGTGCAGAGGGTGACTGACAGACTCGATCCCCTTAAAGTTAGTAACTCCCCCCAACTACCGTACACGTATGGAATACTTTCGGTCGGGTGTAATCTTAGGGGCTAGGGTAAACCATAGGCATATATAAAATGAAATCTCGGCAATATGCTATAATATCGCAAAATAACTTTCACAAATACTATCTCTATGCATGTATATAATTTCAACTTGCTCAATTACTTTACTGAAGAATATAAACATATTCATAGCATAAACTTTAAAGCTATACATGCATTTATAGATGATAAACTGAAAACTATAAACTTTTACTAGAATCTCAAAACCTTTTACTTGCTAAAACTGATTGCATTCAATAACAGAATGTATGAAAACTTTTAAAAATCCACACTCACAACTTGCTTCCAAAATACTTATCACCGTTTCCCGTTACGGCTCTCGTTCGATTCCCGATTCACCTACAATTGATTTCGATCGAGATGTCGTTAAAACATAATTCGTGCGCAACTAAACTTTAAGCCATACGAGGATTTATAAACACAATAATCCAAATGACTATCCTCACACGATAACAAAACAGAAAACTCATATTCGCACGCGAAGACTATTTCAAACCGATTCGATATCGCGACTTAAAAACTATCCAATTAACTTATTTAAAACTCGAACTATCCTCACTTCAACTGAAACACTTTAAGGGCTTAATAACAATCTCGAGGCAGTGAGATAACATTCACAATCCTTTTATATTCGACAACGAAAATCATAAACTAACAACGCTCGTATTCGTGGAAAAATTCAACCGAAACGCTCGGAAACGATTTCTAAAAAACCGAACGAATATCCGATACTTTAAAACACTCTAATATTATCTATTTTCCGCGATAATGAATGCGAAACTAAAAACATAACTCAACAGCCCCTACACATCTCATAACAGCCCATATACAAAACTCGCAATGAATACGATCGTTTACCAAACCATTCAAAACCAACCGAAACAACAAAACGAACGAACCTCCGCATTAACAAGGTTCCCAATCCTAGTCTCAACATAATATCATCAATTTATCTCAACTTTATTCACATGGTTGCTTACTAATTTCCAAAACAACTCAACAAGAAAATGGGGCAGCACTTACTTAATAGTTTCGCTTCGAAACGGCTTCCGAACGGCGACAAAACTCTCGCACGTTCTCGGCAGCAAGCTGTCCCGTTAGAGGATGTTTCGTTTCAGCTTTGAAATGGATTCTTGGCCTGACCACCGTTCGGTAGCTGCTTGGACAACGACTTGCGATGACGATACGGCAGCAACGTGAGCACGGCAGCAACTGGACAGCTCACGGCACAGCAAGGTGACAGCAGCTGGTCAGCTCGTGCAGCACCAGGCAGCAAGACAGCACTTGGCGACAGCACTTGGTGTTGACAGCAGCTGACTTCGACACCTTACGCCAGCACAAGGCAGCGACGGCAGCAGCTTCCTCAACGGTGACAGCAAAGGCAGCACGGTAGGAGCACTACCTCACGCCAGCAGCTCCCTCCACCGGCGACACTAGCAGCAGCACTTGGGGACGGTGACAGCAGCTGGTGCACGACCTCCTCACGCCAACAACTGTCTTCCTTGCTCACGGTGATGACAGCAACTCACGACAGCACAAGGTAGCAGTTAGAGCTTCACGACAGCACACTCACGATCGGACAGCACCTCACGCTGACAGCACCTTGTTTAACAACGGCGACAGCAATGGTGACAGCAAGCTTCCTCTCACCGGTAACAGCAAAGGCAGCATGGCAGCAAGCTCAGCCTTTTCACTCCAGCAGTTGTCTTCTTGTTCACGGTCAGACAGCAACCTCACGGCAGTGGACAAGGCAGCAACGGCAGCAGCTTCACCCCTCCAAGCTTGCATGCACGATCAGCTCACTCAATCCATCAGCCCACAGCAGCGACACCCCTTTCGACAGCAGCTCTTCACCATCTAATAGCTACAGCAGCTTCATGGCAGCACTTGAAAACGATGGCAACAGCTACTTCCTCAACGGCGACAGCAAAGGCAGCACTACTACCTCACGCCAGTAGCTCCCTTCACCGATGACACTGGCAGCAGCACGGCAGCAAGCTCTTCACCATCTGACAGCTCGACAGCTCTCTTTGCTTGCATGCACGTCCTCACTTCAGATCAGCCCTTGCATGTCCTCCATTACTCAAGATCTGCTCTCGGTCAGCTCTTGCATCAACTCGGCCTGAAAACTTCTTCCACGAGCTCGCGTCCTTCTCTTGTTCTCCTTCAGCTCTCTCTAGTTTTTGATTTCTGTTTTCAAATGAAGAAGAAGGAGTTGACAGATTGCTTGGATTCGGTTTTGAATGAACAAAAGAATGGTGACCGAATGATGGCTTTGGTTTTGATTGTGTCTTTGAAGAATGCATAGATGACCGAGTGTTTGCTTTTCTTTTACTCTCCCTTTGGATTCGGTTTTGATATAATAAAAATTGTTGACCGAATGATTGCTGTCTCTTGTGACCGAGCATGCTATAAATATTGTTTTCTTCTTTATCAAATCCTCACGCTCACTCTTGGTTCTCACTTACACGAGCAACACTTCTCATGTTTCATTTTTTTTTTTCTTTTCTTTCTATTGGACACTTGTCCAACTCTTTTATTGCATGAGGGCCACTTGTCTTTGCTCATCCAATGCATGTGTGACACGTGTCACCAACATGCATTCCCTTTATTTTTCTTAAAGCCTTCCATGCATTCTCGGTTTAACTTCCAAGCTCGGATTTTCGTTTCCGTCCGTCCGTCCTGGAATCCGTTTTTTAATCGTTTTCGTCTTTGGAATAACAAAAATAAATTCCGAATCCGTCTTCGCGAACTCGAATTTATTTCTCTAAATCGAAAATAATTATTCCAATTATTTTCGGACTCGATAATTATATTTTTCCGATCGGACGCGATCCATCGGAAAAATATTTCGCTCTCCGACAAACGCGGTTTTGAGTTTTACATTATTTGTGGGAAAGGTTAAAAACGAATTTTTCTTTTCAATATGGTTAAGGGTTTGGCCAACTTTAAAGCAATTTTACTGGTTGATTTTATAATAGTTAGACATATTACAACTTGAGATTAATATTAAGTTTTTTTACTAAAATTAACTAAATAATTTTTATAATTTAAAACAGGTTATACCAGCTGAGTTGTAAAAGTCAAAAGGCTTAAAAGGTTTGTGTAGCATAAGTGGGCCCAATGCATGATGAGGAGAGGCATGTGCCCCTCCTAAATTTTTCTAATTTTTTTCTTTTATAATTATAACAATTAAAATTTATTATATATAATTATTAATTAATAAATTATTGAACTATAGATATTTTTTTTTAATAAATTACAATTTAGCTACCTAGCAAAAAAATATTTACGCTTAAGTGAAGTTTTCAGTTTTATTACAATGAATCCCTATACCATTAGTGAAATTTTGTTAGAGACAACTGATTGAGAAGTAGAATTGTCTTTTGAACTTATTTATTTTTTTATCTTTTGAAAATAAATTTTAAGACTTTAAAATAAATAAATAATTAAATAAAAATTAAAAAAATCACATCCTAAGATGGATGGTGGAAATCTATCAAAAAAATTATAAAAATTAAATAAAAAGAAAAAAATTAAACAAAAAAATTGCAAAAAAAAAGGGGAGATTCAATCAGGACCTCCATAACACCCTTGCTGATAGGCCTATTTTTAACTATACTACCTAGGCGACCTGCCCGACACCCTACGATGACTTCCCAGTCGAGATCTGCTCCGGCTGAAAAGTTCCTGTAAAGCTAAGTCTATTTTCTTCCTGAAATTACTTAAAATCTTTTTAATTCTGAAAACGGGTAGAGTTTTGTTCGTTGAAAATAGAGTTTTACGAAAATCCGACAGCACAACGGCTATTTTTCTAAAATTCCATCTTGTAAAATACTTCACAAAACCTATATAAGTTTATTCAATATATTTCCATAATCAATAGGCCTCAAGCCCTTTCCAAATTCATAATCATTCAATGATACGAAAAGTAACTTGATTAAAATCTTAAAACGTCACGCATGATATTTACATAAAATCCTTAATCCAAAATAATATTTACAAAACTTGAAAAATCTGAAAACAATAGTAAATGTAGTACATGATAACTTGTCTAAAACTTGTGCAACGTGGTCGCGTCTGTAGCTCGCCTGTGCGTCCGATGAAGATACTTCCGTCGCGCTGCTCGCTCCTGCACCTGGGAAGAATTTTAAATAAAACAAAAAACGATGGTGAGAATAACTCAGTGAGTGTACATGTAGTAAATGTAGTACATGATAACTTGTCTAAAACTTATGCAACGTGGTCGCGTCTGTAGCTCGTCTGTGCGTCCGATGAAGATACTTTCGTCACGCTGCTCGCTCCTGCACCTGGGAAGGATTTTAAATAAAACAAAAAATGATGGTGAGAATAACTCAGTGAGTGTACATAATAATAATTTCTGCTTTCATTATTATTTTGAAAACGATACGGCTTATTTAAGCAAAAGATTCTAAACTAATGTCTATTGACGTATTTCATTTCTTTACTAACTTAGAAGGGTAACTCTAGAAAAACTCATTCTCTTATGCTCTTAAGTTAAAAATCTATATGACATGAAATACTAGAAATTTTTTGTTTGCGTGTGCTCAGATGCGGGAACTTGAGATTACGATTCCCTCTAACATCAAGAACTACGGGAACTTATGATTACGATTCCCCCCTAATATTAAGCCGTACGAGAACTTGGGATTACAATTCCCCCCGTCTATTAGGCGTACGAAAACTTGGGATTACGATTCCCCCCGTCTATTACCATACATGCATAGGGTACCTCGGCTGGGTTTTGCTAGAGGTCAAGATAAACTAAAGAGATATTAATTACCTTTAAAATTAGATCGTAAGTGTTTCATTTTCTAGTTACAGTTTAAAACCGAAAAACTTGCTTTCTAGAGCAAAAACTCAATTATTGAAATAACGTTCTCATGTATCTTTACGACTAAATACATATATACAACTATACATGCATTATAGGGAAAGCGATAATATTCTAAAATGTTACTTGAATGACATAAGAATCATCAACTAAAATAGTATCGCATTAACAATTTCATATAACAAAATTCGCGAAAGCTTTATAAAATGCACACTCACAACTTGCTTCCAATAACTGATCAACCATCCCAGTTATAGCTCTCGTCTGCTCGTCGGTTCACCTACGATTGGTTTCGATCAAATTTTCGTTAAAACACGGCTCGTGCACAAACTAAAATTAAACCACACGAGGATTTCTAATTACGACAATTCAAGCAATTATCCTCACACGACAACAATACGGAAAACTAATATTGGCACGCGGAGATTATCCCAAACCAATTCGTTATCGCAACATAAACTACTCGAAACTCTACGGTTACAAAACCGATAACTATGCCATTCGAAACTAGAGTAACATCATCGACATCTCATTCTAATGAATTCAATAAAAAGAAGATTCGAAGCCAAACGAATCACATAAACCTACGCAATTTCAACTAGATATCTCGAATTATCGCTTTTAGCGTTTCGCGCGATTGCTTCGTTTCCAATCAAACTTATCGTCAATTGCTATTCGTGACTTTACTTAAAACATGACAAACGAATATTCAAATACTTTAAGGCAAAAACATGAAAAATATGGCAGCAAGCTTAACGAATATCCATTTTCGGTTTCAACTCCGAAATTTCGATAATTTAACGATTTCGCGCGAAACAAAAACTATCCAATTAACTTAAATGTATCTCAACTATCCTAACATCAAACTTTAACACTTTAATGGCTTAAATACATCTCAAGACAGCGAGATAATATCATCAATACTTTCATATTCGATAACGAAAATCACAAACTAAAAACATTCGCATTTGCGGAAAACTCATCCGAATCACTCGGAAACGATTTCTCAATATCCGAACGACTATCTGATACTTTAAAACGCACTAAAATGCATTATTTTCTACGACGACGAACTTGAATTTAAAAACATAATAGCCCTTAATCATCTTATAAGAGTCCATATTCAATTTCGAAACGAAAACGACCGCTTACAATATCATTCGAAAACACAACCAACAACAACGAACAAACCTCCGCAGTAACGAGGTTCTCAATCCTAAACCCAACCATAGCAATTTGATCCATATCTCAATTCTTATTCACACGTACGCTTTAAAAATTACTCGAAACACACAACACAATCAAAGGGGACAGCACTTACCTCAACTCAAACTCGCTCAAAATGCTGCTGTTCTCTTCTCAAGACTGAACTGCCTCATCCTAATTTGCATGTGCTGTCTTCTCTTGATTTTTGCTTCCCTTCAGATCTGAAATGATGAACTCAGCCTGACCTGACAGCTGCTCGGCACCAGCTCGCACAACGACAGCACACGGCAGCACCTAGTTCACGGCAGCACCTGGTTCACGGTCCTTGAGTGTCCACGAGCTGCACCAGCACACCTAACAGATCACGACAGTACTTCAGAACGTCGACAACAACAACTCCTCAAGGCAACAGCAGGACTCGGCAGCAACGGCAGCAGCTCCTCAGGCCTGACAGCAGCTCACGGTCCTCCTCTTGATTGCATGCACGGCTGGAGTTCTCAGATCTATCCTTGCATGTACTCCTTTGCTTCTGATCCCCTCCTCTCAATCACTCTCACGTTTACTCTCTCAGGTTTCTCTCTATGAAGGCTCTCGGTTCTCTCTCAAGATGGTTTTCGGTCTTGCTTGAAATGGGAGACCGAGATTTGAAAACTTGGTTTTAAAGAATGGAGACCAAATGCTTGAAAGCAATGGAGACCAAATGAAGGCTTTTGTTGATTTACTTAACTTCACTCTCTCATTTCCATCTCTCTCTCTCGGCAACAACAATGGTGACCGAATGAGGTTATTTTGCTTTCTTCACTTTTTATTTCATTTGTTATTATAATAGGTTGCTTGACAAATGGCATTCATGTACACTCTTACTATGCCACTTGTCCTTGCTATCCATCCCATTTGTCACCATCATGTCATGCATTTTTTTATTTCAATTTCCAAGTTCGAATTCCGTTTCCGTCAGTCCAAAAATCCGCTTTTAATCACTTTCGCCTTCGAAATTATTTTAAAATTTCGAATCCATCTTCATGAACTTGAATTTATTTATTTATTTTTTCTAAAATAATTATTCCGAATATTTTCGGACTCGATAATTATACTTTTCCAATCGAACATGATCCATTGGAAAAATATTTCGCTCTTTGACAGACGAGATTTTGGGTTTTACACTTGCTTATAAATTTTATATAAACAATGGTGTTTTCACAATTATTCATTTTCTAAAAATTTTAGATAATAAGGATAGGTAGGTTAAGGGCATTTCTAGTAAATTTGGGTGTATGGTGCAATTAGTTTATTGAAGGTTGAAAACGTAATTTTTTGTGGCAAAGGTTAAAAATGAATTTTGCTTTTCAAATATGGGTAATTTTTTAATTCTCACTTTATTTAATCTGCCGAATATAGTACCAAGGGCTTGGCTAACTTTAAATCAATTTTATTGGTTGATTTTATAAAGGTTAGACATACTACTACTTGGGATTAATATTGAAATTTTTCACTAAAATTAACTAAACAATTTTTATAATTTAAAACTGGTTATACTAGTTGAGTTGTAAAAATCAAAAGGCTTAAAAGGTCTATCTAGCATAAGTGGACCCAATGCATGATGAAGAGAGGCACATGCCCCTTTTAAATTTTTCTAATTTTTTCTTTTATAATCATAACAATTAAAACTTATTATATA
The DNA here is from genome assembly GCA_022984855.1 of Dimocarpus longan. Classification (NCBI taxonomy): domain Eukaryota; kingdom Viridiplantae; phylum Streptophyta; class Magnoliopsida; order Sapindales; family Sapindaceae; genus Dimocarpus; species Dimocarpus longan. The sequence continues at coordinate 10,663,096 of CM041021.1, forward strand.
ATTGTTAATTAATTAAATTATTCAAACTATAGATTTTTTTTTTTTTTTTTTTACAATTTAAAATTTAGCTACCTAACAAAAAAATATTTACACCTGAATCAAGTTTTTCGTTTTATTACAATGAATCCCTCAACTGTTAGTCAAAGTCTGTTAGAGACAATTGAATGAGGAGTAGAATTGTCTTTTAAACTTATTTTTTGTTTTTTATCTTTTGAAATAAATTTTAAGACTTTAAAATAAATAAATAATTAAATAAAAAAAATCACATCTTAAGATGGATGATAGAAATCTATTAAAAAAATTATAAAAATTAAATAAAAAAATTGCGAAAAAAAAAGGAGATCTAATTAGGATCTCTATAACCTCCATATCCCCACCGGTAAAAAAAAAAAGAAAAATTCATATTCATCTAAACCAAAAATAAATAAATAAATAAATAACCATCGATCTTTGATCTAAAATAAAAAGACTAGCTCAACAAAATCCATTTTCATCCATCCCACTCAAAAGTTAGCTCAACAAAATAAAATGCAAAATTCATCTTCATCCATCTATTTAACAACAGAAATTGAAAAAAGAAAAGTCAACAAAAAATTTGAAAAAGCAAAAAATCCAAAAATTTGGTTTCAATTAAAAAAAAAAAAAAATTGGTTTCAATCCCCTCTAAAAACTTAGATTTCTAAGCAACTGGAAACCCAAAAAACTAGGTTTCCAATCACACCTGCTCATGGAAGGCGACCTACATTAACACCCATCCACAGTCACCTATTAAACATCAAAAACACGACAACCAACAAACACCCACCGCACCCGTCGACACCCATCTTGAGCACCCAGAAACCACTCATCCATCACTATTACCAAAATCATCAAAAATCACCAAATCTGGATGAAAATCATGAAAAATCACCAAATCATCAAAATTTACATAAAACACGAAATCATTAATAAAAATGAAAATAAAAGTAAAAAAGAAAACCCATCTAAGTTTGAATCGACGAACCCAAATGAATATTCATCTGGGTTCGTTGATTCAAACCCAGATGAAAGTTCACCTAGGTTTGAATTGATGAAACCAGATAAAAATGTTCATCTAGGTTCATCTAGGTTTAATAAGAAGAAGAAGAGAAGAATAAGAGGAAGAAGAGAGAAATAGAGAGAGAGAGAGAGAGACAATGATTATGGTTGGTGGGAGAAGAAGAAGAAAATAAAAGGGTTGGTGTGATTGACTTTTTTTTTAGTTTTAATTATTTTTTAATTTTATTTTCATTTTTTAATTTTTTAAAAGAAAACAGTGAGGTCGTTTTGGTCTTTTAGCCATATTTATACTATTTACTATCAATTTTAACGGAGATTTCTTAACGATGGGTAGCTAAACTGTAATACAACAGGACACTTGACTTTGTCTGTAAATATTTTATTTCTAAATAGCTAAATTGTAATTTGTTTTTTTTTTCTTTTAGCAATTATAATATATTCAGGATTTAAGGAGTGCAATATAGATCGAACTCACAATATTTAATTGTAAGTGGGAGACACATATCACTAAGCCAACGTAATCTTATTTATAAATATAGAAATCCAATTTTATTATAACAACGAGCCATGTGTACACTATTTGATATTGAGAAAGGAGTAAATAAGATTAAAGACCCTAAATTAGTTAGACCATATAAAACTAATCCAGCTTAATGTTTTTAATAAATTTGACCCCAAACACGTGAGATTTGTGTCAAATATTGTAATATCCTTTCCTGAAGTTATTATTATACGTATGCATGGAATGATGTAATGTACTAATGTACTTTTATTGATGAAATAATAAAAGGATTTTTAAATATTTAATAATAAAACTTAATATTTGTAGGATTTTTGAAATAATTGAGAATAAATTTAAACCATTAAAAGTTGAGGGGGAAAAGAGAAAATAAAATATTTTTATAGAAAGAGTGGCAAAATTGTAAATAAAGTGAAAGTACAAGAACATTGGGGAAAAAGTGAAGAATTCTCTAGAATGTGGTAAAGTCGTAAATTTAAGGAATTTTGAGGGTAAAGGTGAAGCTTGACTCACGCCTATAAATATGGGTAGGCATTTTGTCGTGAAAGAAAGAGAGAGTGAAGAGAGGAAGAAAAATCTGGAGAGAGAGAGATATCGGTAGAACAAGAGAGGCAAACGAGAGTAGCGTTGGCCTGAGCTAACTTTTGCTATCTTTGAAAAGGAAATCGAGCTGTAGAAGATGAAGAACAAGATCTAGGGGGGTGATCACATTGGATCTAGTAAGAATCAAGTGGTAACAGCAAGTTTTTATAATTTTATTTTATAGAAAAGTCAGTCAAGAATAGTCTCTGGGTTCATTTGAAACTAACAAAGTTTTTGGATATAGATCTGGTGATATTAAAGTAACTAGCAAGTGGGAGGCAAAGCAAAAAATTGAGGAAAAATTGGTAAGTGAAGTAGCTAAGAAAACGTGTTGATTTGAGGTAGTTTGATGATTGTTTAGGATGATTTAAGTCTCTATCGTGAAACCTGTGCGTGGTTACGACTTGGATTTTGTGAAGAAAATTGATGATATATTATTAATATGTTGTGAAATTAAGTGAGGTCGGAGATGTGAAAATACTGATGTGTATGTGTGAAACCTGAAAGGAAGAGATGCTATTAGTGGCATGAGTTAAAGCGGAAGCTAGTGAGATGTGAGCTGGGTGAATACCTGCAACCCTTTTTCAGCACTGGTCAAATTGGTTTGAAGCACGAGCTCGTAAGGAGCAAGCTGAGCGATGCTGTCACTCGCTAATGCCCGTCCGAATTGGACTAAAGCAGAAGCTCGTGAGGGCGAGTTGGTCAAGGGTAGTAGCTCCCAAAAAGGAGAGCTTAGCAAGCTAGCGGTGCCTATAGTTAAGTCGAGTTGGAACAAAGGCCGAAGACCGCCAAGGATGTGTTGAGCGAGCTCGCTGAGATAGGAAATGCCCTCAATCCAGGCTGAGTTGAGTGAAGTAGAAGCTCGCACGGGATGAGCTGAATGCGAGCTGGGGGGAGCTCATAGTTTAAGCTAAATAGGATAGTGTAATTCGTTGTAGCTAGGGTGAGGTAGAAATGATAGAGCTGAATTGGATTGAAGTGATCTACGAGCTAAATTGAGATCTCATTTATGACTAGTGTAGGTGTAAAGATAAGCTGAGGAGGTCACTGAAGCAGAAGCTAAAGTGGTTCAAGTGATTTGGGAAACAAGCAGTAAGTGTGCAAATATTTTATTAAATGATTTTTAGCTTACCTTGCAAATATTTCATACCTTTTCAATTATTGTTTTAGCTTATAAGTCCTTTTATATTCTAGCATGAAAATAAATAGTTTATTTATAAATTGTATGCAATATGATATTTCTTTTTATAGTAGGAAAGGGAAACTGATTTGAATTATAAAAATAAAAAATAAAAAGGTTTTTAAAGCTAGTGGACGGTTTGAGCTTTATAGATAGACCTTGTAGCATTAGACCCGGTCAGTATACCCCGCAGTGTATGACAAGTGTTAGGTGGGCATGTCCTGCTAATATCGGGGGGATCGAGAGTCTGTCGTGTCTGTTGAATCGCCCTCTATACTTTAGGTTATTATCTCATTACACGGTATGCAATGATAGTTCCGCATGTGATGACGGGATGTCTTTGTAGCTTTGTCACGGTGAACGATACTAGCTTTTAAGCCATATGACACTTTACATTGAGCGGAGCTAGTTGACAGCTCATGTGGTTGTAGCTTTCTTTGGGTCTCCATTAAAGTATTTTTAAAAAGAAAAGCATACCATTAAAAGTAGATTTTAAAAAGAAAATGTTTTTGAAATACGAAATTTATTAGTCTTTTTATGAAACTAATTTAAAACTAGCTTTTAAAATTTTATAGAAACGTTATAAAAGCAGGTTTTGAGAAATGAAATTATTTTAAATAAAGATGTTTTCAAAAGGTTTTCGAGAGCAAATTTTATAAAAATTATTTTAAACATAAACGCATCCACACTCACTGAGTTTTTATTATTTATAATATTTTTGTTTGTTTTCTAAAAACTTCCCAAGTACAGGAACAAGTGATCAGGGTACGAGTGTGTCTCGTTCAGATTAGGTGGGCTCTACGACTGATGACACCGCATATGCCTTTTGTACAAAGTTTATGATTTAAATTTTAGTCATGTAATTTGCATATTTTCAAATAGTGAGCAAATGTTGTGAAACTTTGCATGAACATTTTAAATACTCGCATATTTATGATAATATCTTTTAAATTATATGTTTATTTATCTGATTCAACTTGAAATGAGATTTTTTTTTAAAAGTATGATTTATATGCTTTATGTGTTTAGAAAAGAATAAATAATTAAGGGATGCTCCACGGTGTCTTTTTGGATCTTGTTAGTTAGGCTTCAGAAGGGTTTCGTGGGGTGTCCGATAAGATCGCTGGATTCGCTAGAGAAAATTTGGGTCGAGTCTTATCAAATACCCTTTTGACATTGTTATATTCGATTTGCATTAAAAACATTTGAAACAAGTTATAAGAGAGAGAGTATGTGTGTGTGTGTGTGTGATCAAGAAGAAAGGGAAATAGAAGAGTCATTTTGAAAATAGAAAGAGTATATTGCACTTCCTATTGTTGGCGACAGTATGACTGCATTGCATTGCCTATCGACGATGATATGAGTGTATTGCATTTCCCCACTAAGCAGCAACGGGTGATGGTGTAAGAAGATCAACAAGGAAATTCAGGCACTAGTGTATCCTTTAGAGCCGAAGTTAAAGGTACATTGTAACATTTGTTTGAATGATTTTTGGTTAATGTTTTAGTCGTTGAGGTGATTTATTGACTGATTTAAGTTATGGTTTTAGCCGTTGAAGTGTTTTACAAATTTGGGTCATGTAAATATATTGTTGTTGAATTATTATATGAATAATAACTTTTATATTTTGTTTTAAGGGTAGACATATAGATTGGTTTTCTCATAAATAAGTAAATATACATACATATATATATATATATATATATATTTGCATTATCATATTCATTCATTTGAGTTGCTTTGCATGTTTGGAAGAAAAATGTAGTTTGGTTGACAGTTTATTGTTATGTGTAACGATTTTTTGCGTGACTAATGCGTGGTAATGTTGTTCATGACTAATTTGCAGCAATGTCTTGGATGACCAATGATTGGTATTGGTTGATTTATTGTTTTATTTTACATTTATGATAATAAATTAATTCATTTTGATACATCTCTTAATGTTATTATGTCATGTAGTGTAAAACCCAAAAAATTTCATTTTTATGAAAAATAATTTTTTTTGATGAAAAATGTTTCCGGATGAATAGTGTTTGTATGAATAGTAATTTTTGAAAAGCTAACCTAGTAAATCAAAAATTTCAGAATAAGTATTAGAATTAAAAGAAACTGAAATGGATCAAAATTGAGTTCATTTGAATTGGTTTTAAGTAATCTGAAGTTGATTGGATAAAAATGTCCTTTTTAGAAAATAATAGATATTAATGATTTTACACCCATTTAAATTTTTTCAAGCATATAATTGAGAGATTTTATATCTAATTAAAGTATACATTAGTCAATTTAAAGATTTAATGACCATAGAATATTTTTAGAATTTATTTAGGTAAGAATGTGAATTTAATGCAATAAAGGGTAAAATGGACTTTTTGGCATGAAAATATTAATTAATGGAAATGTGACTCATATCAAGAACCAATCATATGCTTTCTTAAGGGTTAAGTTTGATTATTTTAATGATGAGTGGATTGGTGAGTCATTAAAGAGAGTAAATCAATGTATAACATATGTAAAAATTGAGTTTTGTAATTAGAGGAGGGTTAATGGGCATTTAGGTCTTTTAGCACAATTAAAGAAGGTATAAATATGCTATCCCAGCAAAAATAAAACCATATTTCAGCCCTTGTTTAGTGCAGTTCGACAAACTAATAAGAAGAAGGAGAAGAAATTGAATTTGCCATGAGCCATTCCAATTTCCAAGTGATCTAAGTGTGATTCTTCATTATCTCTTCCTCTTGTTTTCATTAAAAGTGTTTAAAAGTGTGAAGAGATGAATTTGAGCAAGAAAAAGTGAATAAATAAGTAATTTTTTTATGTTAGGGTTTTATGCATTTTTATAATTTTTGTTTGATTTTCTAGTTTAGGTAGTTAATTGAATTCTTGGCATGCTTGTAAAGCTGTTTACGTCATAATTGGACTTGGGATTTAAGGAGTTCAACAAAAAGAAATATTCAAGTGACTTATATCAAGGTGAGCATACTATTCCCATGCCTAAACTTAGATTTGAGTTATGTTTAAGTGTTAGAGAAAAATCTTGTATGATTTGAGATAATTATATGCTAAGAGAATGAAAGAAAAATGATAATATCCCACCAAGTAAAAATTTCAGCTATATGTATATTCTTTGGTTCAATTTATGTTTGATGATTATGATAGGGATTTATGTTTATTTAAATATATTTAAGTTGATTGGAATAAAGAATAACGAAAAAGAAAGTCATATATGTATACATTCATTACATTCAGCCAAGGTGGATAGTTATGGTTTATTTTGTAATTTGAGTTTTAATAGTTTGAAGCATGTATAAGTTCTAAGTGAAAATTATGCTCGTATTAAAGTTTAGGAGAAATAAAGAGCTAAAGAAGAGCTTGATGAAGTGATTTGCTAGTTCAAATAGCAAATTGTAAGTGTGGTTATTTTTAAAGCATTTATGAGTTTTATTAGTTGAAAATTGATAATTGCAAATGTTTATTTTAGTATTCAATTTATTATGTTGAATTGATTAAACTTTTAGCATGTTAGCACTTTCTAATAATGCATATAAGTTTTTCAAGTTTACGTTATAAATGTATACATTTTAGTAAAGCAATTTAGTATGTTTGAATGAAGTACATGCATTGTGAGTGTGGTTATTTTTAAAAGTTTTTATGAGTTTCATTAGTTGAAAATTGATAATTGCAAATGTTTATTTTAGTGTTCAATTTATTATGTTGAATTGATTAAACTTTTAGCATGTTAGCACTTTCTAATAATGTATGTAAGTTTTTCAAATTTACATTAAAAATGTATATATTTTAGTAGTAAAGCAATTTAATATGTTTGAGCGAAGTACATGCATAAAAGACACATGTTAAGTGATACGAACCCCGTATATAACGATACGACACTCACGACCAAATTGAAACACAACCCCAAGAAAGATTAAAACAGGTTTATAACAAAAACATTTTGACCCATTGATTATATGTCAATCAAAGAACCAAAGTTATAAAGAACTTTGACCCAATGATTAGAACTCAATCAAGAACCAAAATTATAAAAGAAGGATATTGACGCCACTCCCAAGACATAGATGAGAAGGTGGGAGATAAGTCATGGTTTGATCGCCACAAGCAAAGCTTGATAAGATCACATGTTCATGAAGAACAAGAGAGAAAATTCACTCTCTCAATTAAACCTAATTGGCTGTAACTTTATTCCTCTTGTTATCTTCTTAAGGTTACAAGACAAGCTTTTTTATATGCAAAGAAAATAAAACATAACATGAAACCCTATCCCCCAATAATTGGACTCATTAAATACACTCATGGACTCAAAATAATTAAACATGGACTTAAGTTCATTAAATATTTCAGCCCAATATATAACTAACATGGGCAAAGACCCAACATGAAATTAAATAAACTAACTTAATTTATAAGCCCATTACAATTAAAAATAAACTCAATTCATTTTATTTAAAGCCCAAATAACTCCAATTTGCCTCGAATTGTCTTCAATTACTCTAAAGCCTCCAAGATTAAGCGCAATAACCTTCACGATCAGTGATTTTAAACTTGAACAATGTTTTGAAGCCTTGGTAAATCCTCCAAATTGTCCAATTTTGCTTCCTTGCTTGGATTCCATCATTCCCTCTTTCCTCAAGACGATTTGTCCTCAAATCGTTGTCCATCTTTATTGTTGTCCGAGGATTTGATTGACACCTGAAAAGAATGTTAGGGAAAGAACCTCACACACTCTCTCATGTATTTCACTTCAATCACTCACATGTTTATCACTCGGCACTCTTGATTTAACTCAACACTCCCATTGCACGCTCAAACTTTTCCTTTCTTTTTTAAATCAATCCAGAACACGCACAATAAGCAAAACGAACTAGCAAGATGAAACAAGATACAAGACTCGAACCAGAAAACTAGAAAAAAAAACTAGACCAGATGATGCAGAAATCAGATCAGTATGATGCGGTCAAGAAAGAAAATCAAGGGAATAAAATAAATAAGGCATGATAGATTAAAATGCGACACAGTCAATGAACCAGCAACGTAAAGAACAAAAAATTAATGAATTTGCGGCAGATCCATAACCTTGTGTGATGGATGAATGACAGACAAATTAAAGAATAGAAAAATTGATGATGGTTGGAGCGGCACTACAAGACAAAAAAAAATAATAATAAAAAGAATTGCAATTGAATGGTAGTGGTGATCTGTAGCAGCACTACGAGACGAAAGAAAAAAAACAATTGTGATTGAATAACAGAGGTGATGATGGGCAACACTAGAAAACAAAAGATTAAAAAAAATAATGATACTAGGTTGACGGTGGACTATGATGTTCGACCAAGACGAATGATGGATGCGGCTAATTTAATGAATTAAATAAGAACAAAACAAGAACCCTACAGAATGTTGCGGCTAAAAAAATAATAATAATAAAATTAAAATAGAAACAAGAAAATAAATTGATAAATTAGATAACCAAACCTGAAAACCCAAAACTCTTATACCAACTGATACGAACCCCGTATATAACGATACGACACCCACGACCAAATTGAAACACAACCCCAAGAAAGATTAAAACAGGTTTATAACAAAAGAATTTTAACCCATTGATTATATGTCAATCAAAGAACCAAAGTTATAAAGAACTTTGACCCAATGATTAGAACTCAATCAAGAACCAAAATTATAAAAGAAGGATATTGACGCCACTCCCAAGACATAGATGAGAAGGTGGGAGATAAGTCATGGTTTGATCGCCACAAGCAAAGCTTGATAAGATCACATGTTCATGACGAACAAGAGAGAAAATTCACTCTCTCAATTAAACCTAATTGGCTGTAACTTTATTCCTCTTGTTATCTTCTTAAGGTTACAAGACAAGCTTTTTTATAGGCAAAGAAAATAAAACATAACATGAAACCCTAACCCCCAATAATTGGACTCATTAAATACACTCATGGACTCAAAATAATTAAACATGGGCTTAAGTTCATTAAATATTTCAGCCCAATATATAACTAACATGGGCAAAGACCCAACATGAAATTAAATAAACTAACTTAATTTATAAGCCCATTACAATTAAAAATAAACTCAATTCATTTTATTTAAAGCCCAAATAACTCCAATTTGCCTCGAATTGTCTTCAATTACTCTAAAGCCTCCAAGATTAAGCGCAATAACCTTCACGATCAGTGATTTTAAACTTGAACAATGTTTTGAAGCCTTGGTAAATCCTCCAAATTGTCCAATTTTGCTTCCTTGCTTGGATTCCATCATTAAGGGTATTTGTAAAGTTTTAGGTCTTTACCTTAGAAAGTTAGTATTTTGGTTGTAAACCATATACTAGAGAAAAGAATATTTATATTTTCTAGTTAAATCAAGATACTTTCATGCATAGTATATATAAGATTTTTAAGTATTTTGAAAGAATTTTAAATGCCTTTAGTTTACCCTAATCCCCAGTATACTAGGTTGAAGTACCTTACGCATGTATGGTAAGAGGTAGAAAGAGTCACTAACTTGAGAGATTGAGTCAGTGTGTCACCTTCTGCATGTATATGGTAGTGTAGATATACCTGATGTTGGGATGAATCACGATCCTAGAGTTCCCGCATCTGCAACTACACATAGTAGCATTCCCTAATTCTAGTGATGTGTATACGTACCGTCACATAAGAACGAGTTTTTCTGGGTTACCTTATAAGGTAAGCTATATAGAAGGAAAAACATGTCATTAGACGTGAAGTTTAGGAAATAAGAAAGATATATGCTTTATGAAATTTATTATTAGACTTCAAAACAATAATATTTATATGTTTTATGTTAGTTTTACAATGTTATAACTGTTAGAAAGAAATTATTAGTTTTTCAACCTATTTTGGGAGGATATATATATAATTAGAAAGCAAGTATTATAATTTAAAAGTTTGTCTACTCATCGAGTTTAAATACTCACCATTTCTTTTATGGTTTTGAAAAAAAAAAAATCCTCCTTAGGTACAGGTTTCAGATAGTAAACAGAAGGCGCTCCGTTAGACGTACAGATGGGCTAAGGATATGATACTTCTACACTTATTTACTTTTAAAATATCATGTGCATGCATATTTATTTAAGATTTAATGTCTATTTTGTACATATTATTTTTGGAAGACATAAAAGTTTTAAAAATCTTGTGTACACATCATGCTTTTGTGTAAATTAAATGATTTTCAAGTTGTATTTTAAATTGAAAGCATGATTGTGGAAGAAGAAAAAGAGAGCCTGAGGCCCAGAAGTTGAGAATTGTTTTGCTATAGAAGTGTACAGATTTCTATAAATTTTTGCAATATACAATTTTTAGAAAAATAATTGTTGTGCTGCCAAAATTTTTAATAACTCTGTTTTGCAAACGTACACTCAAAAGAAAAAGTTTGTATCAATTTCCACCAAAAAATAAATTTAAGGTGAGAATGGTACCTCCACGGGATCCTTTCGAGCTAAAGTGAGGGTTTGACTGAGTTAAGTTGGGGTGCTATGGGACTCCTATCGGGTTTTGCAAGGGGGACTTGGAGCGGGTCCTATCACGTAGATAGTAGGTTCAATTGACTATGGTAAGTTCTTATAAGGATGCCCGTGAATAGATAGGATAAAGTAGCATTTACTACTGTCAATATACATTGCAGGTTTAATTAATTAGTTGAGAGTTAGAGATAATGTGTCGAGGAAGGGGAACCTATACAAAGGTTCTTACTGATGCGAACCCCGTATATAACGATACGACACCCACGACCAAATTGAAATACAACCCCAAGAAAGATTAAAACAGGTTTATAACAAAAGAATTTTGACCCATTGATTATATGTCAATCAAAGAACCAAAGTTATAAAGAACTTTGACCTAATGATTAGAACTCAATCAAGAACCAAAATTATAAAAGAAGGATATTGACGCCACTCTTAAGACATAGATGAGAAGGTGGGAGATAAGTCATGGTTTGATCGCCACAAGCAAAGCTTGATAAGATCACATATTCATGAAGAACAAGAGAGAAAATTCACTCTCAATTAAACCTAATTGGCTGCAACTTTATTCATTTTTTTTTTTTTTTTTAGGGTTACAAGACAAGCCTTTTTATAGGCAAAGAAAATAAACTAGTTTTGGAATATAATTAATTCCTAAACAAAATGTCTAAATTGTAAGGCTTAAAATCTAGAAAAATAAAACTAACATGGAAAGTAAATAATCCTAACAAAATAACCTACTAAATAAGAGATTGAGTGATATTAAATTTACAAGATCTTCTAAATATCCAAGATTTGCAAAATATACATTAAATTTTCAATATCTTCTGAATCTCCAAGATTTGCTAGATATGTATTGAATTTTCAAGATCTTCTGAATCTTCAAAGTTTGCTAGATATTTTGAATAACATCAAAGTGGCCCATTGTAGTTTTAAGCCCAAATCTTGCTTGCTTCCTTGGGTTCTATCATTTCCTCTTTTCTCAAAACGATTTGTCCTCAAATTGTGACACATCTTTATTGTTGTTCGAAGAGGTGATTGAAACCTGAAAATAGTGTTAGAAAATCCTCATGTGTTTTACTCCAATCACTCATGTGTTTCACAGTTTTTTTTTCGTCCCAAAAAAAAAATTAAAAAAATAAATAAAATAAAAATAAATCAGACCAAAAAACACTACGAAAACAGTTTTGAAGCTAACTTGATATGGTGCGGAAAAGTTGTGGTGATAAGCGAATCGACAGAATGATTTAATGAAGCAAGATGAGAAATAATAATAATAATAAAATGAAAGGTAGATTGATGTGGGGTGGCGTAGACAAGAACAAAGAAAAATAAAACAAAACATGAAAAACTAATTGATAAACTAAAATGATGGATATGCGGAAAAGAAAAAAAATAATAATAACCAAACCTGAATTAATTCCCAAAACTCTGATACCAACTGATGCGAACCCCGTATATAACGATACGACACCCACGACCAAATTGAAACACAACCCCAAGAAAGATTAAATCAGGTTTATAACAAAAGAATTTTGACCCATTGATTATATGTCAATCAAAGAACCAAAGTTATAAAGAACTTTGACCTAATGATTAGAACTCAATAAAGAACCAAAATTATAAAAGAAGGATATTGACGCCACTCTCAAGACATAGATGAGAAGGTGAGAGATAAGTCATGGTTTGATCGTCACAAGTAAAGCTTGATAAGATCACATATTCATGAAGAACAAGAGAAAAAATTCACTCTCAATTAAACCTAATTGGCTGCAACTTCATTCATCTTGTTATTTCTTTTATTTAGGGTTACAAGCCTTTCTATAGGCAAGGAAATATAACATAACATAAAACCCTAGCCTCCTAACAATTGAGCCCACTAAACATAATTAAATATGGGCTTAAGTTAATTAAATGTTTCAGCCCAAAACATAAACTAAGACTCAACATGAAATTAAATGAACTAACTTAATTTAAAAACCCATTACAATTAAAATAAACCAAGCCCAAATTATTTAAAGCTCATATAACTCCAATAAGTCTCCAATAAAGCCCAATTAACTCTATTTTGCATCTAATTGTTTTCCATTATCATCCAAAGCCTTCATGATTAAGCCTAATAGTCTTCAAGATCAATGATTTTCAACTTGAACAATATTTTGAAACCTTAGTGACTCTTCCAAATCGTCCAAATGTGCTTGCTTGCTTGGATCCCATCATTCCTTCTTTCCTCAAGACGATTTGTCCTCAAATCGTGACCCATCTAGTTATATGACGTCTTGGTTTGAAAAACCTGAAAAGAATGTTAAGAAATATATATATATATATATATCCTCACACACTTCCTCACGTGTTTCACTTAACACTCCCTCATATGTTTCAGAACTTCATAGTACTCCCTGTCCACACTCAAAGTTTTGTCTCTAAGTTCTAAATAGAACTAATCGATTACACCAAGGTCACCCTTGAAATAATCAGCTTGACTAATCTTCAACAAGAAAATAACATACGTTTATGAAAGGAAATAATGGAACATGAAAAACATTCAAGAATCAATGAAGGCACAAAAGGAATTAATTGTGGTCAAAGTGAGAAACAAATGGAAACAAAATGATTTCAAAGAAGCAAACTTAAAAAAAGACTAAAGTTTACCCCCTTGATTTATGGAAGATTAGAATGGAAAGAAAATAAATTCTATTTCTTTATGTAAGCAAGAATAAAATAGGAAAGAAATAAAATTGATTCCTTCTTATTTTGGCAAGAACTTTAGGAACAAAAAATGAAATTATTTCCTTAAAAGACTTTCCTTACATGCAAGATATCTAATTAAGAAAGTAATAAAATTTCACTCTCCTCCAATTAAGAATTTTCCCTTTTTTTTTCTGCTGTTTCTTTCTTTTTTTTTTTCCTTTTTTTTTCTGCTCTTTCTTTTTTTTTCGCCTTTTTTTTTCAATACTAAAAATCACACATAATGAAGAATATTGGTAACTTGTGAATCAAGACGAAAACAAAAAAGCACAATAAATAACATGAACAGTAACAAAACGAACAAGAGAATATAACAAAACAAACACGGTGTTATACGGAAAGAAGATGAACATATGTGAGTTTTTTTTTTTTTTTTTTAAGGATAAATCAAACTTGAATTAATACCCAAAGCTCTGATACCAACTGATGCGAACCCCGTATATAACGATACGACACCTACGACCAAATTGAAACACAACCTCAAGAAAGATTAAAACAGGTTTATAACAAAAGAATTTTGACCCATTGATTATATGTCAATCAAAGAACTAAAGTTATAAAGAACTTTAACCTAATGATTAGAACTCAATCAAGAACCAAAATTATAAAAGAAGGATATTGACGCCACTCTCAAGACATAGATGAGAAGGTAGGAGATAAGTCATGGTTTGACCGCCACAAGCAAAGCTTGATAAGATCACATATTCATGAAGAACAAGAGAGAAAATTCACTCTCAATTAAACCTAATTGGCTGCAACTTTATTCATCTTGTTATTTCTTTTGTTTAGGGTTACAAGCCTTTCTATAGGCAAGGAAATATAACATAACATAAAACCCTAGCCTCCTAACAATTGAGCCCACTAAACATAATTAAATATGGGCTTAAGTTAATTAAATGTTTCAACCCAAAACATAAACTAAGACTCAACATGAAATTAAATGAACTAACTTAATTTAAAAACCCATTACAATTAAAATAAACCAAGCCCAAATTATTTAAAGTTCAAATAACTCCAATAAGTCTCCAATAAAGTCCAATTAACTCTATTTTGCATCTAATTGTTTTCCATTATCATCCAAAGCCTTCATGATTAAGCCCAATAGCCTTCAAGATCAGTGATTTTCAACTTGAACAATATTTTGAAACCTTAGTGACTCCTCCAAATCGTCCAAATGTGCTTGCTTGCTTGGATCCCATCATTCTTGCTACCTACTTTAGTCATTTTTTGTAAGTCCCCGATCAATAGACCAGGTTATTCAAAACGTTTTGTTTATGCAAAAAATGCTAAGGCAAAATTGGATGAGATGTGGTTTTTAGTTTCTAGTAGGAAGGTAAGATTCTTGAAGCAGAAGTTATGCTTGGTAATGAGCTTGATGTTTGTTTAGCTTTCTGACATATTTGAAAGGCCATAGGTGGTCATGGAAGGTGGGATTCATGAGTAGTATTTTTATGGGGGAAATTATTTAAAGTTGATTGATAACTTTATATTTATAGAGTTATTTTATCTTTTTAAATTTGAATTCTTGCTTAGTTCTTAATATTTTTATTATTATTAAGTAAATTATTTCATATTTCTTTTATTTTTATTTTCAGAATAAAATTGGTTAAAAATGCACATGTGGACCCCACCAAGTAATATTGTTCAAGACAAGATCATCGCTACAAAATGAATATAATTCGCAGCAAGTTCATCGCCTCAAGAATTACTCGAGTCGGAGATCGCATAAAGAAATTATCGCGGTTTAAAGATAGGGTATTCTAGAAATAAATATTATGTCATGCTGATGTAAGAAATGATGTAATCAAAATTATGATGTAAGCAATGATGTAATAGAAGTTGACTTGACTGGGGTAGGTGAACGATGATGTAAGCAATGATGCAATTTGAAAGTTGACTTTGAATGGGGTAGGTGAAAGATGATGCAAGCGATGATGCAAAATGGTGGAAAATCAGGAAATGATGATGCAATCGATGATGTAATTGGAGGAGAATTTGGCCTATAAATAGGCCTTAGAATCACCATTCTAAGCATTCCATCACAAACCAAAACAATAAGTAGTTTAGAGAAAGAGAGAGAGAGCTTGGAGAGGAGGAGCAAAGCAGAGGAAGAAATTCTACGGTGAAACTTCAATCCACTAAGTTTTCCTATCACTTGTTATGTTTAATTTTCTAGTTTTTGTAAATTCTATTATGGAGTAGATTTGTTTTCTAAAGTTATGATGTAGCCTAACTTTGATGTTCCAAACCTTTGTTCAATTCAATTAATGATTTTCTATCTTGGTTGATGCATTTAATATTGTTCTTAATGCTTCTAAATAATTGGCCACTATTTAGTTGAATTGTTAATCATAATGATAGCGGAAGCTGATTTATGTGTCTAGTTCATTGTATTTAATGTCATAAATTACATGTAGGATAGGAATATACCTGCATGGTTTGTGTAGTCTATAAAAGAGATCCATAAATCTTAATGAATCCTTTAATGTTTTGACTTGCATGGGAACATAGCAGTTAATCTTTATAGGGTATTTTCCTTAGACCTCGGGAGGGGCTATGTGAATAATTCAGGGAATCTCGACTAGCAACTGGATAGTTAATTTTTGTTAAAAAGAACAAAGGGGAGGAACAGATTAGTTATGGTGAAATCATAATCTTAGAGTTTTTATTCATTGAATTAATTTTCATTTATTTTCAATTGCAATTAAATTTAATCATAGTTATCAACTCATTCACTCAAATTTCATCTACCAAATAAAAGTTGAGTTATTTTAATTTTGGGCATTAATTAACAACAATCCTCGTGGGACGATACTTCTCTCATCACTTTATTACTTGTTCGGCTCGTTCACTTGCGATTTTGCACAACAAGTTTTTGGCGCCGTTGCCGGGGATTGTTTGTTTCAATTAATACTAATACTACGTAACTCAATTTTTAATTTGGTCATTTATTTATTTATTTATTTTTATTATTTTTATTTTGTTTGCTTTATTACTTGTGAGTTTTATGGTGTATGAGAAAGTCTGGGGGCGAAGTGTTACCATTTGACCCAGAAATAGAGAGAACTTGCCGTAAGAACAGGAAGGAAACAAGAAAGGCTGCTAGTACTGCACTCATGGATATGGCTGAGGGATCAAACAACACACAGAATATTGTACCAATAGATGCCGAAATTCGAGCATTACGAGATTATGCTCTACCCACAGTGGGTAATACTTCAGCGATACGACGACCAACTATTGCTGCCAACAACTTTGAGATTAAGCCGGCAATCATCCAGATGGTTCAAAACAACCAGTTCAGTGGGGCTCCGAACGATGATGCAAATGCCCACATTGACAACTTTCTGGAGATCTGTGATACTTTCAAACATAATGGTGTTACTGATGACGCCATCCGATTGAGATTGTTCCCATTCTCTCTTCGAGACAAAGCCAAAAGCTGGCTCAACTCGTTGCCATCAGGGAGTATTACTACATGGGACATCTTGGCACAAAAATTCCTGGCCAAATTCTTTCCACCAGCCAAGACTGCGAGGCTGCGAACCGAGATTGCCACCTTCAGACAACTTGAGGGAGAATCATTGTACGAAACGTGGGAAAGATTCAAGGATCTGCTAAGACGGTGCCCACATCATGGAGTTGCTAACTGGTTGCAGCTACACACATTCTACAATGGTTTGGGGAGTTCCACGAGAACATTAGTAGATGCCGCAGCTGGTGGAGCACTTTTGGGGAAACCCCATCAAGCCGCTTGGGATTTACTAGAAGAAATGGCTGCAAATGCCTATCAATGGCCATCAGAAAGAGCAGTTCCGAAAAAAGTTTTCGGAATACAAGAAAATGATGTCTTAACCAGACTTTCCACTCAGGTCGAGACATTAGCCAAGCAACTCGGAAACTTGACAGCAAATGCCATTCATACTCAGTCAACATCCTGTGATTTTTGTGGAGGGGACCATTCCAACGGACAATGCGATGAAAACCAGACAGATCAAGCATTTTTTGTGGGCAACAGACAGCAAAATAATTCGTACTCCAACACATATAACCCAGGATGGAGAAACCATCCCAACTTTTTATGGAAAAACAATGATCAACCCAGACAGTCATATCCGCCACCACCTCAACAGCAACAGACCAACAAACCGTCGCTTGAAGAAGCACTTGCTCAGCTCACCGTAAGCACTACTCAATTTATGACAAGAACAGACACCACACTCCAGAATCAAGCAGCTTCCATTCGAAATCTGGAGGTACAAATGGGTCAAATCTCGAATTTGCTGACTGCAAGACCTCAAGGATCCCTACCAAGCAACACAGAGACCAATCCTAGGGAGCACCTGAAGGCTGTCACGTTACGAAGCGGTAAAATTCTAAAAGAACCTGTCAAAAGAGCAGACGAGAAAGAAGAAGAAGTGATGGTTGAACAACATTGATAGCCATACTAAATTGTTTTAGGGAAGGGGGATTTACACATCCTCATGATGGTATCAAGATGGCACTTGTCTAGATAGCTAACAATATTTTGTTTAGTCAGGACTATCAAAGGGCAGTGACCTATTAGCTAATGGCTTTGGTAGAGGATGTCAAAGATTGGCTTGGGGACATTACATTTATAAGTTGACCTATCACTATTTGAGATTGGCTTTGTGGTGCTCAAATATTTATGGATTTCCATGGCCGTTATAGGTTTGTCACAATATGTATCTATGACGATAGCATCTATATGTGTTAGGGGTATTTTTATAGAAGATTTAAGCCTCCGAATCTAAATCTCTATCATTGTTCTCGAATGCTTTTATGTATTTATTTAGTACTTTTCAGATAAATAAGCAAGAGTATTATATTAGAATGAATTAAAAGGAATTCAGCATAACTTCGACTGGAAATGGAGCTAAAAAAGGGCAAGCAACAATTAAGACTGCTACTTACACCCGTTGGTTGCAACCAGCATATGCAAACCCCGCAAGGCTCTAGAGAACAAATGCCACTTGCGATTGTCGGTTGCAACCAACAGCCTTAACTAATAATAAGGTAACAAGTTCAATTAAAAGATGTGATGAAATGGGGCATTTTGAAGATTTTCAAAGAGCACTAGTTGCGACCGCCGATTGCAACCAATGGCCACAACCAATGGTCAAGGGCTATTTCAACTTTTAACCATGTGTTTTATTAATTCTTTCTTAAATTGAATGTAAATCATATGGCGTTTATGTAAATACACGTATTTCTAATTGTATTATAGCATGATATCAACCTAGGTTTAATAATCAGAACCTATTAAGAAAAAAAATATGAATGTCACACAAACCCCTAGAATATGATGTCTATCCTAGATTTTTATAAATAAAAAAACTCTCAATTGATTGTTGCAAAACAAAGAATATGTCCGTTTGGCACGCGATTTATATTCTTTCAACAAAATCTTATAAACTTGCTCTTACAATAGCCAGTCAAAGAAACATGTTATGGGTATTTTCTAAAATGCTTAATCGGACTGATAAAAGCCCAACTAATTGGCCTAATTAGGTCAGGCCCAATTTTTATCAATCCATCAGAGGAAATTTACAAGTCATGTTCCTCATAGACCCTGCGGCGTGGAGTTCACTTAGAGCCAGGCGCAGTGTGGAGTCCGCGTAGCACACTTCGCGAAGTGAGGTCCACTCAAAGCCAGACCGTGCATTGATATTATTGGCTGAG
Organism: Dimocarpus longan; assembly: GCA_022984855.1. Lineage (NCBI taxonomy): Eukaryota > Viridiplantae > Streptophyta > Magnoliopsida > Sapindales > Sapindaceae > Dimocarpus > Dimocarpus longan. Next base: position 10,682,380 of record CM041021.1, read on the forward strand.
GCCGTAATTCATTACCCATTATCTTTTCGAACTCCAGTTCATCCAGAACCATGCTTGGTCATATTGTGACTTGTCTTGCATGCCAAATTTGTCAGAGATTACTGCTCAGATTACAGAAATCACATCTAACCCACGTGGGTTAATCATATAAATCTTACACCTGTCCATTGCATTTAATGTAATCCGGCTACATTTAATGTAATTCGGCTGCATTAAAAATAAGTTAGGTGCATTAACTATAGTAATCATTTTGTTTTAACTCATTGTATATCGCTGTAGCACTTCCCCTCCTATAAATAGGGGAGGCTTTTCTATGTAACTTAAGAGTGAAACACTTAGAAAAAACTGGTTGTTACTCTGTCAAGATATTGAGAGACCAAACAGTGGATGTAGGCAAAGTTAGCCGAACCACTTAAATACCTCTTTATCTCACGTTCTACCTTTGTCCTCTTTTACATCTGTTATTCACTTTTTATGCTGTCTTAATTATTTCTGCAGTGTTGGGCTTAGAAGAATCTGGTTGACTAATTCTGAACGTCAACATTTTGGCGCTAGAAGGAGGGGCTCAACTGCATCGTTTCGTCATTAACATCATGGCAAAGGGTAGGACCACCAAAAGTTCAGGTGTTGTAGCTGAAAGAACAGAAGGCACGAACTATCAGCGAGGTGAAGTGCCAACCACTCTTGGGGCAGGCACTTCACATGTTCATACAGATGGAGTGGCTTAAGGAGGGAATTCGGTGCAAATCCTACGACGCCAGGAGAGATTAGAAGGTACAGTTCAGCAACTAGCGGATGTTGTGAGGGCGCTAACATAAGCCCAAGATCGTGTTTCACGCAGGCCGGATGATATCCCTACAGCTGAAAGGAGAGTAACTAGGGAAGTGCTGCCGTTTCAAGGGTCAAACTTGTCATCCAATGTACGTTCAGTAGCTCGGACCCGGCGAGCTCATGACAATGAGAATGAGGCTCGGCCTTTAGACTTAAAAGTAAGGGTAAATCACGACGGACACCATAGAGTCGAAGTGAGCCATGGAGGTGCCCAGGCGTCAGTTCGGAGAAATGAGAATAAACGCCAGCACGAAGGCTCTCGTAGAAAAAAAGGGTCAAACCGGTCACATCGAAGGCAGGAACCTAACCGTCGTTCCCTTGAGCTCAAGAACAAGAGGCATGAAGTACTTGAGTGATATCCTCCAAACAGGGAAAGCAAGCTCGACAGGCGATCCCCTGCCAAGTAGCCTTCAATGCAAGGTTCTGTTATTGAGCGTCTCCTCAAAAGGGTGTAATAATTGGAAGCAAGACCAGGAACACAGGAGCAGAGGATTCAAGGAGGGGAAAGGACTCTATTTTCCCTAGAAGTTGAAGTAGAACCCCTTCCTACTAGATTCAAACTCCCCAATATTCCACAATACAACGGCGATTCTGACCCCCATAACCATTTGGATGCTTTTAATGTTAAAATGGATCTGCAGACTACCAGTTCCCTAGTAAAGTGCCGCATTTTTCCTGCAACTCTTGGCAATATCCCTCGGTTATGGTTCAAAAACCTCCTACTCGCAGCATCAGTAGCTGGGAAGAATGCTAGCAAAAATTTGTAGACCAATACAAGGCACTGAAGAGGCAGCTCACGCCACCCTATCATTTGGCCACCATATTTCAGCGTCATGGGGAATCATTGAAGGAGTATATCAATAGATTTAGGCACGAAGTAAACAATGTAGATAGCCCCACGGATGAGGGAATCTTGAATACTATCTCAGCTAGGCTGTGAAAAGATGGAAAGTTGTATGAAAGTATTTACAAGTCTCCAGTGAAAAATTTGGGAGATTTTTATGAACGAGCTAAGAAGGAGATAAGATGGGAAGAGGCTTTCGGGTTTAAAAAACCAGCTGATTAGAAGAATAAAGCTGGTAGCTCCAATCAATAAAGCAAAAAGAGGAGCAACGAGGGAAACAATCATGATGGGCAGAGAAGTAGCCACCAAGTAGCAAAGAAAGCACGGAGCGGACCTGGACCAAGAACCAATAGGAGGCATGAACGTCCTTCTCGTTCGAGTTGTTATGAAAATTATTAATGAGTCCCACATCGGTTAGCGAGGGTGTTCTTGGGTGTTATATATATGGGTTTGCAATCCTCCCCTTGCAAGCTAGCTTTTGAGGAGGAGTTAGGCAGGTTCATATCATATGGTATCAGAGCCACTCCTCGTCTGGTCGGTGGGCCATGTACAAAGGTTCTCTGCACGAGGACGTGTAGTCTAAAGGGGTCGGGAATGATGAGTCCCACATCGGTTAGCGAGGGTGTTCTTGGGTGTTATATATATGGGTTTGCAATCCTCCCCTTGCAAGCTAGCTTTTGAGGAGGAGTTAGGCAGGTTCATATCAATTATGCCATCCTATCAGATTTCAGGGGCAAAATCTTTGCCATCGAAAGGGACAAAGAAAATTTCGGTAAGCCCGCTCCAACGAATGTACCCCATCGGCTCAGAAATAAGAATAAGTATTGTGCTTATCATAACGAGGCAGGACATTACACTTCAGAATGCTGGGCGCTGAAAGACGCCATTGAGGAAATGATCAAAAATGAATGTCTGACAGATTATGTGGTGCGGCTTGCGGGTTAACGATCTCAGAACTAGCGATCTCAGCAGCATTCGACGCCACAACCTGACTGGCAAGACACTGATCAAGAATAGAATCGCGAAGTGAGAACAATCTTTACCATCCATGGAGGGCCTCATATCGCAGGTACATTAAACAGATCATATCAACGCAATGTGCGCGAGGCTAATCATATACAAGTAACAGGTCAAAGAGAGTTAGAAAAACCTGTCAAGATGGCTAAGACAACCTCAGCTGAAATCCTATTTATAGAAGAGGATGCGAAGGGTGTTTGTTGGCCTCATAATGATGCTTTGGTGATCTGAGCTCAGGTCGGGAATGTGGAAGTCAGAAGAATAATGATCGACACTAGGAGCTCAGTTAATGTGATATACAAAAGGGTGTTATGATCATAGGAGAATTGGAGATGAGCAGCTCAAGCCTTCCCTATAGCCTTTGTATGGATTTACTAGAGACACAGTCATTCCCATGGGACAGATCAAACTATCCTTAACCCTTGGGGATGCCAAATGTCGTTCAACCGTGCTTGCTGACTTCTTAATTATTAATTCCCCTTTCGCCTACAACATGGTACTTGGGAGGCCCGCCATGAATGATCTTGACATGATCACCTCCACCAGGACTCTTATTGTAAAGTTTCCTACTCCCAATGGTGTAGGGTGTGTACGAGGTGAACAGCGCGTAGCCCGCTAATGCTATGAGAACGCCGTAAGATTAGACACCTAAGAAGCAAAAAAGATAAATGTGGTGTTAGGCCGCGAAGCATGTGTGTTGATAGAAACGGGAGTGAATCATGACCTGGACCCTTGTGAAGTTGATGCTGATAGGACGACAGGTCCAGTGGAAGAGTTGGAGGATGTGCAAGTCAATGAAGGTGATCCTGAAAGATGCCTTAAACTGGGAAGAAGATTGGCCCCAAAGGTAAAAGCTCAGCTCGCCACCTTTATGAAGGCAAACTTAGACATTTTTGCTTGGAATCATGAAGATATGGTGGGAATAAGTCTGGAGGTGATGTCGTATAAGTTAAATATTACTTCCCATTATAGACCAGTTCGCCAGAAAAGAATGCTGATGACGCATGAACGGTATGAAGCACTAAAAGATGAAGTAGACAAACTCCTGGCCAATAACTTCATCAGAATTGTCCATTATCCAGCTTGGGTAGTCAACCCTGTGCTTGTGAAGAAGAAAAATGGTAAATGGAGAACTTGTATAGACTTCACCAACCTCAACAAGGCATACCCTAAAGATAGTTTCCCTTTGCTTAGGATTGACCAACTTATTAACGGTACTGCTGGTCATGAACTCCTTAGCTTCATGGACGCGTATTCTGGTTATAATCAAATCCCAATGCATCCTGAAGATGAAGAACATATATCATTCGTTACTGATCGCGGCTTGTTTTACTGTAAGGTAATGCCCTTTGGACTTAAAAATGCAGGGGCAACTTACTAGAGGTTAGTGAATATGATGTTTGAAAATCTCATAGGGAAAAACATGGAGGTCTATATAGATGATATGTTGGTAAAGTCTACTCAAGCTACTAATCATGTACGTGATTTCTAGCAAACGTTTCAAGTGCTGAGGACATATCGGATGAAGCTTAATCCTCTCAAATGCACCTTTGGGGTGGCCTCAGGCAAATTCCTCGAGTTCATGGTGAATAATAGGGGGATTGAAGCCAACCTTGAGAAGATACAAGCTCTACTAGATATAAGGCCGTCGGCTAACATGAAGGAGGTACAAAGTCTTAATGGCCAGATTACAGCACTTAATCGATTTATTTCAAAGGCTACTGACAAGTGCATCCCTTTCCTCAATGTGCTGAAACAAGTGAAGACCTTTTAATGGAATGCAGAGTGCAAAGAGGCGTTTCAGCAGTTAAAAGAATACCTAGGGCGAGTTCCACTCCTCTCAAAGCCAAAAGAAGGGGCGAATATATTATTCTACTTAGGAATATCTCAGTATGTCCTAAGTGCAACACTGGTACAAGAAGAAGATGGCATCCAACACCTAGTATACTATGTTAGCAAAAAATTAGTTGATGCTGAAACGAGATATACTCTCATGGAAAAGCTTGTAGTACTACCCGGTTGTGGCATGAAGAAAGCTACGTCCTTATTTCCAAGCATATAAAATCTCAGTCTTAACCAAATATCTTATAGGGTAGATTCTCTAGAAGTTAGAGACTTCAGGCCGCCTTCTCAAGTGGGCCATCGAATTAGTGCAGTTTGATATAGAGTACAAACCAAGGTCAGCAATCAAAGGGCAAATCTTAGCTGACTTCGTGACGGGACCCTTCCTGAATCCCTACTTTGGATTCGTGAAGTATCCCGTAGCACTCCGACAGAACTACAACGAACCCTAACTTTGACTCGAAAAACCTCGTCGGAGCACCGTGACTTACTTAAAACTGATTTATTAAATTTCTGATAAAAATCCGACAGCATATCGACTATATATTCGACTATACCACCCTGCTGATTTAAAAGCAATTTAAAAATACTTCTATAGCACACAAATCTCAACTACCAAGGGCCTCCGGCCCTTACTCAAAATCAATTCCAACACACAATAATTATATTTGCAAAAATTAATGGGAAACTAGGATTTTCTTTTCAAAAACACTTTCGTAAAAAATGCATCCAACATCTGGTATTTATATTTACAAATAATACTATAATTTACATACAACATATGTATGTGACAAAAGATGAGCTATACAATGGAATGTAGTCGTCCATCAGTCAACCCGCGCGTCAATCTGAGCCTCGTCAGCTGGACGACTTGCTCCTGCACTTGAGAGAAAATTTTAAGAAATACATAGCAAACAAACGGTGAGTATAACTCAGTGAGATAAATAATAAACAACTTTATAAACTAAAGTATTTTTCTGAAATACTTTTTATTTCTTTCAATTAAAACTATTTCTTAAATTCATTTTGAATTTCTTTCTAAAACTTTCTCATTTATCGATTTGATGGTAACCTAGGGAAAATACTCCTATCGTGGCCACATAAATCTCTAGCTAAGCCACTAGGAATTAGGGAATCTACCATGTGTAGTTATCGATGTGCGACTCTGGGCACGCGTTACTCCTACACAATCAGTTTAAACTACACTACCCTATACGTGCAGAGGGTCGCTCAACTGACTTCCTCTCTCAGTTAGTAACTCTCTCACATCTACCATACACGGATAGAGCATTCTATTGGGTACTCAACTGGAGCTAGGGTAAATCATCATCATAAGGAAATACATTTTCTCGGTATTCTCAAATAATCTAGTTTTTAAGGTAAAAAACCTAAAAACTATAAAATCTCATAATTTCTTTACATAAATATATATTTACTTTAAAAATTCATATAATAGGATCCAACTATATTAAAATCTATAAATCAATTAAATAATGAAGTAAATGCATATAACATTAAAATAAGTTTTAAACAAACTAAGCTTGAGGAGAAGTGGATTTCTACTCACTAAGTGTTTCCCGATCGCTAACTTCCAATTCGAGGAACTCTCTTCACCTTTTACACGCCTTGGTGTCCGTTAGAAAAACTTCCTATTCACTTGAGTTTGAGATCAGTAGCTGTTCTGAGATTCTCACGGCATCCATATCCTTCCATTTCAGCTTGTCCAACTTGAACTACTGTTGATCATCATCTTCACGCCTACCCCTGCCATTTTCCACCATTTCTTAGCTTCATCCAGCTGCTTCCAGTTCAGCTTTTTCTGGTCTCAACTCACCCGAAATCTCCTTTCTTCACTCGCGGTCTGCAGCTCGTCGACAGCCCATCGTGCGACTTCAACTTCTTTCTATTTCTGGTTCGACTTCCTCACTTCCAGATCTGATTTTCTGGGCTGAAATCAGATACTCATCTTGCTTCTTCAACCCTCCATCTGACCGTGATAACACCCCTTAGATGATCGGTCTTCTTACTTCACTTGTTTGCCGAAGAGAAAGCTTGAGATTGCCGAGTGGACAGTGGTCTGTCTTCGGGTCTGATTTCGAGTCTCCTTTGTGCTTGTCTGGTGTCCAGATCTGAGCTGAGAGACACCCACTTAATTTGCTTAACAAATTATCCAAACACCCCTAAACTTTTCTCAATTATGCTAGCTTAACTTTCAATCAACTTTTCACATGTTTACTCCCCTTTTACTAACATTTTAATTACTCTCACTTATTCTTTTCCAATCATGTCCCTACTCATTTTTAACTTATACTTAACATTCCCTAATAACCTCTTTTAATCTTCATAAACCTATATTACTCTTAAAAATTTTATCCCATAAAAATAAATGCGTTAAATCCGTCAATTTCTATAACAATTGTAATATTAACAATATTAACCATTATTTCTCTCAATAATATTTCTATTATATTCCACCCTTATCAATTCATCAAATTAACCTCATAAACATTCAATTAGACTCATAATTATTCACTTGCATCACACAAAAATTTCTCACAACGGTATAATATTTTAAAAATACAATCACATTTGACGTATTTATCGATATTTATATATATATTCTTAAGCATAAAGAACTTGGTCCTAACACTTCGTGGTTGAATTCATAGGGCCTGCTGAAGAACAGGAAGCCAAAACCTCAGAAGGTCCTTATTGGGAGTTGTATGTTGATGGCTCCTTTAGTGATCAGAAGGCAAGAGCCAAAATGTTACTAGTCAGCCCTGAAGGACATAAAATCCTATGTGCACTCAGATTCGGGTTCAAGGTTACGAGTAATGAAGCCAAGTACGAAGCTTTATTGGCATGACTCCGCCTAGCAAAGGAGATGCGGGCTGAGCAACTTAGAATCTTTAGTGACTCTCAACTCATGGTATGCCAAGTACAAGAGGAGTATCAAGCTCGAGGGACAAAAATGATGGTTTACCTACAGAAGGTCCGAGAGTTGCTGGGAAAATTCAACAAATATGAAGTAAACCAGATCCTGCGAGCTCAGAATTCCTACGTCGATGCATTAGCCCGCTTGGCAACTTCTCAGGATGCTGATTTTTCTGAAGAAATACCAATAGAATACCTGCCTAAGCCTAGCACTGAATCCTATAAGGAAGTTATGACCCTGACTGTGGCAGCCAATACTTGGATGAGCTCGTTGATTGATTACCTGCAAGAGGGGAATCTGCCAAATGATAAGCTAGAAGCACAACGCCTGCGGACAAGGGCGGCCAGATACTGCATCTGTGACGATGTGCTCTATAAGAAGGGTTTTTCAGCTCCATTATTAAGGTGTATTGATGAGCCCGATTGTACAGGTATTTTAATTGAAATCCATGCAGGTCATTGTGGAAATCATACTGAGGGGCTCTTTTTAGCTCAAAAATCTCTGAGACAATGATACTATTGGCCAACTATGAAGAAGGATGCTTTCGAGTTGGTTAAGAAGTGTGATACTTGTCAAAGGTTCTCTAAAGTCCCACGAGCTCCACCTGCCTATTTACATAAGATGGTTAGCCCATGGCCCTTCGTCATTTGGGACATGGACTTGATAGAGCCGCTTCCAGCAGGGCGAGGGAAGTGTAAGCATGCCATTGTGGTGGTGGACTACTTTACCAAATGGGCTGAGACAAAAGAGTTAGCTCAAATCTCCACTGCGAAGGTAGAAAAGTTTGTATGGAATAACATCATTTGCAGGTTTGGAGTCCCTCAATATCTTATGACTGATAATGGTACCCAATTCAGTAGTGAAAAGTTTGTCAGATTTTGGAACGATCTCGGTGTCAAGAAAAGCTTCTCAGCAGTTGACCATCCCCAAGCAAATGGCCAAGTCGAAGCAATTAACAAAATAATCAATAAGATATTAAAGACGAAGCTAAAAGCCAGGAAAGGAGCATGGGTTGACGAATTGCAAAAAGTATCGTGGGCTTACAGGACGACAGCTTGCAGTACCACTAAGGAAACTCCTTTCGCTTTGGTTTATGACTCTGAAGTAATGATTCCTGCTGAAATCGAAGTAGCTAGTCAACGGAGAATGAATTTCAACCCAACAGAAAATGATCAACTCCTCACCACAAGCTTGAAATTTCTCGAAGAATCAAGGGAGATAGCCTGCATGAAAGCTGCTATCTACCGACAAAAAGTGGCCAAATATTATAACAAAAAGGTCCGAGTTTGGAGCTACAAACCGGGCGACCTCGTACTCCGCCTCATCTTAGCTGGAGCTCGTAAGATGAGTGAAGGAACGCTTGGTCCGAACTGGGAAGGGTCTTATATCATTAAAGAAAATTTGAAGAACGGAGCTTACCACCTGACAAATATGGAAGGAGCCACAGTACCACGAGCCTGGAACGCGGAGCATCTACGGTCTTATTATCAATAGCTTATAACTTGTTTTTCTTGTAAATTTCATATTTTTACAAGTTAATAAAAAGCTTCTCTGTTCTCTATAGATGACACTGACTCACTTCGTTTGTGACTATATGTGACAGAAAATAAATTCATAGCAAATCCTGAATTTAGTATTAGGAGTAATAAGACTATGAATCCTTGCGAAAAGCAAAGAACCACAAGGGTAAGAAGCTTAATATTGGTATATTAACTAACTCAACACCTACCTTGTGGTCCAAAGGTTGGCAGGCCGCGCGTGCTCACATCATCAACCTTCGTTGGCAGGCCGTGTGTGCTCACATCGTCAACCTTCGTTGGCAGGCCGTGTGTGCTCACATCGTCAACCTTCATTGGCAGGACGCGTGTGCTCACATCGTCAACCTTCAATGGCAGGCCGCGCATGTTCACATCGTCAACATTTGTTGACAGGCTACGTGTGCTCACACCGTCAACCTTCGTTAAAAGGATGCTCGAGCTCATATCCTATAACAATATTAATGATCTCCGCTAAGATCTCAAGTAAGCTCACGAATATAAACATTTTTTAGCTTGTGCTAACTATTAAGCTTGCCATAGGCACTCAGTTCATTATAATTACCTTAGTCTATGTACAATATTTTGCCTATTTTGCCTAGAAGGTATGAGTGCTGATTTATGAAACTAATAAAGGCCATTTACTTGTCTCGACTTATTATTAAATATTACTTAGTGACTCAAGTTATATTTGTTTTATCACACTCATACAAAGACATTAATAAAGCAAAATTAAAATTGAAGATCTTCAAGATCAATCTGTACATGATAAGGTAATTTCCTCACAGGCGAGGTAAATAAAATGAAATTTTGTCAAAGTACATAGAAATTGTATACTGAAGCAAGAAAAAAGTAAACTCAATCAGGAGATCTACAGTTCATGAAGCAGGGTCTTGGGGGACTGAAGAGGAGAGCGCTTGATTCTCTGCACCTATAGTAGGTGCATCTTATACACTTCCTTCAGGCAAGGTCTCTGGGACCTGAACTTATGCTTCATCTTGCTCCTCTGCAGCGTCCTCAATAAAACGTTGGACTTCCTTGACTCCTCCTTCACTAAAAATGGTATAGTCCAAGTCAGGATATGAGTCCCACAGGGTATATAAAAACCTTGACTCTGTCTCAACCTTGATCTCCTGTATGCGAGTCTCAGCTGCGACAAGTTGCTCCTTCAGTTGGATTATCTCCTGAAAAGCCTTTTCTACATCTTTCTCTCATTCCCCTAGTGTAATTTGAGTATTTTCAAGCTGGGAGTAAAGCTTGGAAGAAATCATCTCATAAAGCTCTTTCTTTTTCTCCAAGGCGATCTCAAGTGCGCGCTTTGTAGCATCAGCTACATCTAGTTTAAATTAAAGCATCGTAGCCTTGTCGGCCCTCTCTTGAGTTTGTTTTGCTATCTTTTCCGCCCTACTTGCCACTTCTTGAGATCTCTTGAGCTCATCTTTTAGAGAAAGCAGCTTTTCATCACGTTCCTTGGCCGCTTCTTTGAGTTTCTTATAGGCTGCCTTGAGCCCGCTATATTGCTCCTCCAAGAAAGAATCATTATCCAAAGCCTTCACGAGTCTCATAGAAGCCTGTAGAACGTATAAAATAATCAGGAAATGACAAATAAAAATAAGTGCAACCATCTATGAGCAACCTTACCCTGAGTGTCTGGCGAAGTGACCAGAAAAGTAGTTTTTCACTAGAAAAGTCCTCCTCCTCAAGCCTCTTGGTTGAATAGCCCACAAGGGAAGGAGCTTGTTCGTACGCGATGTCCAGATGAGCTCCCCCAAGGAAATCATCAAGAGGAATTTCAACAGGAACTTTTGGCCTCGCTTTTGGAGCCTGACTAGCGATCTGTTTACGCTTCTCTTTTTGGGTTTTCTTCGCGTGGTGGCTTGCTGGCACTTACGGATTCTTTTCTCTTTGCCCGGAGACAGTGATAACCTTTTTGCCTTTGGTTGCAGCAGCACTCTTTGGATCTAGGGAGCTTTGAGGTTGAGCACTAGAGATAGTCTCCTGCGCAGTCGTAGAAGAAACAACTGCTGAAGGTTCTTCTGGCACAATTGGAACAGTGGACTCCGCAGTGCTAAGTTCCGGAATCTCCTTTGTAGCCGTTGTAGAAGAGTTAAGAACCGCAGAAGTAGCAGCTGCGGAACTCCCAAGTTGTTTGGACTTTCTTTTTGGGAGAGGTAATAAATTCAGATTGCCCATCGGCTCTGTCATCTCTACAGCTTCTTTAGAAATGATCTCGACCTCTGCGTTGCTGGAAGAGGTTAATCCTTGTGGAGTGCTAGAACTTTCACTAACGTCCCTCGCAGCGAAAGCCGATTCAATGTCTGCAATCCCTTAGGAACCCACGTGCTAGCTTCTGACAAGCTTACTCTCAGAAGCTGGGGCGAGCTCGTTGGATCGAAGTAGCTTGTTTGTTAGCTTAACGTCATCCTCTATTGATTTCTATGCCAAAAGAACCCCCAACTTAGCAACCTCCCCTTGAGTCAGATCAACCTTCTTGGCTTTCAAATCTGTAAATAATTAAAAAGTAAAACGCTGTCAATAAGATTGCCCATGTTAAATATGACGCATCCAGAAGTATGACTTGAGGATTCTTACCTGGTTCAGCTCGAAAGGTAAAATATTGAAGCTTAACTAAATAAGGGCAGGAAATATAAAACCAATGTGTTTTGTAATCACCCATATTAGATTTCCCCTTTGCCTGCCCTTGAGGCAAAATGTTTCTATATCGGGATTGACGAGGTGAGACATAATAAAGCCCATCCCGTGGTTGACCCGTGCTAATTCCTTTAAAGGCGAACATATATTTGATTATTTTGGGACTAGGAAAAGGAAAGTCATTTTTCTTAAAAAGAATGGCTACAAAAGTTATCTGTGAGTACGTATTTGGGGTGAGTTGAAAAGGAGCTAGGCCCAGATTATTGAGAAGATCAATGATATATGGCGGAACTGGGAATCTAAGCCCCGCTTCTAAATGTTGCGTATTGACAGCTACAAAACCCTTAGAGAGATAAGCTACATGACTCTCTGAAGAGGCTGCCATGATGCGGTGACCTCTAGAGAGATGGAATTCAAGTACCACTCCCATGAGATCCATCGAGGATATTTTCGAAGGATGGCGCTTGAACATTTCGCGAGCTAGTCTTTCTTCGGCAGCTCGTTCAGCTAAAGTTGATTGTTGAGCTAATGGAACTGGATTCCAACGACGAAATAACTCTCCAGTGCCCTCCTCGAATTGCGAAATCGCTTCCTAAGGAGCCCGTCCCTGGTCCATCTGCTCCTCTGAGGTCGAGGACTCTCCCTCTCCTATTATATGAGGTTGGCGTCTACGACCTGAAGATATCTAGAAAATGTAAAAGGAGCTGTTAGTCCACTATACGTAGACCAAGCCTAAAATTATCTAAAGGCTCCAATTCCCTAAGCAGCTAATTCTCCTATAGTCGACAGGCCACAGACACCACGGGAGATTATTTACAAGGCTAAGCCCAGGCCACTATTTCGCGGCCTCCGGACTGCCTACCTATGATCCTACAAATGAACCCGCTTCTATGTTATAAACAACAGGCAGACTACAAAAAACTAATTTAGCAAATCAAAAGCTAACTATTTTCAACATTTCATTCTCAGGTAAACATTTAATGCAATAAGAACACGAAGAACAATCTTCAAGCAAAGCTAAATCCAGAAAAAGATATCTATGATGCCATTCATAGAAGTATAAACTAGAGGAAGAATCGGGTAACTTACTTTGAAAGTACAGAGCTTTCACATTCTGAGATAATGAAAAGCGATCGTCGGCGAAGGTCGAAGATGATCGTAGCGACTGAGGAAAGAAAATCGAAAATCTCTTCTGACGATTGATGCTGAAAAATGATGTGAAAGTGAAGAATGTGAAAAGCCTTTGCTTTTGTTTTATCCCTAATACACCCCAACCGTTGGATCTTAAGGCCTGGTAACCATCTAGGATCTGACAGTCTCACGTAATGATAGGGATACAGTCATCATTGCACCGTCAGTTGAAAGACGTGCAGTAAATGCACACCCTGCACAAGACGTGTCCCTCAATCTTCTCTTGAGCAACTGCCACGCATCAGATGAAACAAATTTGAAAAATCAATGAGCAACGGTTCCTGCCAACACAGCTTTTATCAGTTAAACTCAGAGCTCTTAGTCCGCAGTACATCCTAAGAATTGGGGAGCTTATGTTATGGGTATTTTCTGAAATGCTTAATCGGACTGATAAAAGCCCAACCAATTGGCCCAACTGGGCCAGGCCCAATTTTCGCCGGTCCATCAGAGGAAATTTATAAGTCATGTTCCTCATAGACCCTACGGCGTGGAGTTCGCTCAGAGCCAGGCGCGGCGTGTAGTCCGCGTAGCACACTTCGCGAAGTGAGATCCGCTCAAAGCCAGACCATGCATTGATATTGTTGGCTAAGGCCGTAATTCATTATCCACTATCTTTTCGAACTCCAGTTCACCAAAACCGTGCTTGGTCATATTGTGACTTGTCTTGCACGCCAAATTTTATCAGAGATTACTGCTCAGATTACAGAAATCATATCTAACCCACGTGGGTTAGTTATATAAATCCTACACCTGTCCATTGCATTTAATGTAATCCAGCTACATTTAATGTAATCCGGCTGCATTAAAAATAAATCAGGTGCATTAACTATAGTAATCATGTTGTTTTAACTCATTGTACATCATTGTAGCATCTCCCCTCCTATAAATAGGGGAGGCTTTTCTATGTAACCTAAGAGTGAAACACTTAGAAAAAACTGGTTGTTACTCTGTCCAGATATTGAGAGACCAAACAGTGGATGTAGGCAAAGTTAGCCGAACCACTTAAACACCTCTTTATCTTGCGTTCTACCTTTGTCCTCTTTTACATCTATTATTCACTTTTTATGCTGTCTTAATTGTTTCTGCAGTGTTGGGCTTAGAAGAATCTGGTTGACTAATTCTGAACGTCAACAAAACAAAATAAATAGAATACAATTAACATAGAGACAATGATTTTATCATGCAAATATAAATACATAATTATAAAAATCTAAGAATGAAGTTCTTAGGCTGAATTCAGCCTAACTATCAAGCAAATAAGCCACACATGGCTGTAAAACAATCCATAAAAGTAAAGAAAACAAGAAAGATAGAAACACAAGCCTCCATGCCTCTTCTCTATTATGGCTGAAATTCCAAGGTCCAAAAATCTGTGATTTCTGTCGAAACTTGGTATAAATAGATGCTTATACTCTCACTTCCTCGTTTGATAAAAACTCAATCCTTCTCCCTTAATTTGGATGAAACTTAGTTATCTCCATCACTTTGTTGATCTAATCTGATCCCAATTTGCTTGACTGATTGATCTGGGATGTTACCATGTGTAATAAGTTGATTAGGATTGCAAAGAGAAGAGTTTCGGTTGAATTGAAATTGTTCCGCAGCTGTCAGGTCTCTCAACATCTATCACGATTTTGGATCGCGACTTGGCCTCTCGCCAAATTCTCTCATGATAAAACATAACATTCGATGCTCGTTTATTGTGAGTTGCATCTTGCCATTGATACTCATGACACCTTCTATCAACGTATCGTGACTTACAGTTACTAGTCTCATCTAGCAATCCTTCCTTATGATGCTCGCGGGTTGAATCTCACCACTTTCGAGACATTCAAGACAGTCATACTAATCCAACTTTTTTGAAAACACTGACCGCATTACATCTTGCATCGTCCAGCTTTATGATCAACATCAGTGCCTATTAGTCTTGCATCTTATGCACCGACAACACATTGTAACTAGCTCAAATCAAATTTCCTTTTTTTGTCACAATTCTTTCACAAACATGACAACAGAATTCAGTTTTGTTGCCAATCCGTTACGTATCAATCCTCACAAAACTCAACAATCTAATTACAAAAATTTACAAAAAGAAGTAGCCACCAATGACTTACAATAGTAAACAAAATAAAATAATGGCAGCATACAAAACCAAAGAACCATATAATTAACAATCACATCATATAATAACCCATTTATCATTCAAAAATAATAAAAAAAACATGCATATCAATAATCAACTAAAAAAATAACAGTGTCTATTTAATGACATAAAAAATCAATACAAAACATGTTATTTTAAATAACTGTTTTATTACTAGACTCTGATATCAATCGAAAGAAAAATTAAAAAAAAAACACGAGTTTTATTCAAATCAAAACTTGTAGAAGAGTGAATTTCAAAACTTTTTATAAAACTCAAAGAACTTGAATCTTTAAAAAAAAATGAAATAAACGATAAAAATAAAATAAAATATTAGATCTTTTACCTTCTGCAGTGATTCTCATAGATTGCTCATCTCTTAGTTTTCCTTGATATGTTTTTATATCAAGAAATAAATAAGTGGGTACAATTATATAAAACTACGCTCACTTACTTTTAATTATTTTTCTTAAAAAGATTTATTAATTGTATATTTTTTATTAAGTGTGTGTTTTAATTAGCATAAGTTGTAACTCATGTAAAATTAGATTGTAATGAATGAAGGGATTAATTTTTTTTTTTTTATTTGGCGATCTATGTTTTTATTTATATGTATTTGATTATATGAATTTTATTATTGTTTCAAATTTTTTGGTATGGTCAAAAGGGGGAAACGGTTAATAGGTGTGGAAATCGGGAAGCCATCCCCAAATACCTTTATAACCATTTCCCAACCGGCAATCCCTATATTTATTTAACCCATTGACATACCTAGGTGGATCCTTGTTGCATAGTCCACCATTGCGTGGCAGGTCGATGGATTTTATGGTATAATTTTTTCATCAGAACATTCCCTAACATTTACTTTTACACTAGTGCTAATCGATATGCATTGGCGGAATGTGGTTAATGTTAGTGTAAATCGTTATGCAATGGTGCATTATTAATTGTCCCTTTCACCCTTGGGTGTTGTATTACGTCAGTGTGTACTAAAACCAATGTTAGGAAATATAGGTGATCACAAAGGACAAAGTAATAGGTACAAGAGACATAAGGTTTGTATGTGGCACAAACAATCAATTTCAAAACCCTCTCCAAATCTCTCTTTCTAATTTTGATTCTCTCTTTTAAACACTTAGATACTCTTTGGTACTATTTGAAATCCTTACACATGGGTAGAGTGAAAATTAGGATGACACACTTAATTCTAAATAGCGGCAAAATCGAGCACGACTTGTGGCATGACATCCAAGTCGTAGTACCTAGTCAAGCCTTACTTTGGTTGCATGCACGCAACTTGTGGCGGGACAGCCAAGTCAAGGTGCAAATCATGGTGCAAGCCACGCTACTCTCTGCTACTATGTGCACGACTTCAGATGCGCTTTCCATATCGCAGAGCCAAGTGGCAGTACTCATCAGTGAGTTGCCTGCCACTTGTAGCGCGGCTTCAGGTCGTGGCACTTAAGTTGCACTACTAATGAAGCTCGATTTTGGATGCATCTACGTAGTGCTACATTATTAAATTCAATCTTTACACCGCACAATTTCCCACTTAAAGGCTGAAGCACAAATAAACATTTTCCTTATGACTAGTGAAACCAGTGCACTCGAACCTCCTCTTTTCATCTTTGAAGACTAACTAAAGCTGCGGACAACTCTAGTTTCTCGATAGTGACTGGCTTGATCGACATGCTAACCGGATTTTTGGCTCCTGTGAATCTTCAAAAGTGTCAACACTCCATCATCAAGCAGCGATAGAGAGAAGTGTCTATGCAATCCTCTATACTTGGTTCCAGAATGAAACGTCGAATTGTAGGCCAATTGTATCACATTCTAACTACCATTATGCATTACATTCAACACTTGCTTCAATCCCACCTCTATTAACGAGCCTTCTAACCAAATTAGTTGCATGTGTTGCACTCTGCATGGTTATACTCGGCCCTCAAGATGTCTCCGTAGCTTCACATTATTGATCCAAGCTTTACACTCCAACAAACAGTTGGTGCCAACCACTAGTCAAATAAGACTGGATCACTGGCAGACCTAGTGTAGAACTGGGGGGGACACGGGCCTCTTTTGGATTTTTGAAAATTTTTACTTTGCTTTTCACAAACCTTTGTTATATTTTATATTACATAAATATAGATATATTAGCTAAATGACAAATTGCATATCTATCATTTATTTCACTTGTAATTATTTTATCCTTATCTTTATTAATTATTATTATTATGTTTTTATCTTTATTCATATATTTATCTTCTACTTGTCCAAACCTCTATAATAATAATAATACAGATTAAAAAAATAATTGTAATTGTATTTATGTTTTTTAGTGAAATATTAGTTTCTTCATAGATTTTTTAAATATAATGTTTCTAATTGGACTTGAAAATTTAATTAATGAATTCTAAAATTTTAATTTTTAATTTTTAATTTTTTACATCAAATTTTTTTAATGTATAATTATGATTTAATTTTATCATTTTTTTATTTGTTTTATGATTTTCCTCGGTTTGTAATTAATAAAGTGATAATAAAAATTTTGTTGATTGAAGAGATAAGTTATGTTATTAGAGTAATTCTAGAAATAATTTGATTGCCAACAATTACATGATAATCATAAATTAAAATTTAGTTCTCTTTCTTCATACGGATTATTAATTGGTAAAACCATTATTCCATTTTTTATTATATTTTATAATTAGAGATTGTTCAATTATTTATTTTTATTTTTAATTATTTTTGAACTGATGGAGACAACTATAAATTAATCAACAAGAAAATTTTATCATTCACCATTGTGATCACCGACATTGGTCACATTGGTCTAGGAGGGGCACATGCCTCGTCTCAAGTCTGAAATTTTATCAGCAAGTTCACATATTTTCTATTCGTTTTTTTTTTTTTTCATTAATTTTTAAATCTTATTACTTCTTTTTTCTTTCACTTACTTTTTATTTAAAGATAACTCTACTATTTTTCTTTCATAACTCTACTATTTTTCTTTCACTTACTTTTTATTTAAAGATAACTCTACTATTTTTCTTTCATAACTCTACTATTTTTCTTTCACTTACTTTTTATTTAAAGGAAACTCTACTACTAAAGATTTAACAATATCATTTCTCTTAATCTGTTTTAATTCAATATGTTTAGTATAACATAAAAATTTAATGAATTTACTAAACCATAACATTGTCATTTGAATTGGTGACATTAGAATTACTTCTCTCTTTTTTTTTTTTTTTTTTTTGTTTTTTTTTTTGGGTACAGTTCACTCTATTTTGAATCAATAAAATTGCACCTTGATATTGTTAAATCTATTCTTGATTAGATACCGTCCTTGTTTTTAACTATCTTTGCTCATAAAATAAAATTCATATTTATTAAAGTTTTAATTTTTCTTTTTCTTTCAAAAAATTACTATTGCATTATGAGATTGGATAAATATGAGATCTAAGATGGATTTAAAATTTTATTAACGTGGGTTCCATAAATATTATAATTTGAGAATATAATTTCATTAATGTAAGCGTGGGAGGCTTATCAACAAAATAACTTTATCTCCATATAGCATAAATTTTTATTATTGTCATTATTTCGAAGTGTCCCCTCAAACATAAATTTTTGGGTCTGTTACTAATTGTGATTCTAATTATTTTTAATAATATTGTTCATTTATTAAAGTGTCTCCTCTTAATATCAACATCTGGGTCGGCTATTGAAGTGAAGATATTAACTGTATATAAGTTGAGGAATCCAACTATTGAACATGAAAACCTCATTTTTGCCGCGGTATATTCTAGCTTCTTTATTTTTTTGTTCATGCGTGTTCATTAGAATAAGAAAGTCATTTTCATATAAGGCAAGCCACTATGACAACTTTACTTTTTAATACTAAAGAGATCTTGTTAAGAAGAAGAGTATAAATTTATGGATAAATTAATGCATGCTGCAAAAAGACAGAATCCCAGCGTATCTTCCATGTTCATGCATGTCATTGAGTGCTTTGACTGCATAGCCACTTAAGAAGGCCGAAATCATTAACTAAGCCACTATAATAAATAAATTACAAGATCATTTCGAACATTATCGCTTACGCGTTTATGTTTTCTAAACACATGTTAAATGTTGATTGGTATCAAAAGCAAATTAAAGAAAACAAATCTTAATGAATTGTTATTAATACTGATGTATAAAAAAACGTTTTAAACGTGCTATATAGAACATATCAACATACATGTGCTGCTAAAATCACAGATTGATGAATATCTTCCTATTTTCCCTCTAAATATATGCTGTTTCAAAAAAGTTTTGTATATCTGAAAAGAATTCTATTTAATTTCCAGGAATGATCAATAAGTTTGAAGCTATTTGATGGGCCTGTCAAAGGAAACTTCCTACATTTCCAAAGGAAACTTCACATACTTTAGTTTACATAGAAAACAAATAAAAGCAAAGACTAACCAGCATATAGAATTGAGAAGGCAATAATTATATATGCATGTAACAGACAAATATTTTTGAGGAATGTTGGTTACCAAAAGATCAATTTTATAACATTTGAACAAAAGAAAAGTCAATTTGTAATTAAACAAAAAAAAAAAAAAAAAAAGGAATTTTGACTGTTTTACAACACGTTAGCTTACTTGTGGTAAATTGGGGTTTCACCAAATAAATGAAAATTTAGTTTTTCTTCTTTAATAGGAAATTCAGGAAAAATTGTAAATGGACTACACTAGGTCAAAGGCGGAGAGAGAAGGGGACCCACAATGGCAATATATTTTTGTATTTTATTAATAATTTAATTTCTATTAATTACATATATTTTTGTTAATTTTAGGATACCTAAATTATTTGATTTTAATCGCAATAATTTAATTATGTATTAATTGCATGTAAGTCTATTAATTTTAGAACTATTTTATTTAGATTTTAATCATGATACGTGAATACATGATTCATGTCGCATTATTAATTACCTAGTTATAATTTTATATTTATTTATATATATTATTTTGACTTTTTATTTATGAGAATTATAAATAAGATGATTCCTTTTTGCATTCATCCAAAAAGTTATTTCAATACTCATTTTCTTAATAAAATTTTGAACTAAAATATCTATATCTAAAATTGCCTAATATATAATTTATCATTTACAAAAAAAAAAACCGTTACAAATATATTAATACTCTTGGAAAATATTTTTACTCCACATTTTTATCATTATTTTCACAACTCTTTTACACTTTCATTGTGAGTAGTCTGTAAAACTAAAATCTTATTTTTTAAAACCAAATTATTTTGATCAATATAGAACCAAAATTCTCATTAAATTGATAACTTAATAAATACTTGACATAGAAACATTTTAAAGAAAAAAATGGATGTATATATTTGTTATTTAATTTGATTCACAAAATCGGTGTTTATTTTTACATTACTTTTTAATACCATTAATATAATAGATGTTTAAATTTGATTTTAATAATTATTTTGTAAATATCATTAGAAGTGATTTGCGTAAACTTAAAAGTTAAAATTTCTTAGATTTCTTATATTTAGGTACGCTCTCTTAGATTTTGGTTACTACAAACACTGATAGAGAGAAATTTTCAGATTGTTTTCCCGGTATTATTTAAGTAAATTTTTTTGTACTCAACATAGTATTGGGTTGGGTTCCCTCTTATGTAGAGGTCCAACAAATCTCAACAGGTTAAATTGAGCCCATATAGAAATCCTAATGGATTTAGGAATCATAACCCTATTTAAGTCTTATTTCCTTGATCAATAAAAAAATAAAAAATAAAAAAAAATAAAAAAAAAAGGTTTGGTGGCTATGAGAGTTTAGGGTTTTTGGAGGCAGAAAACAACACAAAAATCAAGTGTGAAGAGAGAAAATCGTGTGGTAGAGAGGAGGAAAGAAAAGAGAGAATTTTCTGCACAGAAATTCATCTCGCGCAGTTTCGGAGTTACTACCATATCTTTTTCGTTAACCGTTGGATCGTGCTGAAATTTGGACAGCACATTCATCTTTTCTGAATCTTGATTCTAACGGTGGAGATTGAAAAGGAGTTGTCATTTGTGGGATATACAGCCCGTAACAGAGCTGTCAGGTTTTCACGGTCACTGTCAGCACAGCAGTTTTGTAAGACCGATATCTCTTTCGTTCACCGTTGGATCGAGCTCAAATTTGAATAGTATACTCCACACCCGTGATTCTAAATTCTGGACGGTGGAGATCGGATTTTGAGATCTCAGTAAAGAGCGACGCAGTCCAGAACGTTCTACTGAGTTTGTGATTTTTCTCTTCACTTGTTATTTAAACTTGAATTTGTGTTATTAGGGAACCTAGATAATTGTTGCTTGGTTTTTGTTCATATTTGATGTTAAAACAGTTTGTTACTCTCACATTTGATTATTAGTGGAGATTTTTGGGTGGACTACGGTCCCGTGATTTTTACTTGTCCTATTGGGGAAGTTTTCTACTTAAAAATTGGTTTGTGTTATTGGTGCATATGGTGGTGATTTTATTTGCTCATTATTTGATCATTGGTGGTATTTCTATTGTGGTGAATTTATGTATTATTTAATGATTTTTCATAGAATTCATTCAGGAAAGAAAAAGTTTCGCTGCACAATTTATTTGTGTTTGTTTTTCTCCCATCACATTGCGCCTGATGAGTAGGTGGAGACTTCATTGTTCCGCTTTAACAAGTTGATAGAAACAGACTTCGCATTGATGTTTGTATTAAAAGTCAAATTGATGATGCGTCAGATATATATCGGTGATTTCTCCAATTTCTTTCTAGGAATGTCATCAGTTGATGTATGACATGTTTCTACACAATACAATGCATCTGTCTCACTCTCCAACAAAAATGACAACCCCACTTTGAGATGCTGCAGGAAATGATTCTGCCCAGATCAAGTCATTTTCCAATTCCGCATTCTTTGTTTAGCTGGCAAAACTTCTAAATTTGTCCAACCCCAACCAACTCCAATAGATGTACCTAAATTCATATCTCCCTAATTTTCTTCTTTCACAATTCCTTGGAAAATTATTAATTGGATAAAGTGTTTGACAAAGAATATAACAATGACTTTAAGAGACTTTAATTTATATACCAATTTATATCCCACCTTGATGAAAATTTATCCCACTTGTGTGACTTTGATATGAATAAATATGACATAAGAAGTTAAAATATTAAGATTATATAAGAAGCTAAGATATAAGTTAGATATGAGTTTGGAAAACTTAATATTATTGAAAACCTAAATTTTATTGAAAACTTAATATTATTGAAAACCTAAATTTTATTACTAGGTTATAATTTTTTTTATACATTATAAAAGTCAAGATTAAGAGCAAAAAATTAATTTATTATGTTGTTAATATTAAGCATGATGAAATATAAAAGTCAAGAATTAAGAGCAATAAAATTAATTTATCATATTGTTAATATTAAGCATGGGGAAATTTATTTACTATATCTAAAACTTTCTTAACTATCATACAGGTGGATGACAATTACTTCTGAACGGTTAAATTCAATGCATCTGCAAATTCAATGCCAGCATGAAGTAAATTTGCTTCGTAAAGATGACAGTTACAGAAGTGCACGTACAATGGCCAGGCCAACTTTCATAATATATAGTACTTGAATCAACTTAATTGGAACAACTGTTTACTTAACATAAGGATATCTTTTTTTCTCATTTTATTTTTCTTATTTTATTTTTTGTATAACTCACAGACAAACCTAACTAATGTTATGAGAATATAAAGGGAAACTTCATTTTAATCTTTAAGGTAAAAACTATCGGATTTTTAAAACTCTTTTAAAAATAACTCTTTTCATCTTTAAAGTTTTTAAAATTCTTCAAAAAAGTTATATATAAATTTGTAAATATATATATATATATATATATTCAGATAGAAATCTTAATATTATTGAAAACATAAATTTACTACTAGGTTATAAGCGTGTTAAGATTCATTTTTTTTTCCACGTTATAAAAGTCAAGATTAGGAGCAAAATTAATTTATCATGCTATCAATATTAATTAAGCATGATGCAATTTGTTTACCATATCTTAAACGTTATTAACTATCATACAAGTTGATGTCAATTACTTCTGAACGGTTAAATTCAATGCATCTGTTAATTCAGTGCCAGGATGAAGTGAATTTGCTTCATAAAGATGATAGTTACAGGAGTGCACATACAATGGCCAGACTAACTTTCATAACATATAATACTTCAATCAACCTAATTGGAAGAATTGTTTGCTTGACATAAAGATATCTCTCTTTCTCATTTTATATTTTATATCACTCGGAGGCACACCTAACTAAAGTTATGAGAATATAAATGAAAAACTTTATTTTAGTCCTTGAAGTATCAGAAACTATCCGACTTTAAAAGTTTTTTAAAAATAGTTATTTTCATCTCTAAAATTTTTAAAACTTTTCAAAAACATTTAAATCATCAGTCAACTAACAACAAAGACAGAATGCATAAAAAAACTTTTTTGCCCTTGATGGTGGTTAGTGGCACTTAAATTATCGCATTACTCCTCATGAAACAATCAATTTATAAGTTAAATAACTATTTTCACATGCACAAACTATTTTCAGCTATAACCATTCCTAGATTCACACCAACACAGAAGTGTAGGCTACTTATTATCATTGAATATAATTTAACTCACTTTGCAGTATTTTCTTGCTAATCATTCAGTTGACAAAAGAATTTGCACAAAAATTTAGTTTGACATGGTATTTGGTTCTATTGACAACTATTGAGCAATTTACCAATATGATATAGAATGATAATTGCCCAAATTTCAATTGAGTCAGCACTTGCATTGTGATTTATGTTCAAAATTTGCAAAATAGTCCAAGCAGAATAACACAATCCAGGAGATAAAGTAATGTTTGACAAAACAAATAAGGAAAACAGAAATAAATGGAATTACAAACCATAATTGAAACAAGAACACATATTCAGAGCAGCAAGAATAGCTGTAGTTCTAAATCAATACACAAACACAGAATAATGCGAACCTCGTATATAAAGATACGACACCCACAATTAAATTGAAACACAACCCCAAGAAAGATTAAAACAGGTTTATAACAAAAGAAATTTTGACCCATTGATTATATGTCAATCAAGAACCAAAGTTATAAAAAAACTTTGACCCAATGATTAGAACTCAATCAAGAACCAAAATTATAAAAGAATGATATTGACGCCACTCCCAAGACATAGATGAAAAGGTGGAAAATAAGTCATGGTTTGATCGCCACAAGCATAGCTTGATAAGATCACATGTTCATGAAGAACAAAAGAGAAAATCACTCTCTCAATCAAACATAATTGGCTGCCTCCTCATTCATCTTGTTATATTTTTTTTTAGGGTTATAAGACAAGCCTTTTTATAGGCAAAGAAAATAAACTAGTTTTGAAACATAATTAATTCCTAAACAAAAAAAGTCTAAATTGTAAAGCTTCAAATCTAGGAAAATAAAATCAACATGAAAAGTAAATAATCCTAACAAAATAATCTACTAAATAAGAGATTGAGTGATATTAAATTTACAAGATCTTCTGAATATTCAAAATTTGCAAGATATACATTAAATTTTCAATATCTTCTGAATCTCCAAGATTTGCTAGATATGTATTGAATTTTCAAAATCGTCTGAATCTTCAAAGTTTGCTAGATATTTTGAATAACACCAAAGTGGCTCATTGTAGTTTAAGCCCAAATCTTACTTGTTTCCTTGGGTTCCATCACAGTAGCACAACAGAGAAACACAGATTCTGTTTGCATCGTAGATTCATTTTACCAATACTCACATACAAAGAAAAAGTTATTGATTACAGAAAGCACAATAAAATCTCAAGACCACAAATTTTTTATCTTGTTGTCCATAAAAAATGATAAATGGAAAAATAAGTACTCACTTGTAACTCCACAGTGAAGAAAAATAATTCAAACAAAAATTTACAAATAAAAAGAGAAAAAAAAAACGAAAAAAAGTTGGAATAAAATGCTAGGGTTTGTACTTTAAAAGCTTATAATTTGTGAACGTTTAAATAAATAATAAATGAAGTATGTTTATTTTATTCAATTTATATATATTTGTAAAATATTTGCTTCATATAAATATCATAAAACATCCTTGATTACTAATGAAATCTCAAACTAAGTATATAAGTATTATATACAAGTAGATTTAGTTTGAGATAAGTAATCTAAAAAGTCAGTAAAAAGTAACGAAGCTGGTATTTCATTTATGGTAAATCTATAGCTATGGTCTATTTCGTATTTGATACGATAGTTTTATCCAAGACTGTCCATATGATGACATAGAAATGAAAGCACCTTAAATAATAAAGATTATATAGGACTGGACTACAATAAACATGAGTCTCTAACTAATATTTGTTAAATATAGAGATTCATATTTATCGACTAGATGATCATCTATGAACTGATATTAATCCTGAGTGTATTATAGACTTTTTCTTGTTGAGTGGTATCCTTTGATTTACACGGATGAGATCGGTATAGATGTCTGATCAATAACTTTGTACTTTGAAGATATAATTTAGTAAGTAACTGGAAACATTTTATACAATAGTAAAAACCACTCATTCTTGAGAGAAGTAGAGAAATAGTTTATTTAAAGGTTGTGATACGAACCACGCCAACCCGTGACGAAACTCGTAACCAAGAGAAGAAATCAAAACCGTTTCCTAAGACAAGTTCGTAGGAATGGAACCGCGACCCGTTACCTATGACGAGGTAAGAACCTTGGTATGGTGAAGACGCCACAATCAACAAGGGAGGGTTGATTGATAAGTCGAAGATTTCAAACGCCACGGATAATTCCGATAAGTTTGAGAGTTGTTCAAAGAACCAAAGAGAAATTCAATCTCACAAATACCATGAAAATTGTCTGCATCTTCTCATTGATATGATGCCTATTTATAGGCTGAAAGTTACAAATCTGAATTCGATAATTACAAGCATTAAAATCAAAGAGAATCAAGTCTATGACGAAAAAGGAAATTTCAAATTACAATCAATTAGCAAGGAAATCATTGCTAAGACAGAAATGAAAAGTCCACAATTTATTATTCCTAATTTTACTAGAGACCTAAATAAGAGAGTTGACCCTCCTCCCATTATTCTGGTGAATTAATACCCAAGATACACGCCCATTAATTGTGAAGATTAAGTTTGACTTGGGCTGGAATCCTCTAGAACTTGGATCAAGTTGATGCAATTTAATTCCTCACGTGGGCTTCCATCAATGGGCCTCCATGATTGTATTTGAGTGCAAACTCCTTGAATCAGCCCGTTAAGTGTTTCCTTGAACTTCTTAGCTCGAGCCCTCGTAACCGGTTCAATAGGAATTTGAATTGGATCCTTTGGAAACACACCTTGCTCCGCATCAGGTTGATTCAGACCTTGAACAATATAAGAGTACTCAACTTTCTGTTTATATGTAAATGGAAAGATAAATTCATAAGTTATTATGGATATATTGTTCATTAGAGAATCAATGGTACTTAAGGATCAAAAAATAATTAGAGGGCTAAAATGAATATTTTGATCTAGCTCTAATTATGAATTATTTGTAGATGTCAAATCATATGTAGTAATTAAATCAATAGACACTAAAAATTTCATATTGTATAAAAACATCTGCAGTTTTGAGAGTGTAATATTAGGTTTTTAGTAGAGTAACTCTAAGATTAATAACAGTGAATTATTTAAAAAGTTTAATTATTAATTTCGATATTATTAGAGCCTAAAACTGTAAGTCCATCGAATCCCCTTAATAGTTCATTTCACTATAAGAAACATGTATATATAATATTATAATTGGACTGTCCAATTACATTTGTTACGTTATTAGCAAAATAAGTGTTCACTTAATTTTTTGAATAACATTGATTATTCAAAATTATTTAATAATTAATTAGTTAATTATTAATTATGAATTAATAATTATTTAATTAATTTTATAAAAGGTCTTGCATTTGATTCTCAATAATGACTCTGGTTTAAATTAATTATGAATTAATTTATTTGAGGTTACAAGTTCGATTATCGAATATAACATGAATTAATTTTGAATTAATTATGTTTTATAGAGCAAATGTTTAATTTTAATAAACATAGGGTTCAATGTTAATTTTAATTAATGAAACCCTAATTGTTGCCTATAAAAGGAAACCAAATAATTTTCTTTTTAGGAATTTTTTGTTTTTGTTGTATGTTTTGTAAAACAGAAAAGAAAAAGTTTAGTTATAACATAATACAAAAAAGAAGAATATATATATTTTTTCTTTGTATAACAAAAATTAATACTCACTTCACTTCTTACAAATATTGTTTTTTCCTTTTAAAAAAGAATTTAATAGTAAGTAAACACAATTCTATATAATTGTGCTACTCACTTGTTTCTTGGTATAGGATATATTAAGAAAGACTGAGTGGTGGGCAATTCATGAAAATCAATATAAAAAGTAAAAGATTCGATATCTATTTAGTTTTATTATTTTATTTCACTATTTATGAATAATGGGTTCTTGAGTTTTATAAAAAATAAAAAATAAATTTAAAATTTAGTGTTTTATAAATTCTTAATTTTTTAACAAAAACAACTATTGTTTTTTCCTTTCAATTGATATAAGAGCCTTAGTTATAATAAAACAGTGATTTTAAAATAATATGTTTTGTATTAATTTATATGTCATTAAGTAGATACTATTATTTTTTATTTGATTATGATGTGATATATGTTGTATTCATATTTGATTAATAGAGATTGTATAATATAATCGTTAATTGTATGGTTCTTTAGTTAATTAATTCGATTAATTTTGTAAGCTCTTTATAGCAAGTTTTGAATTTTCTGAAGATTGATGCGCAATGGGTTAAAATTTTGTTGCTGATTTTGCATTGAAAAAAAAAAAAGAAAGAAAGAAAGGAATTGCTATTGAAATGGAACTCGTTTTGTGTGAAACAATTTGTGGCATACATGAAATGTATGACCAGTTTGTGCTTACAAGCACTAACATTGAAGCAGCAAGCGTTTGACTTGAGCATCGACATGTGCGCTGGTATGCTACAATTGATGGGCTGGTAGTTGTGTTTGTGCAGGCTGGTGCGATTGTATGAACTAGTTTTGAACCAGTTTTGGTGCGCGATAAATGGACTGGTTTCAAACCAGTTGAATTGGCGCCGACCAGATAAAAATTGATGGGTTGGTGCATGTGATACACGACCTAGAAGCATGCATATTGTGCATGTGTGCTACACATCAAGAGCAGCAGTCCATGTGCACCAGGTGGCACGTGGCTGCTGCCACTTGGTAGCCAAAAAGCATTGCCATATGACAGCAGCTAGGCTGTTTCTAGACAGCTCCAAATCGATCCATTTTTCTTTTTCTATCATAAAATTATTAAAAATTGTCGGTGTGTATAGATGATTTTTCTTGGTCTAAAAAATAAAGAATTGGGCTTAAAACTCAATCCGTTTGATCGAACTGACAATTCAATCGAATTTAATTTTGAGTTCAAGAGAGCTCATGAAGACCTTTGAAGACCATGAAGACTATAAGTGAAGGTCAATGAATGCCCTTGGTTAATTTATATAATCTTGAAATTAGATTTAGATTGTTAAAACCAAAAAACTTGGTTATACACATGTTGTTTATTTAATTATTTTTATGAGATGAATGGATAGTTATATAACATGTATATGCATAAAAAAAATGTCATATAAAATTATGAAGTACCTACTCATTATATTATAACATGACATGCATCATAAGTACTTTATTTTACTATTAAATTGTTTATAAATATAAAAAGAAGAATTATACATACAATGTCTTTTAAATAATTTGAATTAATTTTAGTAGAAAATCATAGGTTTCAAATTAGAAATTTGATTTCAATAATTGACATTCATAATATGGATTAGATTTCAATTAATTAAAATTAGGTAATTTTATATTAAATCTAGTCTTTATAATTTTGATTATTTGATTAGATTTATAAATTGAATTAGAAATTTAAGTGTTAAAAATCCAGTATTTCATTAAGCGTTAATAAGTTTCAAACTTTAATAACACACAAATTCTTAGTAACTTAGATTATCTTCTTAATCGTTAATAATCTAAGACGATGACTAGAAATATTTAATAAAAAAACCCTAACCCAAAAATAGTGTAGGGATACATGATAACATATCTCGTAGTCTCCATCATTGGATCAACACCGTAAAACTTAAATGATACTTCGAGACGACTTTATTATGATCCCCCTACGGATGGTGTCCATCTAAATTGATCAAGGTTGACTTCCTAATGGATAGGATTTTTAGATATATCTTGGAATTTACCTACCTTATGGTGGAAATTCTCGAGTTAAGTCAATGAAATTCAAAATGATGAGTTACACTCACATAAGAAATAATTAATTGTTATTGTCTTTCTGACTGAAAAATGATAGTCAAATAATATAGTAATAAGAGTTATTCTATTATATTATTTGATTGAGAATTTCTCATTCTAACATAGAAATATTTGACCTACCCTATGACGACATCTATTTGTGGCATGTTAGATTATCATGACATTGTAATTATTTATAGGGTTTTTCATAATTCATTATTCGTGTATCATGCATCACATTTAATTTTGTGTCAAAATTACATGATATTAATTTTTGCAAATTGATATTAAATATTTTTTATTTTATTTATTTTCAATGATAGTATCTCTGTTGATTTTTATTTTTGTTAATGATAAACTTAATGGGGAAAATTATGTCAAATGGAAGAGTAACATGAATGTAGTTATAGTCTATAAGGATTTTAAGTTTTGTCACTACTCAGCCTTGTCCTCCCCAACCAGTTAGAAAATGTTGGACGTGTTATGCACATAGCTTATCAGAAATGGGTTACGGTCGATGAGAAGACTCACTCCTATTGTTAGCAGGGATGTCCAAGGTGCTTGCTACTAAACACAAGTCAATGATAACATCAATTCAGATGTTAAAGTCATTTAGGGCATGTTTGGGCAAACTTTTGACCAGCAACATACGAAGCTGTCTACGGACTGTAATGACTAATAGGATGAAAGAGGGTGTATCTATTTGAGAGCATGTCTTGCAAATGATGAACTAAGTCAACATGGTTGAAAACGATGATGGGACTATAGATGAGCATAGCCAAGTGAGTATGATACCAGAAACTCTTTCGAAGAATTTCATGCAATTTAAGAGTAACTATATTATGAATAAGTTAACTTACTCACTTATATAGTTGCTTAATGAGTTTACTACTTATAAGTGTATGAATAAGGACAAGAGTAAGTCTGGTGAAGCAAACGTTGTTGAGTTTTCTTCTTTTACTAAAAACAAAAGGAAGAGAAACACTAGCAAGGCTAAGGTTAAGCCCAAGCCTAAGAAGCAACCTACTCAAAAGAAGAGTAAAAAGGGCTCCAAGGCTACTAAACCTAAAGGAATGTGTTTCCATTGTGGTGTTGATAGGCATTGGAATAAAACTATCTTAAGTACCTCAAAGGCCTTGAAGAGAAAAAGATGAAAGGTAAATGTAATTTACTAGTCACTGAATCTTGTTTAGTGGAGGATGATTCATCCCCTTGGATAAATAATTTAGGAGCCACTAATCTTGTTTGTTCTTCATTGCAATTGATTGATTCATATAGGTAGCTTGATGAAGGTGAGTTCAACATATGGGTTGGGACTGAAGAAATCGTTTCAACAAAGATAATAGGAAAAGTTATACTTCATTTCAATAATAATTATTTTATTATAATAAACAATGTTTATTTTATTCCAAGTTTTAAGAAAAATTTGATTTTTATATATCTAAACTTTTGGAATTTTATTATTCTGTTGCATTTTGTAAAAAATTAGTTATTATTTTTAAAAATGGTTTGAAAATTTGTTTAGGGATACAAAAAAAGGACTTACATATGTTAAGACCGTTAATACATAACTCACTGCTTAATATTGAAATGTTTAAGGTTGAAAAACAAAAAACAAAAAGCCAAAATATTTCTCAAAACAATGACACATATCTTTGGTATCTTAAACTTGATTATATTAACCTTGACAGATTAAACAGATTTGTAAAGAGAGGACATTTAAGCAAGATAAAGATAAGTACTCTATCTGTTTGTAAATCATATCTAGAAGATAAAATGACCAAAAGACATTTTATTGGAAAAGTGATTAGAGCTACGGAACCGCTAGAGCTTATACATTCGGATGTTGGTGGTCCTATGAATGTTAAAGCTAGAGGCGGTTATGAATATTTCGTCACCTTTATTGATGATTATTTAAGATATGACTATATTTATCTAATGCAATGAAAGTAAAAAACTTTGGAAAGTTCAAAGCGTTTCGAGCTAAAGTTGAAAATCAATTAAGTAAAACATTGAAAACTTTACGATCAAATCGTGGAGGTAAGATCTTGATACAAAATTTGAGGATTACTTGCTCGAGCATAAGATTTTATCCCAATTGATCCAACAGAACGATGTTGCGGAAAGGAGAAATCAGACTCTTTTGGACATGATGAGATTTATGTTTGGTTTTTTATCATTACTTAATTCATTTTAGAGATATACATTGCAAACTACGATGTATATTTTGAATATTATAATATCTAACTCAGTGCCAAAGATGCCCTTAGAGTTGTGAAAAGATTATAAAATTAGTTTACGACGTTTTCGTATATGGAGGTGTCCAGCATATGTGCTAAAGAATAAGATTGGGAAGTTGAAAACATGTTCAAAAATTTGCCTATTTGTAGGTTATCCTAGAGAGATTAAGGGCAGACTTTTTTATAGTCTTGAAGAAAACAAATTGTTTGTATCGACAAATGTTACGTTTCTTAAAGAGAACTACAAGAGAGATTACAAATCTCGAAGTAATGTTGTACTCGACGAGTTACTTCCTGGTTCAAACAATACCCTGTTGGCACAGTTGTTGACAAAGACATAATACAGACCATGTCTGAACTTCAGACAAATTCTCATTAGAATCATATACCATCTCATCGTAATAAGAGGGTTATTAAACCACCAATTCACTATAAAGAGATCGAAGAAGCACAAATTGTTATCTTCAATAAGAGTGTAGATGTTCCATTGACAACAATGGTGGTAGAAAGCACAAAGGACGTTGGAAGACGAATGGGTGTTTGATTTCTGGAAGACGACAGGAAGAAAGAAGAAGATGAAGGGTCTCTATCATTTTATAGCTGTCAAACCCTAGCCGTTAGATCAAGACAGCTATGTAACCGCCTCGAATTTGATGGTATGACACTACTCTCGGGATTTTGTCATTATGCAGCTGTCAGTTGAGAGACGTGCACTAAATGTATACAGCGCATGATGTGACCTGTAACCGCTATTTGGGGTAATGCCACGTGGTTTGGAGATAAAACAAAATTCAAAAATAGCATAACTGTTCCCGCTAGGATATTTTCTATGTGAGCTCGTAGCTCCTGGTCTATTAGATGCACAAAAAGCTAGGAGACTTGTGTTATGGGTGATTTTATGATCAAGCTAATTGGACCAAGGAAGGCCCAAAGTATGTGATGGGATCCAAGCAAACAAGCACATTTGGATTATTGGAGGAGTCACCAAGGCTTCAAAACATTGTTCAATTTCAACAATCACTGATCTTGAAGGCTTTGGGCGTTAATTGAATGCAATTGAGGACAAATTAGAATTAATTGGGCTTTATATAATTTGGGCTAAGTTTATTTTAATTGTAATGGGTTTTAAATTAAGTTAGTGTATTTTATTTTAATTGATGTTATTTGGGCTGATATACTTAATTTAATTTAAGCCCATGAGTATATTTAGTGAGCCCAATTGTTAGGGGGCTAGGGTTTCTTGTTATGTTATGTTTATTTGTTTATAAAAAGCCTTGTAACCCTAAACAAACATAATGAATGAAGTTGCAGCCAATTAGGTTTAATTGAGAGTGAATTTTCTCTCTTGTTCTTCATGAACATTTGATCTTATCAAGCTATGCTTGTGGCGATCAAAACCATGACTTATCTCTCACCTTCTCATCTACATCTTGGGAGTGGCGTCAATATCTTCTTTCATAATTTTGGTTCTTGATTGAGTTCTAATCATTGGGTCAAGTTCTTTATAACTTTGGTTCTTGATTGACATATAATCAATGGGTCAAAATTTCTTATTTTATAAACCTGTTTTAATCTTTCTTGGGGTTGTGTTTCAATTTGGTCATAGGTGTCGTATCGTTATATACGGGGTTCGCATCAGTATGGGCCCAATGACCCAAGGACCCAGAAAACCGAATGATCAACCCATCTCTTTGATCGCCCGCCTGATCGCCAACTTGCCTGCTTTTCTGATCATTACTATGTTCGTGTTCCAGGTCTTCTTGGTGGTCATTAACATGTTCACTATTAAGCTCGGTAGCCTGCTCGATACCCTGCTTGGTATCTGTCCGTCCCTATGCTCGTTCGTCAGATCGAATAGAGACCTGTTTGCTTTGATCGATCAACTGCTCGTCAAATCCTGCTCGTGCTCGCTTACCTTCTCATGTTTGAGACCATTTGACCGTTGAAGTATCTAACCGCTTGAAAGCTCGCTAATGATTTGCCTTCGTGGCCTTTAGGATGCCCAATCTTCTTGAGCTTTATTTGCTTGCTAGTTTGAGAGAGCATTTTATTCGTTGGAAAGGTTCACCTCTGCCTCATCCATCAAATCACAGGTCAACAGAAACAAAGTTGTCAGGTGGATTACAACTCAAGGCATGCCGTCCATGCCAATTTCGTCAGATATTACAGCTTGGATTACGAGAATCTCATCTAACCCGCGTGAGTTAACCGCCTAAACCCATGTTTGGGCAGAATGAACCTGATACTGCCAACCACATTAAATGCAATTCAGGTGCATTAAATGCGGCCCATCATTGTAATATTTGTTTATTGTACATTATTTTATTACATTCTACTGTAGCTCATCGCATTCTCTATAAATAAGGGAGGACCCTCATTGTAAAAATGAGGAATCTTTTGAGTGTCGTTACTCTGCAAAAATAGTAAGAGAGTGAACAGTTGACGTAGGCATCTAATTGAGCCGAACCACTTAAAAACTTCTTATGTCTTCTCCTTCCTCTTTGACCTCATCCCCTTTGCTTTTTACTCTACTTATTCAACAACATCGATCCAATACTGTGGCTTGGGCCTAAAACACGAACCTGATCGGTTACATCCAGACGTCGACAAGTGTAGATGTTCCATTGACATATCATGATGCAATGGAGGATTCTGATAAGGAGGAATAACCCAAGGCCATGAATCTCGAGATGGAGTCCATGTACTCTAACTTTATCTAGGAACTTGTGAATCAACCAGATATGATAAAGAGTAAAGATTCTCTACCATCCTTTTTTCTGTTAATATTTTGATAATCTAGTGACACATCAACATTTGAAAAAATGAATGATCAAGATTGATAGATTTTTTTTCTTTCATACATCACTCAAATTTAAATTGTTCACATAAAAATATTAGCACCATGTTAACATTGACAGAGAATCCTTATCCTATGATAAAACCCATAGGTGCGGATTTACAAGAGGAAGAAAAGAGTGGATGGAAAGGTAGAGACCTTGAAAATTAGAGTAATGGTAAAGGATTATATCTATAAGGAGGGAGTTTGACTATCAGAAAACTTGTTACGAACAAGGGAGCTGCACCAAGTGACCCATTACATGTTCCGGTTGGGCCAATAACAAGAGCAAGGGCTAAGAGATTCAAGGAAGCACTAAATGGCCTGATTCAAGACATTTGGGTTGATTCCGATTTAATAAAGTCCAAGATGGGCCCATATGAAGACCAAGACCTAATTAACATCATCAAGGCAATTAATTGGGCTGAATAAGAGTTGACTTGGGTGTGTGGCAGAAAGCTTGGGCAAGAAGATTCAATTTAAGTTGTTTCCTTTTTAGATTTTCAATAAATAATGAATTGATTTGTTTCCCAAATTAAGAGGCTGATTTTCTTTAATTTCAGCCTTCCAAATAGGGATCAAGTCAATTACTTGATTGATTTAGTTTTAATTAGTTTCTTGTTTTGTAAGGAAATTAATGGCCAAATATTTTGTTCCTTTTTGAAAAGGCATGTAGCCTCTCTTTTCTTTTAGGGTTTTAGTTTATAAAGAACAAAAAGGATGTAATATGGCAGATCAGAATTTGAATGAAAAATTGGGAGCTTAATTTCTCTCTTGTTCTTTGAGAACTAATTGGAACTTATCAGATTTCTCTGTGGCGTTCCTCCTTTCTTTGACTTATCAATCGAATACTCCATCCTCGATTGTGGCGTCATCCTTATACCAAGGTTCACATCTCACTATAGGTGTTGGGTCGCGGTTTCCATTCAAACCAGATATTAGAACGGTCCTAGGCCTCAATTGTGCTACAACTGACGAGGTTCGCATCATTTGGTATCAGAGCTTCGGGTTCTAACATCAGATTTTATCTATCTTAATTGTTCTTCTTCGTTGATTTGTTTGATCAATCCAAAAAAAAAAAAAAGTACAAAATCAGAACGATCTTGTAGTTGAATATATCAGCTATTGCTATTTCTCATCTTGGTTTCGTGTAGTGGCAAGCAAACAAAAACAAAAAAAAAAAAAAAAAATACTGGTACTAGAAACTGTCTTTGTTATTCCAGTTTCGTTGTGATTCATTTTCGTGTGAACCTAGGAGATTTCTTTTGTCTCGTGTGAATGCGACTAAGAAATCTTGATTATTGTTTGGTTAGTTTGATAAGAACTTTTGAGAAATTACGAGAGGAAAAAGGCAAGAGTGGTGAGTACATACTGAGGGTAAAAGCCAAATTTATTGTGTGTAAACACGAGTGTTGAGTGAACTGATTATTCGAGCGAAAACACGTGAGGAAGTGCTGTGAGGTCCCTTATTATTATTATTATTGTTATTATTTTTTTTTTGTAGGAAAACATGTCCAGAAACAAAGATAAAGGCTCTACTGAGGATTCTTCCATCCCGACGGATATAAAGCTTTGGAAGGAAGCATTAGTAGAGGAGATGAGACGGATGATGAGGGGGGAATTGGAACAATTACATGAGCGATTAGATCAAGTGGAAAATTCACGTGTGGAACAGCCACCACCCGTTCCACAAGCACGTAGACGAGAGAGAGTTCCGGTTAGAGAAGAAGTTAATGATTACTATGGGGATGATAATGACATGGATGAGGCTGATCACATGTCCAATATGAGTGTGGGTAGATTTAGACGTGGAATGGGAGGTAGAGGAGTTAGGTATGAGAATAGAGAAGATAGGTATGGGAATAGAGAAGATAGGTATGGGAATAGAAGAGATAGGTATGGAGAGAGGGTTGATAATAATTTGGGTAGTATAAAGGTGAAGATTCCAACCTTTCAAGGTAAAACTGATCCTGAAGCTTATTTGGAGTGGAAGAAAAGAATAGAATTGGTATTTGAATGCCATGAATATTCCGAATTGAAGAAGGTGAAATTGGCAGCCATAGAATTCACTGATTATGTTATTGTTTGGTAGGATCAATTGATTGTGAGTTCCTGACAGAATGGAGAAAGACCTATTGAGACATGGGATAAGATGAAAGCTGTTATGAGGAGGAGATTCATTCCAAGCCACTATTATAGGGGTTTGTTTCAAAAATTGCAAACTCTTACTCAAGGGTCTAAGTGTGTTGAAGACTACTACAAGGAGATGGAGATAGCCATGATTCGAGCTGATGTAGAGGAGGACCGAGAAGCGACTATGGCTAGGTTTCTAAATGGGCTGAACCGAGACATTGCAAATGTAGTGGAGTTGCAACATTATGTTGAATTGACTGACATGGTACACATGGCCATTAAAGTGGAACAACAATTGAAGAGGAAGGGTTCCACAAGGGTTGGGCAAAATTCGGGTTCGTCATCGTCATGGAAACAGAATTGGAGCAATAGGGAGGACCAGCCTAGTTTTAAGGCCAAGGCCGAACCTTCCAAAGAGCATAAGGCCGGAGGCACATTAAATCAAGGTAAACCAGATTCTCAACCTTCTAGAACCCGTGACATTAAGTGCTTTAAATGTTTGGGAGCAGGTCATATTGCATCACAATGCCCAAACAAGAGAGTAATGGTTTTGAAGGATAAGGGTAGTATCGAATCCGAGGGTGAATCTGATGATGAGTCCATGCCACCTTTGGAGGATGCAAGTGACCTTGAATATCCGGTGGGTGGAGAACTTTTGGTTGCGAGGAGAGCTCTTAGTGCTCAAGCCAAGGAAGATGATGAGGTACAACGTGATAACATTTTTCACACCCGTTACTATGTTAATGATAAGGTATGTAGTATGATTATTGATGGGGGGAGTTGTACTAATGCGGCTAGCACTATTTTGGTAGAAAAATTGAATTTAGCAACTTTGAAGCACCCAAAACCTTATAAACTACAATGGTTGAATGATAGTGGGGAAGTTAAGGTGAATAAACAGGTGTTGGTGTCATTTTCAATTGGAAAATATAAAGATGATGTTATGTGTGACGTGGTACCAATGAATGCGGGTCATATCCTTTTGGGAAGACCATGGCAGTTTGATAGGCATGTGACTCATGATGGATATACCAATAGATACTCTTTTGTGCTCAATAAAAGGCTAATCACTCTTGTACCTTTAATCCCAAGACAAGTATATGAAGATCAAGTGAGGTTAAAAAAAGAGAGAGATGTAAAAAAGGAGAGTGAGAGTTCAAGAGAGAGAGAGACAAAAGAAAGAGAGTCTGAAACAACAAAAATAGAAAAGAAGAGTGAAAAGGAAAAAGAGGTTGATGAGAAAAAGAGAGAAAAAAAAACAAGTGAATTTTTATGCAAGAGAGAGTGAGGTCAAGAAGGCGTTGTTTTCTAATCAGCCAATTATTGTACTTTTGTACAAAGAGGCTTGTTTTAGTGCTAATGAACTTGACTCTTCTTTGCCTAGTGTTATTGTTTCACTTTTGCAGGACTTTGATGAGGTGTTTCCCGAAGAGATGCCTAAGGATTTACCACCAATAAGAGGGATTGAGCACCAAATTGACTTTGTACCCGGAGCACCCATCCTAAATAGACCAGCATATAGAAGTAATCCCGAGGAGACAAAGAAGCTTTAAAGGCAGGTTAGTGAGCTCATGGAAAAGGGATATGTGTGTGAGAGTATGAGTCCTTGTGCGGTTCCCGTATTGCTTATGCCTAAAAAGGATGGAACATGGAGGATGTGTGTTGATTGTCGTGCCATCAACAATATCACTGTAAAGTATCGACATCCTATTCCTAGATTAGATGATATGCTTGATGAATTGCATGGTTGTATTGTTTTTACTAAAATTGATCTTAAGAGTGGATATCATCAAATTAGGATAAAAGAAGGAGATGAGTGGAAAACTGCTTTCAAAACAAAATATGGTTTATATGAGTGGTTAGTTATGCCTTTTGGATTAACTAATGCACCTAGTACTTTCATGAGATTAATGAATCATGTTTTGCGTGCTTTTATTGGAAGATTTGTGGTTGTTTACTTTGATGACATTCTGATTTATAGCAAAAACTTGGATGAGCATGTTGAACATTTAAAACTTGTTTTAGGTGTTTTAAGAACAGAAAAGTTATTTGCTTATCTCAAAAAGTGTACTTTTTGCACCGATAAGCTTGTATTTCTGGGTTTTGTCGTTAGTGCTAAGGGAATTGGGGTTGATGAGGGAAAGGTTAAGGCAATTAGGGAGTGGCCGAAACCTACAAATGTGGGACAAGTAAGAAGTTTTCATGGGCTGGCTAGTTTTTATAGGAGGTTTGTGAAAGATTTTAGTAGTCTAGCCGCACCTTTAACTGAAGTTATCAAAAAGAATGTGGGGTTTAAGTGGGGTACGGAACAAGAAAAGGCATTTAGCTTGATGAAGGAGAAATTAACTAATGCACCTTTACTTGCTTTGCCTGACTTTGCTAAAACTTTTGAGATTGAGTGTGATGCTTCAGGAATAGGTATTGGAGCTGTTTTAATGCAAGAAGGACGTCCCATTGCATTTTTTAGTGAGAAGATAAGTGGAGCAGCCTTGAATTATCCTACATATGACAAGGAGATGTATGCCTTGATTAGGGCATTAGAAACTTGGCAACATTACCTTTGGCCGAAAGAATTTGTGATTCACACTGATCATGAGTCTTTGAAGCATTTAAAGGGGCAACACAAGCTAAATAAGCTACATGCCAAGTGGGTGGAGTTCATTGAAACATTTCCATATGTGATCAAGTACAAAAAATGTAAGAAAAATGTGGTCGCCGATGCTTTGTCCAGAAGGTATGTTTTACTTTCTACTTTGGATGCTAGATTGTTTGGCTTTGATTACATTAAAGAATTGTATATGGAAGATTCTGATTTTAGCAAAGTATTCAATACATGTGAAAATGTAGCGTTTGGCAAGTTTTATAAGCATGATGGATTTTTGTTTAGACAAACTAAATTATGCGTGCCTAAGAGTTCTTTGCATGAATTGCTTGTTAGAGAAGCTCACGGGGGAGGTTTGATGGGGCATTTTGGCATAGCCAAAACACTAGATGTTTTGCATGAACATTTTTTTTGGCCTCATATGAAACGTGATGTAGAAAGAATCTGTGAGAAATGCATTACATGTAGACAAGCTAAGTCTAGAATTAAGCCTCATAGATTGTATACTCTTTTGCCTATACCTAGTGAGCCTTGGGTTGATATTTCTATGGATTTTGTGTTGGGCTTGCCTAGGTCCAAAAGGGGTAAGGACTCTATATATGTGGTTGTTGATAGGTTTTCTAAAATGGCACATTTCATTCCTTGCCATAAAACTGATGATGCATCACATATTGCTGATTTGTTTTTCAAAGAAGTTGTTAGATTGCATGGCATGCCTAAGACTATTGTTTCGGATAGAGATGCTAAGTTCTTAAGCTAGGGTAAGTTAGGAACTAAGCTTTTATTTTCTACTACTTGTCATCCCCAAACTGATGGTCAAACTGAAGTAGTTAATAGGACTTTATCTGCCTTATTGCGTGCTATAATACAAAAGAACTTGAAAACATGGGAGGATTGTTTGCCGCATGTAGAATTTGCTTATAATAGGAGTGTGCATTCTGCAACTCATTTTTCGCCTTTTGAAGTTGTGTATAGTTTTAATCCACTGACTCCTTTGGATTTAATTCCTTTACCTGTGAATGAGCATGTTAACTTGGATGGGAGGAGAAAGGCAGATTTTGTCAAGCAAATCCATGAAAAGACTCGACAAAACATAGAGAGGAGAACTGAGCAATATGCCACGCAAGCTAATAAAGGACGCAAGAAAGTTGTGTTTGAACCTGGTGATTGGGTGTGGTTACATATGAGGAAGGAACGATTTCCAGTGCAACGTCGTTCTAAACTACTTCCGAGGGGAGATGGCCCATTTCAAGTGATTGAACGAATCAATGACAATGCTTACAAGTTAGATCTTCCAGGTGAGTATAATGTTAGTGCAAGCTTCAATGTTTCTGATTTGTCTCCTTTTGATGTAGGTGACGATTTTAGGACAAATCCTTTTTAAGAGGGAGGGAATGTTACGAACAAGGGAGCTACACCAAGTGACCCATTACATGTTCTGGTTGGGCCAATAACAAGAGCAAGGGCTAAGAGATTCAAGGAAGCACTAAATG
Organism: Dimocarpus longan; assembly: GCA_022984855.1. Lineage (NCBI taxonomy): Eukaryota > Viridiplantae > Streptophyta > Magnoliopsida > Sapindales > Sapindaceae > Dimocarpus > Dimocarpus longan. The sequence continues at coordinate 10,723,174 of CM041021.1, forward strand.
GCCTGATTCAAGACACTTGGGTTGATTCCGATTTAATAAAGTCCAAGATGGGCCCATATGAAGACCAAGGCCTAATTAACATCATCAAGGCAATTAATTGGGCTGAATAAGAGTTGACTTGGGTGTGTGGCAGAAAGCTTGGGCAAGAAGATTCAATTTAAGTTGTTTCCTTTTTAGATTTTCAATAAATAATGAATTGATTTGTTTCCCAAATTAAGAGGCTGATTTTCTTTAATTTCAGCCTTCCAAATAGGGATCAAGTCAATTACTTGATTGATTTAGTTTTAATTAGTTTCTTGTTTTGTAAGGCAATTAATGGCCAAATATTTTGTTCCTTTTTGAAAAGGCATGTAGCCTCTCTTTTCTTTTAGGGTTTTAGTTTATAAAAAACAAAAAGGATGTAATATGGCATATCAGAATTTGAATGAAAAATTGAGAGCTTAATTTCTCTCTTGTTCTTTGAGAACTAATTGGAACTTATCAAATTTCTTTGTGGCGTTCCTCCTTTCTTTGACTTATCAATCGAATACTCCATCCTCGATTGTGGCGTCATCCTTATACCAAGGTTCACATCTCACTATAGGTGTTGGGTTGCGGTTTCCATTCAAACCAGATATTAGAACGGTCCTAGGCCTCAATTGTGCTACAACTGATGAGGTTCGCATCAAAACTTTCTCGTCAGTAGCTATTTTTAAGTTCATTCAGATTCTTTTTTACATTATTGTATATCTCAACTATGAAATTTGGCAAATGGATGCCAATACTGCGTTGTTGAATGGTAATCTTGATGAAAATATCTATATGTTACAACTAGAGGGATTTGTGTCCCAAGGTTAAGAGTAAAAAGTTTGCAAGTTGTAAAGGTCTATTTATGGACTTAAGCAAGCATCTCAATCTTGGAATATAAGGTTTGATACTTCGATTAAGTTTTATGGTTTTAAGCAAAATTCGATGAATCTTGTGTGTACAAACGAATTATCGATAACAAAGCAGTTTTCCTTGTACTTTACATTGATGATATTTTACTCATTAGGAATGATATAGAAGTATTGTCAAACGTAAAGAGCTGGCTCTCTAGCCGATTCCAAATGAAAGATTTGGGAGAGGCCAGTTATGTAAAGTCCATAATTTTCTCTTTTTATGAGAAATAAAATTTTTTTCATGAATAGTATTTCCTTGGGAATAGTATTTTTGAGTGAGTGGTGATTTTAAGAAATGGACCCGAAAAATCGTAAATTTTTAGAATAGATATTAGAGACCAAAGAAACTGAAACAGATCAAAGATGAGTCAATTCAAATAGATTGTGAATGATCCGAAGTTTGTTGGACAGAAATAGTTTTTTTGATTTTCGTACTATACATATGCCCTTATTTATGGAGTAATCAAGTAATTCAAAGTACCCAAATGTGCAATTACATTCTAGTATAATTTTTGGATAGATCAAAGATAAATTCAAATACGAGAAGTGGTATGGTGATTGATTAAGATTTAACATAAAATTGGTGTCAGAGGAATTACCAAAAAAATGACATGATTAAATAAATTAGTTTAAGATGTATATTAGGGCATTTTGGAAAATTTAAAAATATAAGAGATTGCATGTGAGTAGCATGTGAGTGTAGAGACAATGATGGCATATAGGTAATTTTTGAGACAAACTAACTAGCTAGTTAATATTTGGTTAAAATGGAATGAAATTAGTTATGATTGAAATGGTTTTTAGGTTTTAACCAATCAAAAGTCTCCAAACCAAACTAATGACAAACTTGTAAACCTGAACTTAGTTTGAGGGCAATTATTAAACCAAACAAAGGGTGTATAAAGTGAAGTAAATAGAAGAATCAATAAAAAAAATTGGGAGAGTTAGAGAATACAGTTCGGCCAAAAGAGGAAAATCAAGGACAACAGCTGTATTTGATTATTTTGAGGCAATTTTTTAGTGTTTTCAAGCTATACCAAGGGTGCATACAAGCCTAGGAGTAAAATCCATCAATATCAAGTTGATTTCAAATAGTAAGATTCAAATTTTCATGACTAGTTTGTGTAAATCTTTAGATTAATAGTCTTTAATGAATTATTTGTAATTTCTGTATATAAATTTAGAGCTTTAAGATCTCAAACTTTTGGGAAAGTAAGGTTAGTAATCCAAGAGAAGTTGGTAAGTGTTAACGTCGAAAAATGGTTTCCTTAGTCAACGAGGTTATTTTTGGACCCAAGCTATAGTTTCGAACGGATAATGGAATGCATGTAAAGCAATAAGAATGAGGAAGAGAGGTTAGAGGCGAGGAGGAGAAGACACAGAAGATTTTTAGAGTGGTTCGGCCCAAAAAGATGCCTACGTCCACTATTCACTCTCTCACTATTTTGGCAGAGTAACGACACTCAGAAATTGGATCCCTTTTATAGTGAAAATCGTCCCCTATTTATAGAGGAATGGGACATGCTACAGTAAAATAGAATAAAACAAAAGCAAACAGTTAGCTACAGTTACAATGATAGATAGCATTTAATACGCCGGAATCTCAATTAATGCGGCTGTCAGAGCATTAAATGCGGTCAAAAATACATTAAATGCGGTCGAATCCATCGCATCTGAGGTCTGCCCAAGGGAGATTTCTGATAACTGGGTCGGATACGCCATGATGGGTTGTCGAGATCACGATCACAGCTTCTGGTGGATGTAGCGTGCATGGCACGTCTTGGAACTGTACTCTGCATGGCACTGTTGACTTCTGTTGACCGGGACTCTCAGGAGCGAGGTGGAGACAGATCTTCCAACAGATGGAATATCAAGTCAGCTTGGAGAACAAGTGAATCTCTGATGAGTCTGGCTACCTGGAGAGTCGAGGAGGCGGATTACGAGTCGGCATGTCCGCAGCTGGTCATGGCAGTGAGGCGGACGATGTCACGAGTGAAGGAGTCGGTACGCGGCCACGCTCAGAGATTAGCGATCAGCTCAGTCGGATCATCTTGGGCGAGGAGGACTTATTGGATATTTTTTACAGATGGCTCCTCTTGGGGAATACTTCAGTCGGATGGGATTGGCGAAGAGGCAAACGGTCAATCATGGCGGATAATTTGGTGAGCAGGCTTAATAGTCCCGGCTGGCGGCCAGCGGTCAGTTTGAGAGACGAAAGCCAACGGTCAGGGATTAAGATCAGCGGTCAAACTGAGCAAATAAAGCTGACGGAGAAATCGACGGTCTGAATGGCGGAGAAGATAGCGGTCAAAGCTAGCTTTCAGAATAGGTGCCTACGGTCAGAATCAACGGTCAGGCTGAGCGACAGCGATAAGCGGTCACGACAAGCGCTCACTAACGGGCCCCTTCGTCAGGAGAATGGACTGGAGGGATGATGGATAATTGGGCTTCTGGACCACTGCGTCTGCACTGTAGATCCGTTTGGGCCGATTATTCTGATCGCTAATTTATCCATAACATAAAGCCCTCTGGCTCTTGGTGCTTTAAAGAGGACCAGGAGACATATATTCCAGGGCGGGCAAAATAGGCGGGAACAGTTACAGGGTGGAGGCGGTTACAGTACATTTTGAATTCCACTTTACTACCAGGCCACGTGGAGCTTCCCCAGACAACGGTTACAGGTCACACCACGTGCCGTGCGCATTTAATGCACGTCTCTCAACTGGCATGCTGCATGATGACAAAATCCCGGGAATCACGCCACGTCGTCAGATTGGGGGCGGTTACACAGCTGTCTTGATCTGATGGCTGAGACTTAACTATTTTAAAAACAATGAAGCCTCATCATCTTCTTCTTCCGACATTTTCAAGAATCACAGACGCCTTCATCATTTTCTTCCTCTACTCCGATTTTTCATCTCTGTTCAACGGTTCTCGTCTGCAACTACCAGTCACCACCCCACTCAAGGTAAGGCTCTTTCTCCCTGCTCACATTGTTTTCGTCATTGCTGCTTTTCATTCTCTGCGTGGCACTTGCTTTCCTGAGAATCTGGACCAGTTGGGGCAGATAGTCTCCGTACTGCCTCTGATCCAGTAAAGTCCGGTGATAATATAGGGTAATTTGCTCACTTCTTTATCTTTCTTTCTTCAATCCTGGGGGGAGACTTCACTGAATGAGGCTCCTATCCCCCCCCCCCTCCCCTCTCTACGTTTTCCTAGGCGCACGGCTTGACGCTTAGGTTTAGCAGACTTAGGCTTCTTTTGTTTTTTGAGTCTGGTTGGCTGTCAGCGGCCTAATTGGCTGTTTCTTTTGTAGATGTCAAGTCGTGAACTCCGATACCGTCGGGTCATATCTAGTGAAGAAAGCTCCGGGGGGAGGTCTCCTCAACATGATAGGGGCTCTTCAAGCGCAACCGCTCAAGGCAGTGGGGATGCGTCGAGTTCCTCTGGGAGAGGGGAGACCTTTGCCTATCAGACCTTCTATTAACATGATTCCCAGATGACCTTTGACGAGCTTAAGACCGTGGCCAATGCATACCATTTCCCTTCCAGTTGCCGTGTCATGGTTCCTGCTCACCGCGACCATGCGGCTGATCCTCTTGACGGATTCATAGCGATTAGCCGCCAGCATGTGAAATCGGGGTTTAGGTTCCCAGTTCCCCCATATTTAATAAACCTGCTAAATGACTTGGAAATACCCCCTTCCAGCTGATACCAAACTCTTACGCACAGATTACCACCCTGGCCTACATCTTTCTAAAAAACGGCCTTCCCCCACCAACTTCAAATATAATTCAGAGCCTTTTCTTCTTTAAGTCCACTACTAACCCTCACGCCACTAAACGAGACGGTATTTACTATATAACCGCTCGTAACTCCCCCTATAAGGCATTTCTACCACTGAAGGCTGACAAATCAAACGTGGGGGATTATAAGTCCCGGTGGTTCTACGCTTCTTATCTGTCCCTACTGAGACTTGTCTATTTTGATTTCAACAATGGTCCTGGTAAGTGTATTTCAGCTCGCTATTGGAGCGCGTACATATATGTCTTCATGCCCTATTATTACTGACATATTTTATTCCTGTATGCAGCTTTCATCAAAGGAGCGGTCAATCTCTCAGACGAGGACACAAAGGTGCTGAAGAGATTCGCCTAGGTGAAAAACCCTGAGGACGACCATCTTCCAACCAACTTCCTCCTGGGGTAATACGAGCTCGCACCTAGAATTGAAACCACGCCTCTGAAATTGGCCTTTGACGTTGGAGTACAAAAGGGTCGAGAGGTTAAATCCGTCTTTGCAAGACCTGGTGAAGGAACTTCCGCTCCTGCCCCAAAGAAACCCAAAACAATGGTGGATCTTGAAATGGTCTCTCCCCCTTCCTCGCCGACAGCTGAGACAGGAGGGCCCGAGGTGGAGATTACGGGTTCGAAAGAGCCTCCAGCTTCGTCAACAGATCTGTCAGTCACAACTGTTGCTCCGTCTGCCAAACAGCCTGTGGTGAGGTTCAAGAGTGTGGCGAAGAAGACTGTGAAACAGGTACCTTCATCAAGGGGTGCCGCTGGGAAGGGAATTTCAACTTCAGAGGCCGAAGATGAGGACGAGGAGGCCATGGAGCCCCCTGCTAAGCGCCTGAAATCCAAAGGCAAGGGCAAAGAGAAGGTGGCCATGACAGGAGGGACCGAAGAGGGGTCAACCCCTGAGGCCAATGCAGGAGAGAACTTCGACGACCTGCTGGATCGGCTGCCAGCGTTACTGGGTCCTAGCAAGCCGGATGTCTACCAAAAGCATATTCGCGGTGACAAGTTGGTTGACTATGCTGCGCGCTGCAACGTGCTTGTAAGTTCTGTTCATTGCTTTGTAATCACATTCCATACCCATATACATCGTTAATATGTCATCTCTTCAGGCTTCGCTGGCCATGATAAAGATACGTCGGGACTTCCCCGACCTGGCTGGGGAAAATGCTGCTCTTGAGGAGGCGAACATGGAGCTGGAGGCGAAGGTTCGGAGTCTCAAAGAGGGGTATGCGACTGTTGAGAAGACTATGTCTGAGCTGGAGCAAAAGCTTAAAGACGCGGAGAAGACCGCGGAGACTAAGAAAAAGACTTTGGATTATTGCTTCCTCCTCGCTCGCGAAGGCTACCGAGGATGTAGACAGGATCACCGAGGAGGCTATCCTCCAGAAGAAACGGGCCGATGATGCCGAGAAGGATCTGACTGTGGCGAAGGATAAGCTTGCTCAGGTACAGGAGGCGTATCGCAAGGCGGACCTCCAGGCCAGACAAGCTTGGAGGGAAGCCACTAAAAAGACAAGCAGCAAGTTCCTGTATACTTCGTGGCTTCATCATCCTGAGCTAGATTACTCGTACCTTGGGAAGGAAGCAGTGGAGGAAGTGAAGAAATATGCGGCTTGTGCTGACAGAAATGCCCGGATGAAGGCCGCAACAGCTACTCAAAAGAAGACAATTCCACCAGCTCCGTAGAAGGCTTCTGACCCGCCACTTGCTCAGACTGGTGCCCTATCAGCCCAAGGCGGCTCCTCCTCAGCTCTTCAGGGACTGGCAAAGGATGGGGGACAAAGCTCGTCTTCTTAGGGAGCCCCCAGTAAGAAAGATCCAAAGGACATCCCCTCTAGTTCTTCAAAGGATCTTGCGGATACTCTTGCCAACTCCTCTAAGACCCCTTCAGACAAATGACTTTAATATTTTCCCTTGCTATCGATAAGACTCATTCTTGAACATTAATATGGTTATAGTTATTGTTTTTGGAACAATTTGTAGTTATCGTTTGATCATTATCTCAATAGGATTTCTTTCAATTTGCTCTGTCGCTTTCTTATTTTCATACGCGTGTAGTCATAGTAGATTGTGAACAGGTATACCCTACAAGATAAACAACAAATAAGAATAATAAAGGGGCTGACCGCCCCTATATGTACCTTTGGGGAGATAAAATAAGGAAAGTGATCCTTTGGGTTGTGGATGATATCCAGCAGATGACCCTCAACACATATAATAACTTGAGGGGCAGAAAAGAGTCCCTGAAGATGGATGAATAATTTGGATCCCACTGTTGAGCAGATATCTCCAGATCAGGAGTAATAGGCCGATTGGCTTTCTTATAGAAAATAATTCAACCGATGAATAAGTAGAATCGTCTTGTGCCATCATGTGGCCGCGACACATCCAATTATACACCTGTATATAGCATAAGACAATACGGATAACGAGAAGTGCGTTGAAGAAAAGAAGAAATCGGACGGAGAATAGGTGGGCCGTTGAGGTTTTTTCCTGACCGTTGTCGGAGTTGATGACGCGTTGCGCTCAGAAGGTAGGAGCCTAAGTCATACGGTACGATGATCCTCTCCAGCTGCGCTCACAAGGTTAAACCTGAGCATCTATAGCGAGAGTTGTGGAGGATGAGACCTCGGTTGCGCTCACAAGGCCGTAGCCTGAGCATCTACAGCATAATGGAGTGAACCTCTCCAGCTGCGCTCACAAGGCTAAACCTGAGCATCTACAGCGAAAGTTGTGGAGGTTGAGACCTCGGCTGCGCTCACAAGGCCGTAGCCTGAGCATCTACAGGATAATGGAGTGAACCTCTCCAACTGCGCTTACAAGGTTAAACCTGAGCATCTACAGCGAGAGTTGTAGAGGTTGAGACCTCGGTTGCGTTCACAAGGCTGTAGCCTGAGCATCTACAACATAATGGAGTGAACGGGTCGAGTGTCACTTCGATCAAGCCCTTTATTTTTTGTTCACGCGCGAAGGTGGAGGGGGAGGCCAGTCAGCGAGCGGCGATTAGGTGCACGGGCTCGTGGCCGTTTTAACCCCTCATGCCCCTTAGGGCCATCAGATGTTGGAGCTTTATGCCGACGCTTTGCCGTTTTGTGGTGGCGTACCTTAAATAAGAACACACATGAGCGTTTGATGTTAGCAATAATTCATCATAATTGATAGATAATTCTCATTATGTCTGTACATGGCTTGTTTTACATATGTGATAGAACGGCAATAGTAAATAAAAATACAACATTCAGGTATAGTATGTTCTCAGGTGGATGGCGTTCCAAGCCCTTGGTAGAATTCCCCCATCCATGTCTGCCAGGTGGTAGGCTCCGTTCTTCAGACTCTCGTGGATCACGTAAGGTCCTTCCCAGTTCGGTCCCAACACTCTTTCACTCGTTTTGCGAGCACCGGGTAGGACTTCCCGTAGGACAAGGTCACCTGGTTTGAATTGACGTACCCGGACTCTTTTGTCGTAATGCTTGGCCATCCTCTGCTGGTAGACGGCCATCTTGAGACGGGCAGCTTCCCTTGATTCCTCAAGCAAGTCTGAGCTGGCGGCTAAGAGCTGGTTGTTATCATCAAGGTTAAAGCTCGCCCTTCGGTGACTGTAGACTTCAAATTCTGCTGGGATCATGGCCTCTACCTGTAGACCATTGAGAAGGGGGTCTCTCCGGTAGTACTGCGGGCAGTAGTGCAGTAGGCCCATAACACTTTCTATAACTCGTCCACCCACGCTCCCTTTCTAGCCTCAAGCTTAGCCTTCAGGATCTGCTTGATGATTTTGTTGACCGCTTCCACCTGACCATTAGCTTGCGGGTGGTCGACTGCGAAGAAGCTCTTGACGATGCCAAGACTACTGCAGAACTCCTAAAATTGCTCACTTGTGAATTGGGTCCCATTTTCCGTCACCAGCTGTTGGGGAATGCCGAACATGCAGATTATGTTATCCCACACGAACTTCTCAATCTTCGTCTTGGAGATCTCAGCCAGCTCCTTTGCCTCCGCCCATTTGGTGAAGTAATCGACAGTTACAACGGCGTACTTGCACCTCGCACGACCTACTGGGAGGGGTCCGATTAGGTCCATGCCCCAGATGGGGAAGGGCCACGGACTGATCATCTGTCGGAGATAAGCTGGAGATGCCCGAGGAATCTTGGAAAATCTCTGGCATTTATCACACTTCCTCACCAGACCGATGGCGTCCTGCTTCATTATCTGCCAGTAGAACCCCTGTCTGAGCGCTTTTTGGGCTAAGGAGAGCCCTCCAACATGGTTGCCGCAATGCCCTTCATGAAGATCCTTCATCAACGCGGTGCACTCCGGCTCATCAATACACTTGAGCAGGGGGGCTGAAAGGCCCCTCTTGTAAAGAACGTCACCATAAATGCAGTACCTGGCCGCTCTTATGCGTAGACGGCACGCCTCTGTCTTATCTTCTGGCAGTCTCCCTTCTTGCAAGTAATCGACCAGCGAGCTCATCCATGATCCAACTGCTACTGTCAGAGCCATTACTTCCATGCCGGGTTTGGTACTTGGTTTAGGTAGAAACTCCACAGGTATGTTTTTAGTGCAGTTTGTATCTTGAGCGGTTGCCAGACCAGCCAGAGCATCTGCATGGGAGTTCTGGGCGCGCGGGATTTGGTTCAACTCGAATGTCTCGAAAGCCCCCAGTAATTTATGAACCTCCTGCAGATAAGCTGCTATTTTTGATCCTTTGGCTTGATATTCACCTTTTATCTGGCAGACTACCAACTGCGAGTCGCTGAAAATCCTAAGTCGCTCAACCTGCATTCTTCTGGCTAAGCGGAGCCCTGCCAGCAGTGCTTCATAGTCCGCCTCATTGTTAGTCGCTCTGAAGCCAAATTTAAAGGCACAGAGAAACTTACTCCCATCAGGATTGATCAACAGAATTCCGGCTCCAGCGCTCTTTTCGTAGGAGGATCCGTCCACAAAGAGTTCCCAATACGGTCCTTCAGAAGTCTCAGCTCGATCGTCCACTGGTTCGGTAAACTCAGCTATAAAATCCGCCAGTGCTTGCCCCTTGATCGCCGGCCTTGGCTTGAATTCGATGTCGTACTGGGCGATCTCGATGGCCCATTTGATGAGTCGGTCGGAGGTATCTGGCTTCTAAAGGATTTGCTTCAACAGATACTTGGTTAAGACTTCAATCTTGTGGGCTTGGAAGTAAAGACGCAGTTTTCTGGATGCCATCATCAGACAGTAGGCGAGCAGCTCCATCGGGGTGTATCTGGTTTCCGCCTCGACCAGCTTCTTACTCACATAGTATACAGGGACCTGAGCTCCGTTTCCTTCTTGCTTTACCAGGGCTGCGCTCAGGGTGTGCTGGGATACCCCCAGGTAAACGGTCAAAGTTCTTTTGGTTTGGTCAGCAGCGGAGCGCGCCCTATGTACTCTTTCAGTTATATGAAGGCAACTTCATACTCGTCAGTCCATTTGAAGTTCCTAGCCTTCTTCAACACCTCAAAGAATGGAGCACACCTGTCCGAGGCCTTTGACACGAATCTGCTTAAGGCCGCTATCTGGTCGTTCAGACTCTGAATCTCCTTCACGTTGCTTGGCGACCTCATGTCCAGCAAGGCTTGGATTTTCTCTAGGTTAGCTTCTATTCCCCTGTTGTTCACAATAAAACCCAAAAATTTACTTGAGGAAACCCTGAAGGCACACTTGAGAGGGTTGAGCTTCATCTGATACTTCCTCAAGATCTGGAACATTCTTTCAAGGTCCTGGACGTGATCGGCAGCTTCCTCAGATTTGACGAGCATGTCGTCCATGTATACTTCCATGCTCTTCCCGATTAGCTCCTCAAACATCTTGTTCACTAATCTCTGGTAAGTGGCTCCTGCATTTTTCAGACTGAAAGACATTACCTTGTAGCAGTACAGCCCTCGGTCAGTGGTGAACGATGTACACTCCTCGTCGCTCGGGTCCATGGGGATCTGGTTGTAGCTTGAATAAGCATCCATGAAGCTGAGGAGTTGATGCCCTGCTGTCACGTCCACCAGCTGATCGATTCTAGGCAAGAGGAAACTGTCTTTCGGGCAAGCCTTGCTCAAGTTCGTGAAGTCTATACATGTTCTCCACTTCCCGTTTTTCTTCTTTACCAGCACGGGGTTAGCTACCCATTCTGGATACTGGACTTCGCAGATGAACTTATTGGCCAGGAGCTTGTCCACTTCCTCCTTCAGGGCTTCACTGCGTTCTTGGTTCATTTGTCTCCTCTTCTGGCAGACTGGTGGACGGCGGGGGTCGACGTTCAGCTTATGAGTCATCACATTCGGGTCAATCCCCACCATATCTCCATGGTTCCAAGCGAATACGTCTGCATTCCCCTTGAGGCAGTTAATTAGTTGGAATTTTACCTCCGGGACCAAACTTCTACCCAACTTGAGACATCTTGACGTATCTGCTTCAGCGACTGTGATGTCCTCAAGTTCTTCTACTGGATCGGTATTTTGATGTGCATCGAACTCCCTGGGGTCTAAGTCGTGGCTAATTCCTAACGAAGTGATCACCTGTAACTCCTGCTCCAGAATCACCTCTGCCTTCTTCCCCTAGGCCCCCTTTCTGATCGCGTCTATGTAGCAACGACGAGCCATGGATTGTTCACCCTGCACACATCCTACCCCGTTGGGAGTTGGGAACTTCACTGCAAGGGCCTTGGTGGAGACAATCATATCTAGATCATTCATCGCAGGCCTCCCCATTACTACATTATACGCCGAGGGAAAGTTGATGATGAAGACGCCAGCACTGTGGACTGACGCGCGGTGTCACCAAGGGTCAAAGTAATTTAATCAGTCCAGTAGGGATGACTGAATCTCCAGTGAAACCGTAAAGGGATTCAGGGGATGGTTTTAGCTAATCGTCACCAATCCCCATCTGATCATAGCAGTCCTTGTACATAACATTCACAAAACTGCCAGTATCAATCATGATCCTCTTCACCATTGAGTTACCGATACGCGCCCTGATTACCAAGGCATCATTGTGAGGGAGGCGGACATCCTACGCATCTTCATCAGTAAATACGATGTCCTCCAATACCTTCCTGGCTTTCTTGGTAGGTTCCCCCGACTCTCTCTGCTTCGCAGGCTAAACGCGTCTAGCTTCATGCACAAACCGCTCCTGCGCTCTATTAGATTCTCTTGCTCCCGAGGGTCCCCCATGGATGGTATGGATAGTTCTGACGGAGGGTCCTTGAGTAGGATCCGACTACAGCTGATTTTGGGCCGACGGATCTTCTGAACACTGACGGAGGTGTTGCTACTGGGATGGTCGCCTCGGGGGCCTCATAACATAATCCCTCAGATTGCCATTTCTGATCATTTCCTCAATAGCATCCTTGAGCGCCCAGCAGTCCGAGGTATTGTGCCCTATAACATTGTGATAGGCGCAGAATCTGTTCCTGTCTCTCCGCCCTTCAGGACCCTAGAGGGAAGCCGGCCGCCCGAAATTCTCCCTATTCTTCTCAGTCGCATATATTCGATCTTGGGTATCCGACAGGGCATTGTATGTATTGTAACGACCTTGATACAGTGGCCGCTCCAGTCCCCGACTACTTCCCAGTCTTCGCCAATCCCTAGCCTTCTTAGCAACTCGCTGATTTTCTCTTCGCCCTCCAGGGTTGTTTCCCCCATTGCTCTTTTTCCTTTCATGACCGAAACTACCAGCTTCGTCCTTCTGAGAACTGGTCTTCCTAGGATTGGTTACTTCCTCCCATCGGATTTCCTTCTCGGCTCGCTCATAGAATTCTCCCAGGTCCTTCACAGGGGATCTGTTTATGCTTTCGTACAGTTTGCCATCTTTCCTTATACCAGACGAGATGGCTGATAATACCCCTTCATCCATAGCGTTTTCTACATTTGTCACCTCGCGCCTGAACCTGTTAATGTATTCTTTTAGAGGCTCACCTGGGCGTTGGCAGATGGTAGAAAGGTGACAGGGTGGCGTAAGGCGCCTCTTCAACGCCTTGTACTGGTTCAGGAACTTCTGCTGGCATTCCTCCCAGTTGTTAATGCTACGCGGGGGGGAGGCTTCTGAACCATGTCCGCGGGATGTCCCCAAGAGTAGCTAGGAACACTCGACATTTCACAAGCGGACTCGTTGTCTGGAGATCCATCTGGATGTTGAAAGCGTCCAGATGATATAAGGATCGGAGTTTCCTCTGTATTGGGGGATGTTGGGAACTTTGAATCTTGGAGGGAGCGGCTCCAACTTAATCTCCGAAGCGAACGGGGTTCTTTCTCTAGTCTGGCCCCTCCGTTCCTGCACCGTAGGTCGCGCTTCCAACTGACGAACCCTCTGGAGGAGTTCTACAACCAATGTACCCCGTGTCTCAGTTCCTCCAACAGCGGAATGTCTATCCCTCCTGCACGGGGATCGGTTGTCTCTTCCACCTTGCCCTTCAGCATTAGGCCTCGGCCCCGTCCTGTCGGCGTGGGCCGGGATTTGATCATGATTGCGGCCAGCCTGCTCCGGCTGATGTTCATTACGGACCCGTCGAAGTCAAGCACTAGAATGCACGCTGGAAGAATGGACAGACCCTTCTCGTTCAAACTCTCTGACACCCCTCCTGTTCACACCAAGGTCTTCTGCGTGCCTCCCACGGGGAATATTTCTTTCTGGAACGGCCTAGGGAGGAACTTGGGGAAGTTGGGCTTGATTCCGAAATAGAGTCCTGACCTTACTAATAAACTCTGCGACGGTATTCTTTAGCCTCTCCTGTCGTTGCTGTAACGCCTGCATTGCATCTCCCCTTGCAGTATTAAATGTAGGTTGGCGGGTTGGAAGAGGGGGTATACCTTGAGCGTCCCCTGTAACGGGTATGTTAGATGTCCCTGCACCAATATTGGATACTCCTCCAGTAAACATTACCTGCTGTTGGTCTGAAGTCTGTTGGCGGTTTTCTGTTGCGTTGAGATCTCTAGGAATCCTTCCTCTAACCATGGCGAGTGAAGAACGAGCTATGAAAGCTAACGGACAGGAAGGTGACGAAACTGAAGATGAGCCCCTCCTTCTAGCGCCAAAAATGTTAACGTCGAAAAATGGTTTCCTTAATCAACGAGGTTGTTTTTGGGCCCAAGTTGTAGTTTCGAACGGACAATGGAATGCATGTAAAGCAATAAGAATGAGGAAGAGAGGTTAGAAGCGAGGAGGAGAAGACACAAAAGATTTTTAGAGTGGTTCAGCCCAAAAAGATGCCTACATCCACTGTTCACTCTCCACTATTTTGGTAGAGTAACGACACTCAGAAATTGGATCCCTTTTATAGTTAAAATCGTTCCCTATTTATAGAGGAAGGGGACATGCTGCAGTAAAACAGAATAAGACAAAAAGCAAACAGTTAGCTACAGTTATAATGATAGACAACATTTAATGCGCCGGAATCTCAATTAATGCGGCTGTCAGAGCATTAAATGCGGTCGAATCCATCGCATCTGAGATCTGCCCAAGGGAGATTTCTGATGACTGGGTCGGATACGCCATGATGGGCTGTCGAGATCACGATCACAGCTTCTGATGGATGTAGCGTGCATGGCACGCCTTGGAACTATACTCTGCATGGCGCTGTTGACTTCTGTTGACCTGGACTCTTAGGAGCGAGGCGGGGACGGATCTTCCTGCAGATGGAATATCAAGTCAGCTTGGAGAACAAGTGAATCTCTGATGAGTCTGGCTACCTGGAGAGTCGAGGAGGCGGATTACGAGTCGGCATGTCCGCAGCTGGTCATGACAGTGAGGCGGGCGATGTCAAGAGTGAAGGAGTCGGTACGCGGCCACGCTCAGAGATTAGCGATCAGCTCAGTTGGATCATCTTGGGCGAGGAGGACTTGTTGGACATTTTTTACGGATGGCTCCTCTTGGGGAATACTTCAGTCGGGCGGGATTGGCGTAGAGGCAGACGATCAATCATGGCGGATAATCTGGCGAGCAGGCTTAACAGTCCCAACTGGCGGCCAACGGTCAGTCTGAGAGATGAAAGCCAACGGTCAGCGATTAAGACCAGCGGTCAAACTGAGCAAATAAAGCTGACGGAGAAATCGACGGTCTGAATGGCGGAGAAGGTAGCGGTCAAAGCCAGCTTTCAGAATAGGCGCTTACGATCAGAATCAACGGTCAGGCTGAGCGACAACGATCAACGGTCAGGCTGAACGACAATGATCAACGGTCAGGCTGAGCGACAACGATCAACGGTCACGACAAGCGCTCACTAACGGGCCCCTTCGCCAGGAGAATGGACTGGAGGGATGACGGATAATTGGGCTTCTGGACCACTGGGCCTGCACTGTAGATCTGTCTGGGCTCGATTATTCTGATCGCTAATTTATCCATAACAGTAAGCTTATTAGTAAAAATGACTCTTTGATTGAAATTTAAGTTGATATTGTTTAAGATACTAATTTCCTTACTATGAGATTTGATATGATTTTGATATAATTTCAAGTGTAAAACTTGAAGAAATCTTGGAGTTGTGTTTACATGTGGTTCGGCTAAGATAGTTTATCAAAGGTCCAATTTAAGTTTGATTGATTTAAATGATTTGAATGCATGTAAATGTATTGAAATATTGAGTTTGGATGTTGAAATGAAAAGCAAAAATATGGTATATCAAGCTGTCATGTTTTAGCCATATTAAGTTTAAGGTGGTGGACAATTACTTTTGGACGTTTTGAATAATTTTATGGCTTGTATTGATGATTAATTAATTATGAAAATGAAAAGAAATCCATTGGATATCATAGGACACATCTCGCAGTCAAACTTTATATTATTACACAAATGTAATATTTTACAAATCGGACTAGATTTTATATCATTTTACATGTATTTGAATGTGATTATGATGAGAAAAATCGAATGAGATTGATTATGTAAAAATTGGTATAGGTTCAGCCACTATAGGCCACAATGATAAACAAAAAAAAAAAAAGAAAAAAAAGTGTTGCATGCATTAATGTGGAATTTAGACTTAAATTGTAATGAAACCCGCTCCGAATTTCCCCTTTTGGAGCTCCCGTGATCCAGCCAATCACCCCACGGAACCCTTCTTAATTTTAACTAGCATCACTAAAAGAACATTGTGGAGCAAGCGCTAATGATTTATAAAATTTTATAGTTTAAATTTTATAAAAAATTTAACAGTTCAACGGTTGTTTTTCATGGTTTTCCAAAATTTCAATCACTCGAAAAACCAATTAATAACATTTCAATAATTCAAACAATATTCTCCACTATCATATTGGACCTTCGAGCCATCTCAAAACCATCACCTAGCCACAAAAGATCTAATTCAATAAAATCATTTCAATTTCTAAAACATAATTTCATAATAAAATCCAAAAACATTTATACATATCCTCAAATATTTACATTATATACATGTAGGTATCAAATCACTCCATATAAATAAATACATCACATTGCCACGGGCATGGTAAAATTCATAAAATTATTTACATCAAATCTATATACATATAAAAATATTTTAATTAAAATCCAAGCAATGCAAAAATATGACTTCACAGAACATCGTCCCTAACTTACCCACCTAATCTGCAGTGGGAGAGCGAGCAACCTGACCATTGGTTCCTGCACCTGGGGAGGTTTTTATAACATAAAGCAAGAATAATGAGCTAAAAGAGCTGAGTGAATGTTACGATTTTTCTATTAAAATCGTTTATTTTAAAAATTCCTCCCAAAACATTTTCAGAAACACTTTTGCAACTTCGTAACATCTTCAAAATTGAAATCATAAACTTTAATAAATTTATAGAAAATCTTTAAAACTTGGTTTCATGGATAAAAACATATTAATCTTTTAATTATTGCATAAAATTTTAAAATTTTCTTTCCTTACTGAAACTACACCAATAAAACCCAAAGAAGCTTTCATAACATGGTCACGTGACGATTCGATTAGCGAAGCTCACCGTGACAATACATGAAACATCTCATAACACGTAGCGGAATTTTCCTACGTCGCATATTGAGTGAGATAATAGCTCACATATATAGAGGGTGACACGACTCAATCGATTGACTCAATCCCTCCCAACCCCACCCCACCCCCCCGAGGTTAATGACATGCCCTCCCAATATTTTCCATACACAGTGAGAGATATCGATTGGGTCTAAACCATCATTCGTAACATATAACATAGGGTAGGCCACTGGCATTTAAAAATATTTCTTTTTCATGTAATTCACAATTGAATTCTTTCATTTCATAAACTTAGAATATTAAACATATCGCATGAAAATTTTACTAAGGTATAATCATTCTTATTTCAAGTCTTTTATGCATAAAACATTTTTTTTCAAGCAGATACTTATATTATCCATAAACTAATATGTTGAAAGGATAATCATTTTAATTTTTAAAAATACATTACCAACCACATATATACTTTAATATAGTCAAATATATATTTAACAAGTCAAAAATATATTTTTACTCACTTGGCTCACAATTCACTAGTTTACCCTTCGATTTATCCTCGTCGATTTGTTTGCTTTCTTTCCACTTACAATTCTATATTAGAATTCATCACTAAATTAATAAAAATTAGCATTTAACTACTCATTTTCTCTTAAAATATCATGTTCACTCTAAATCACCAAAGTCGGCATAAACTAATACATTCATCATTGTATTCGATTCCTTCCATTTCCTTAATTCAAGATCACTTATTTACATGCATAAATTTATAAAAACGTATCAAAATAATTAAAGAACCAATTGCACACCAACTTACCCTTCTAGTGGAACTTAACATATCCATCATACACAAACTTTTTCTTTTCATTTATTTCACCCAAACTTGCTTGAATACATATTTAATATCATGAAAAGACATCAAAATAGTTAAATCACAACTTGTACACCAATTCCCCACCATGATCGTATTACACATACATAAAATACCCCACTTTTTCTTTCAATTTCTTGATACAATTCACTTTAGAACCAAGTAAATCCTTAAACAAACACATCAAATAAACCAAAATTAACATATATTCATCAAACTCTTACTTGGCCTAAACTAATATCATGACATCTCATATCATTCATCCACTTTCATGGCTACTAAACACACTAAAATCACTCAATCATTCATTATATACCCCAAGATCAACTCAAATAAAATTTTTCATGAAAAATCATAAATACCCTAGAACCTTACCTTACTAGTTTACTTGATTCATCACTTCCTTTATGTTTTCTTCCAAATCCAAGCTCAAATAAAGGATAATCAACCTCTATTTACACCAAGAAAATCACAAACACATCATTTTAACAACTCACCATAAAAATCCATCAAAATATCATAAAAAAACTCAACTTTCTTACATATTCTCTTCACTTTCTTGCTTGATTTTGACCATAACACCTTGATGAAGATTGATGGATTTTGGCATAAAAAATGAGATCAAACCTTGATTTTTCCTCTCCTCCTTGCTGCCGAACTGTTATGATCTACACAACCAATTCTTTTCTTTTTTTTACGGTCCAAACACACCACTAATTCATCATCAAATCAACTTTATATATGCCTTAACTTTCTTGACCAAATTACCCCTCATCTAACATACAAATGGCCACCAAGTCCCTTGATTAACTTTACTAAAATGCCCTTAATTAAACCTCCTAGCAACTTATCAAATTAAGGGTAATTTAGTCACTTAATCATTTTATGCATTAAATTCCATTAAAGTTTACCAACTAATATCAATTTATTTATTTTGATTTGTCACTCTTCCATTGATTAAAATTAAATGGCATGAATTGTGCTTCTTATTCAATTCTTTTCCATGTGGTTACTCACACCAAATCCATATAATTATTTTTGAATGATTTGGTTGATTTTATGAGCTATATGGATGATAGGAATAGCTTGAAATTGAAAGGAAAGTCATTAAAATGTTAAATGGTCACTTTACTGCCAAACTTTTCATAATTACGAAAGTTTAATATTTTATGAAAATGTTTGTGCATGAGTGAATTAGTTGTAAAGTTGCCTAAATGTGAAATGTGAAATATATAAGTGACGAAAAATAAAGAAAGTTCAAAAATTACACTCTAAAGTGAGGCAAGTTAAAGAAATAGGTGAGTGTCCCTTCGAAATGAAATAAAATAAATTTATTTCTATCAATTGATTTTTATTTTCAATGTTTAAAGATTGTGTATTGAAATATTTGATATTGATTTTAAACTATTTGGATTGATACGAAACCTCTTAATTGATTTAATTAAAGTTTTCAAGAAATGCAAAATGTATTATAAAGAAAAGCACTTGAAATAGAATTGTTTTCTAAACCTATGGTACGCCTGACAGGTATTCCAGAATATGATAAAGTTAAAGATAGATCAGGGGATAATACTTGCTACCCAAATCCTTGAGAGGTGGTGAGGCCTAAGACATGACCAAGAAACGGGGTAGTCAAGACGGTTGCATCCGAATCCATGAGGGTTCAGGCTAGGGCCTAAGAGCGGGTGATGCGAACCCCGTATATAAAGATACGATACCCACGACCAAATTGAAACATAACCCCAAGAAAGATTAAAACAGGTTTATAAAAATAAGAAATTTTGACCCATTGATTATATATCAATCAAAGAACCAAAGTTATAAAGAACTTTGACCCAATGATTAGAACTCAATCAAGAACCAAAATTATAAAAGAATGATATTGACGCCACTCCCAAGACATAGATGAGAAGGTGAGAGATAAGTCATGGTTTGACCGTCATAAGCAAAGCTTGATAAGATCATATGTTCATGAAGAACAAGAGAGAAAATTCACTCTCTCAATAAAACATAAGCGGCTGCTGCCTCTTCATTCATCTTGTTATCTCTTTTTAGGGTTACAAGACAAGCCTTTTTATAAGCAAATAAAATAAACTAGTTTTGGAACATAATTAATTCCTAAATAAAAAAGTCTAATTAATTCCTAAATAAAAAAGTCTAAAAATCTAGAAAAATAAAACCAACATGGAAAGTAAATAATCCTAACAAAATAACCTACCAAATAAGAGATTGAGTGATATTAAATTTTTAAGATCTTCTGAATCTTCAAAGTTTGCTAGATATTTTGAATAACACCAAAGTAGTCCATTGTAGTTAAGCCCAAATCTCGCTTGCTTCCTTGGGTTCCATTATTCCCTTTTTCCTCAAAACGATTTATCTTCAAATCGTGGCTCATCTTTATTGTTGTTCGAAGAGGTGATTGAAACCTGAAAATAGTGTTAGAAAATCCTCACGTGTTTCACTCCAATCACTCGTGTGTTTCACAGTTTTTTTTTTTCGTCCCCCTCTTATTTTTAATAAAACCAGAAAAATAAAATTAAAAAAATAAAAATAAATCAGACCAGAAAATGCTATGAGAACAGTTTTAAAGCTAACTTGATATGGTGTGGAAAAGTTACGATGATAAGCAAATCAACAGAATGATTTGATGAAGCAAGATGAGACAAAAAATAAAATAAAATGAAAGGTATATTGATGTTGAGTGGCGTAGACAAGAACAAAGAAAAATAAAACGAAATATGAAAAACTAATTGATAAACTGAAATGATGGATATGCGGAAAAGAAAAAAAATAAATTGGATAGCTAAACCTGAATTAATTCCCAAAGCTCTGATACCAACTGATGCGAACCCCGTATATAAAGATACGACACCCACGACCAAATTGAAACATAACCCCAAGAAAGATTAAAACAGGTTTATAAAAATAAGAAATTTTGACCCATTGATTATATGTCAATCAAAGAACCAAAGTTATAAAGAACTTTGACCCAATGATTAGAACTCAATCAAGAACCAAAATTATAAAAGAATGATATTGACGCCACTCCCAAGACATAAATGAGAAGGTGAGAGATAAGTCATGGTTTGACTGCCACAAGCAAAGCTTGATAAAATCACATGTTCATGAAGAACAAGAGAGAAAATTCACTCTCTCAATAAAACATAAGCGGCTGCCTCTTCATTCATCTTGTTATCTCTTTTAGGGTTACAAGACAAGCTTTTTTATAGGCAAATAAAATAAACTAGTTTTGGAATATAATTAATTCCTAAATAAAAAAGTCTAAATTGTAAGGTTTAAAATCTAGAAAAATAAAACCAACATGGCAAGTGAATAATCCTAACAAAATAACCTACCAAATAAGAGATTGAGTGATATTAAATTTACAAGATCTTCTGAATATCCAAGATTTGCTAGATATTTTGAATAACACCAAAGTGGTCCATTGTAGTTAAGCCCAAATCTCGTTTGCTTCCTTGGGTTCCATCAGCGGGGATGGTTTGACCCATTATATAAAAAGGTTGTCCCGCACAAAGATTCACAGAGTTATCTGGTCAGAGTAATTGAATCTGTGTATGGCAGTGTCAGAGAGTGTCTATCACTAATAGCGGAAGGGACTAAGTTATTTAGTCCAATCAATATGTCGTCTATGCACTAATTAGGGTATATTGTAGATAGCACCTTGCCAAATAGGAGACCGTAGAGGCATAAGCGATGGTACATTCCACTTGTACCTAGGGTGACAGGACTGGACCCGAATTCCCTCTAACAAATCCCACTATCCTGTCGGGCATCCCACAAAACCCTCATGAAATCTGAATAATAAGACTCAAAAGAATGTCATGGAGCGAACCCGTAACTATTTTTCACCCTCGAAACATGTGAAAATCATACCTTTTAAAATTTCATTTCGCGTGTACATTGGATAAACACAAAATCTCAAATATTATCATAAAAATGTAAATATCTAAAACATATATGCATTTAAATAAAATGCTACAACGTTTTTTCATAAATATGAAATGTGCAAAATTATAGGATCAAAACTAAATCACAAACTTTACGCAAAAAAATTTAAGCTGTGTCGTCTGTCGGGCCCATGTAATCTAAATGTGGCATGCTGCTGGTACTTTGATCACCTGTTTTGTACCTGGAGAGGTTTTTGAAATAAAAACATTATAAGCTATCGAGCTCGGTGAGTGTGTATGCGTTTATTCTAAAATTTACCTTTCGAAAACGTTTTAAAAACATTTTTTTTAAAATCGATTTATTTTGTTAAAAGCTTGGTTTTATAAAAATTCCCATAAAGTTTCAAAGACTTTTTAAAAGATTAAGATGTTTAATATTTTTAAAATATTTTCTATTAAAAATTTTACTTTTAATGGTATGCTTTTCTACAAAGCTCTACTGACAATACAAGGAAGCTAAAACCACAAAGCTCCACTCAGTGTCGGTGGTAATGTGGCGCAAAGGCTAGCATCCCTCACCATGAGAAAGCTACTAATGACAAGACCCAAACCAGACCTTCTCTAGGCTCTTGTCTAGAGGGCCCCGTCGGGCACTTCAACGGACTCCCCGAACCCGACTTGTCGGATTGGAGAAATCCGGGAAGCGAACCCCTTTACTTTACTTAACCGGTTTACTCGTTTTAGGCTTAAAAATTTTATTTTCTTTTAATATAGTTGAAACGGTGTGAATTTTTCGCGTTTAATTGAAAACTAATTTTATAAAAATTGGACAGCATAACGGCTGTAAATTTAACATTTCCAAAATCAACCTGCATAAGAAATACACTTCGAACTATTTTGATCACCGTCCAACTTCTTTCAATCTCAAACATGCATTTTTTCATTCATTTTACAAACATGCAATTCTTTTACAAACATAATTCACATATGTAATTAACATATAACAACTCATACTTATATGAAATATGTGCCTTGTGCAATATATGCATATCAAGTGTAATGGTTCATTTATATATACATATCAAAATATGATTTATAATCCGTCAAGTATCTCATGTCAACACATAATTATTTGATTCAATATATACACATGTACACAATATCAAAATACATTAACATCCATATATTTCCTCTAATTATTTCCCCCACGTAAAGTTAATCAAAATAATGTCTTTGATGCAAGAGCGTCCGTGCCAACGTCTACTAAAGTATACAAGTTACACAAAACAAAGAGAGGTTAGGCAATATATATATAAAGGTATAACTCCGCATAGACATTACTTAGAAAATAATCGATTTTAATTTTTTTCTTTTGAAAACCATTTCTCATAAGACAACCATGTGCAAAGCCACTATGCACGGAATTTGCTACATCGCGACGTAGGGCGAACTTTCTCAACTCTAGGTAACCACAACGCGGAATTTTCTACATCACCGTTGTAGTGCCAATAGCTTATACTTTACGCAACTACATGCGGAATTTTCTACATCGCATATTGTAGTGCAATTTACTCATCACTTGCAATTAGATACGGAATTTTCTACATCGTATCACATTGCTATCAACCTTGACAACTACGAGCGGAATTTTCTACATCGCCGTGTAGTGCCAAGATGCTAATATCACAACATGCACATGGGTCTTAATTCAACTTTACTTTGCTTTACTTTTAAACCTTTTTGCAACTTACTTTTGCCTTCGAATCTCATTTCTAGGTTCTAGGCATAACTCATTACTCAACATAAAACTTATGATTTTAGAAAACCATTTTGCAAAACTCTTTGAAACAATATATTTTATCATTGTCATATAAATGGAAATCAACTAGATGTAAGTGAAGTGAAGGACACTTACCTCGATCCCAACGCTCTCAATGCCTCAACGAGCCTCTCGCGTCTCGTCCGCGTGCTCGTCACCTACACATCATAGTCTCGTTATAACTTACTCACTTTCATAGCTAAAACTAATAAAAATAGAGTTTCCAATACATTGAAAACTCACTACACCACACTTTCCCAACTCGATTTTTTTGACTCGATCGAGGCTCTCAAAATTTGTTTTCTTTGTAAAAGTCTTACTTCTAGACCCCTAGGATCATCCCCATATGTTTCGTTTGGTCTCCGGAAGCTTAAAACAAAAAGTCAACTTTTTAACTATACGGTTGACCACGAAAAACAGAATTGAAACCAGCCATGGTTTCACCTCCGTTCCTATTTCTAGCGTCTCCTTATCACATAACTAAGTCGCCCGTAAAGTTTCGTCGAGAAACTCCATCGTTTGCTATGTCAATCTAGGCAAAACGCCCCATTTTGGGCACTTTTCAAAGCGAGTTTTTACAACGGACAAGCGACGATGGTTTTTCTTTCGTATCTAAGGTTCTTTTACCTAATTATGACCGAATACATCTATTTTGGGCATCAAGGAATGCATTTGCATCGCTATTACACATCTCGGTTTCCTACGCCCACTATTTTGGCTATAACTTCGTCAATTTTTATCGGAATGATTCCATTCCAAAACCTATAGTTTTCTATGACTCCTAACCATCATTTGAGGTGTAGAACATCCTCATATAGGTCAGGTTTGCCCAGGTTATCTCCAGCCCATGGTTTGAGCTCGGGATTGCAAAAATTTACACTATTTTGCGCATAACTTGTGCAATTTTTATCGGAATCGATCCGTTCCAAAACCTATGGTTTCCTATGACTCCTAGGCATCATTTGAGGTGTAGAACAACCCCAGATAAGCTAGAATAGGTCAGGTCAATGTCAGCCCTTCATCTAGCTCGTGAGTCACAACTTGGCTCTATGTTATCCTTTTTCAATTCTAACTTATCTAGAGATTTTTAGGACATCATATATATATATCAATTCAAGGTCATAAGCATCCAATTCGATGAGATCACATACCCCCTTCATGAGGCTGTGACTCACACATATTCACACATTCGTCAACTACTTTCATTTTGTATGATTTTTGTTTAAAAAATCTCTCAAGCATTTTATCAAACATATTATTCATCACTTAACACACTCTCAACAAACTTCAAGCAATCTCTAGGGTTTCTCCATAAACCCTAACTCAAATTTCATGCATGATTTCCTACCATCAAAGTTACCCTTTTCCTTGATTAAGATTCTACACTTGCTTTAAAATACAACTTTCATCTAAACACATCAAAAACTAATCACTACAACATATCCATAAAATTCCCAACTATCATTAACTTAAACAAAGTGATAATATCTCACCTTGTTGTTGCTAGGGATTTGCTATCCTATCTTGGATTTGTTCAAAGTTGGATTTGGAAGCTTCAAAATGACCTTAGGAAAGCTTGGTTTCACTTCTCCTTCTCCACTCTTCCTTGCCGTCACTATGTCTCCCACTCTCTCAATCTTTCTCACGGCATTTGTGTCTTATTTTATAAGAATTTTGCTAAGTGTCAATTATATATATAGGTGACTTTTGCAACAATGACCATGATGTCCCTTTTCTCTTGTAGTTGCCGTCCACTTCTTTTGTTTCATCTCATTTTGTTGCTTTTCTTGCTTGTTGACCGATCAATGAAATGCCTTCTAAGTGCTCATCACTTATATGCATTTATAGCTACTTACATGAGACAAAAATGCCCTTTATACTACCACAAAATTTTCACTAACTCATCTCATGGAATTTTCCATAAAAGGGCATTTTAGTAATCCATGAATTAAAACTAATCATTTAGTCATTATTGCATGACAACTAATTTATGATAATTCATATTTAAATTTTAATTTGTCATCCATTCATTGGTGCAATTCTAGTGACATGGCTTTGACTTTTATTCAAGCTCATTCCATGTAATACTCACACCAATCACACCAAATCCATAAGTTAATTGGGTTTGAATTTTCAAATCACTTTGTATTCGTACCGGGGTCAACCAAACGATATCCGACTTGCGATACGAAAATATAATCAACCTCAAATAATATTACAGGAGGCCTATGATTCGACCGTAACTTAATTCGAAGGTTTCTAATACTGTAAAATAATAAATCTGGGTGAGGGCTTACAATTCCTTCCCTCCTTAAAATAAATTTCGTCCTCGAAATTTAAATAACATACCTGAATCAAAAAGATAAGGGTACTGTCTTCGCATCTGTTCCTCAAGCTCCCACATAGCTTCTTCTGATCCGTGATTTCGCCATAACACCTTCACTAACGGAATCAGCTTGCTATGTAATACTTGATCTCTACGATCTAAGATCTCTATCGGCTGCTCCTCGTAAGTCAAGTTTTCCTTGAGTTGTACCGACTATTCTTTTAGGGTATGCGATGGATCAGCTATATACTTGCGAAGCATAGAGACGTGAAACACATCATGAATGTTCGCGAGCTCTGGTGGCAACTTCAATCTGTAGGCTACTTCACCCACTTCAAACTCTAAATCTCTCCTTCGATTATCCGCGTAGCTCTTCTGTCGGTTGCTTGTTATCTTCAACCGTTCTCTAATCACATTGATCTTCTCGGTTGTAGCTTGGACAATCTCTGGACCAATCAACTTTCTTTCACCTACTTCATCCCAACAAACAGGGGTTCTACACTTTCTGCCATACAATGCCTCGTATGGTGTCATGCCGATGCTAGACTGGTAGCTGTTGTTGTAGGCGAATTCTATCAAAGGTAGGTGATTATCCCAGCTCCCTCTAAACTCCATTACGCATGCTCTCAACATGTCTTCGAGAGTCTGGATAGTTCTCTCTGATTGGCCATCAGTCTGAGGGTGAAAGGCCGTGCTGAAATTCAATCTAGTACCTATGGCTTCTTGGAGCTTCGGCCAAAACCTCGAAGTGAACCGAGGATCCTTATCTGATATAATGGATACTGGTACGCCATGTAATCTCACTATCTCATCCACATATAGTTGTGCTAATCTTTCCAGGGAATAAGTGTTCTTGATGGCTAAAAAGTGAGCGGACTTTGTCAATCTGTCAACTATCACCCATATGGCATCATGTCCACTTTGAGTCCGTGGCAGTCCAACCACAAAGTCCATCGTAATCCTTTCTCATTTCCATTTCGGAATCGACAAAGGCTGCAATAAACCTGCGGGTTTCTGGTGCTCTACTTTGATCTGCTGGCAAGTTAAACATTTTGATACGAACTCTGCTATCTCTTTCTTCATTCCTCTCCACTAGTAGTGGTCTCTCAGAGTCCGATACATTTTGGTACTCCCCGGATGCATGGCATAGGCGGATGAATGAGCCTCATCCATGATTTCCTTCTTCAATTTGTCGAAGCTGTTCTAGCACGCGTCTGACCAAACAAACTTCTCTTCTTTCCTTGTCAATCCGGTCAGTGGAGTAGCAATCTTAGAGAACCCTTCCACGAACTTTCTATAGTATCCTGCTAAATCCAAGAAGCTTCTAACTTCTGTCACGTTTGTGGGCGGCTTCCAGTTCACTACAGCTTCTATCTTTTGAGGATCTACGGATATTCCATCTGCTGATACCACGTGCCCTAGAAATGCCACTTGATCTAGCCAGAACTGGCACTTGCTAAACTTTGCGTAAAACTTATGCTCTCTCAGCGTTTGTAGTACAATCTTCAAGTGCTCAGTATGCTCCTCTCGACTACCCGAATACACTAGGATGTCGTCTATGAAGACTATCACAAACTTGTCTAGGTAGGGTAGGAAGACTCTATTCATCAGATCCATAAAAGCAGCTGGGGCATTACTCAGGCCAAATGGCATAACCAAGAACTCGTAGTGCCCATATCTAGTCCTGAAGGCCGTCTTAGGAACATCTTCTCTTCGTACCTTCAGCTGATGATATCCCGACCGTAGATCAATCTTCGAGAATACCTTGGCTCCTTGGAGTTGATCAAGTAGATCGTCTATCCGTGGCAGCAGATACTGATTTCTGATCGTAACCTTATTAAGCTGCCTGTAATCAATACATAACCGAAGGCTTCCATCCTTCTTCTTAACAAACAACACCGGAGCTTCCCACGGTGATGTACTCATCTTAACGAAGCCTTTGCTCAACAGTTCTTCCATCTATACCTTTAACTCCTTTAACTCCGCTGGCGCCATCCGATACGGCGCTATAGAAATGGACTCTGTACCAGGCGCTAGCTCAATCTCGAACTTAATATCCCTATCTGGTGGCAACCCTGGTAGATCTTTAGGAAATACATCAGGGAACTCATTAACCACAGAAACTTTCGTTAGTTGCAACTCAGTACTGCCGACTTCTATAGCATAAACCAAGTACCCCTGGCATGCTTTACGGAGCATTTTGTTGGCTTGAATCACACTTACCAAACTTGTAGAGAGTATTTTCCTCTCTCCACAAAAGATTATATTTGGTTCCCCAGGCTTGTTAAACTGAACCTCTTTCCTGTAGCAATCTACGGTGGCACGATGTTTGGATAGCCAATCCATGCCCAAAATAACATCAAAATCATGAATATCGAGCACTATCAGATCAGCCTCGAACTCATGACTTGCTATAGTCACTTTACTTCCCATGTAAACTCTATCCGCAATAAGTGAATCACCGGTGGGAAGTGACACTACTAGGCTACACTCGGTCGATCTCAACTCTATCCTGACTCTATCTATAAACTCTCGTGCAATAAAAGAATGGGTGGCCCCTGAGTCCACCAGCACATGAGCATCAGTATCGAATAGAGAAATGATACGTGTGACCACATCTGGTGTCGCATCTACCGCCTGCTGGGTCACTGTGTATACTCTGGCGGCCTGACTGTGAGGTCTGCCAGGCTGTCCTCTAGGTGGCACGCCTCTACCTGATCTACCACTGGGCTATCCTGCACTTGTAGCTCCTCCGGTTTGGGGGCCTCTTCTATCGGGTCCACGGCTCCCACTAGGTTGTCCCTGTGTCGTTGATCTAGCCTCTGCTGGGCTCGAGGCAGCTACACTGGGATAGTCTCTCATGAAATGACCCTCCTGGCCGCATCTGAAACATCCCGTACGACCCATAAGGCACTCGTCCGGATGCATTCGATCGTACTTGCTACAGGTAGGTCTGTCTGTCCAGCTCGGTCTCCTCTTGGATCCCCCTGATGATTGAACTGAACTTTGGCTGGTCTAGGACCTCTGGCTCTACTTACGGCTCTCAGACCATGTGGACTTCTGATCTTGTTTGCCCACCTTACTCGGTCCCCCTTGTTGACCACCACTTCAACTGTGCTTCTGATTGAATGGTGGCTTCGGCTTGGGAACGGTTCCTACACTCTGTTCCACTCGGGTGGTTGCCTCTACCAGCTGTCCATACCGCGTATGTACTGAAGATGATACAATGGTCCTAACTGCAGGGTTAAGGCCTGCCAAGAACCTGTTGATCTTCTGTTCTTCATTTTCTGCAATAAAAGGGACCAGGCGGATCAGCTCGAAAAATTTCTTTTCATACTCTAGCACTGAGGAGTTCCCTTGCTTCAAACTGAAAAATTCTTCTATTTTTGTATTCTTGTAGCTCTTGGGAAAGAATTGATCTATGAATTCCGTCTTAAAGTTTGCCCAAGAAACTCCCTCCGGATGTGCTCTCTGATGCGCCTTCCACCAGTCCTTGGCGCGATCTTTAAGCAGAAAGGCTGAGTAAGAGACCATCTGTTCCTCGGTGCATCCCATAATCTGGAATATTTCTTCATTAGTGTCCAGCCAAGATATTGCACGCTCTAGATCACCTGTGGCATCATAATGCTTTGCACCAAATTTTTGAGCCCGCTCAATGGATACCCTTGTTTCATCAGGCTGCTGCGGTGGTGGTGGATGGAGTGCTGCAGCAAAAGCCTGTGCCATCCTCTCTGCCATCTACTCTATATTCACCTGTGCTTGTGCCTGCTCTGGTCTCTCAGGCTGGGAAGGCTCGGAATGTGAAGAACTAGCCAACACATTGACTGACACGTCAACATGTTCCTCTTCAGGGGTGGGTACCTGTGCAGCTGCCCTTATTGTTCTGGGGCGACCTCTACGCTGCATCTCTATAATTGAAATGATCATAAAGTCAAGTTAGAACTTTTATAATGCATGAAATAACTCTACACTCATGCAATTGTCTTCTTCAATCTCTCTATCTTATATATAACTGCATAAGCTAACTCATGTCTCATGCATATAATGACTTATACATATTGATGTACATCAATAACAGCATAACTCATATAATCTTGAAAAACATGAATGCATCATCACTAATGCACATTTGATGCGAAAATCGTTAAAACTTCTCTTAAAACTTTATTTCAACTTAACGAGAACCGGGCTCTGATAACTAAGACGTCTCATATACACGTATGGCAGAACAATCATTGCTCATTATGCATTGAGAAATACCCTACAAGTATAGGGGGGGCGATTGACAAACTCGACAGACTCGATCCCCCCGATGTTAGCAAGACTAACCTCTTAACACTTGTCATATATTGTTGGGTATATCGACTAAGTCTAAGTTAGAAGGTCACTCTATAAATGCTCAGATTGTCCACTAAGTTTGAAGAACATTTTCTCTTTTTCTATAATTTAAAGCTGTTTCTTTATCATTATATAAAAATAAATAATATATAATGTATACCATATACAGATAGATTATTTATTTTCATGCTAAAACATCGATTATTTATGAACTAAAAAAATAAATAATGAAATTTAAAATTTTGCTAAATAAACCAAAAACATTTAAAAATATTTTCACACTCACAACTTGCGTTCCAATCTACTTGAATAACTTTAGCTCTTGCTCCAACTACCTCTTTAGCTTGCTATGCCACCTACATTTGGTCACACGAGGAATCTTAACTTAGCTTGCAGGTCACTTAAATCTGTTTTATCTTCTTTATCTCACCCGTTGCAACAGACTGTTTATTGCCAGTCCAACTCGAGTTATGAGCTCGAACTCTAGCTCTTCCAGCTCATCTTATACGAGCTCCTATATCACTCAGCTCAGCACGAATCACGGACTTGCCTAGCTTGCAAGGCCTTAGTCCAGCTTGACCTGACTAAAGACACCGCCAGCTCGCTAAGTTCGCTTGTACAAGCCATTGGCTTAGTCCAATTAGGATAGGTACAATGGCAGCTTAGGGGGCTTAACTCGGCTCGTTTCCTACGAGCTCGCACTTCAGGCTAACTTGACTAGCGCTGAAAAAGAGCTAAGGGCATTCTACAGCTCACACCTCACGAGCTCCTGCCCTAGCTCTCACATATCTATCTCTAACACTTCTTTCCCTAGACTTTACACACACACACACCCGTATTTGCACACCACCGACCTCATTAAACTCACAACACCTACTTAACAACATTTTACCTATTTTCCATCTCAGCTAGGTCGCGATCTCAACAGGTTCCACGACACAACTCAATCAGCAAACACAACCATCAAATTCCTTCATATCAATATTATTTCACAGCTACTTTACTTACTAATTTCTCCTCAACCTTTCTGTCTTGCTCTCCAGCTCACTGCTTTCGCTCCAGATCTAAACACAAAATCCTTATCGGTTTTCAAATGAACCCAGACTGTTCTCAACAGATTCTTTACTAAAACAACGCCATAACAACCAATTTTACTACTTAATCCCTACTAGATCTGGCTTGATTCTCCTTCTAGATCTGTTCTTTACCTTCCAGCAACTTGATCTCCTTCAAGAACGGTAGAAATTGCTCAGATCAACGGCTGCAACTTGCTTCTTTACTCTCTCTGTCTCACTCTCTCTCTACTCTCACTAGCTTTTCTCTTCTCATCACCGACTCACCACTCACACCTTAAATGCCTATTTATAGGCGTGGGTCAAATTCATCTTTCACCCTTAAAGTTTTTTAAAATTACAATTCTGCTCTGTTCTAGAAAATACTCTATTTTCATGATGTCCTCGTCCTTTCCATTTATTTATCATTGTGTCATTTTTTTTTATAAATATCTGATATTTTTCTCTTATATCCCCCAACTTTTAAAAATTTTAATTTATTTCTAATACTTTCCAAAATTTACAAATAAACAAGCATTAAATTTTCACTATTAAATACTTAAATTTCTTTTATTATTTAACTAATAAGGATATGTTTGTACATTTCATTATTCCGTACTTATGTATAGTAATATCCTCGGGAGAGGGTATTATATTTCTTCCCTCCTTATTGAAATTTTGTCCTATAAATATTATACTGAAAAAGATAAGGGTATCTCTAATATATCTTGTCTTCATGCTCCCAAGTGGTCTCTTCTACTTCTGTGATTCCTCCACAATACTTTGACTAAGGGAATAACTTTATTTTGTAAGACTTGTTCTCTGCAATTTAAAATCTGAACCAAAAATTCTTTATAAGTCAAGTTTCTCTTTAACTCTACCGATTGTTCCCCTAGTATATGGAAGGGATCTGGAACGTTCTTACGTAGCATGGATACATTAAATACATTATGAATCTTACTCAGCTACAGTGGAAGCTCTAATTGGCACACAACGGATCCTACTATTTTCACGATCTCATATGACCCGCGTAGACTTAGCTTACCACGCTTTCCAAATCTAAGCATGCCATTCCAAGAGGATATCTTAAGGAATACTCTATCTAACTTCAAACTCGAGGTCTCTACGGTGGTTATCTGTATAGCTTTTTTTGTCTATCGTTCGCCATTTTAAGCTTGTCTTTAATAATCTTAATCTTGTCCGTAGTGATTTGGACAAGTTCCGGACCTATTAGTTTCCTCTCACCTACCTCGTCCTAACACACTGGAGTTCTACACTTTCTTCCATATAAAGCTTCATAAAGTACCATACCAATACTAAACTGATAACTGTTATTGTATGCGAACTCCACTAGCGGTAGGTACGTATCTTAACTCCCTTTGCATTTCAAGACACACGCTCGGAGCATATCTTCGAGTGTCTGGATTGTTCTCTCCGATTGTCCCTCCGTCTGAGGGTGAAAGGCCATGCCGAAACTTAACTTAGTACCTAAGGCTTGCTGTACTTTAGGCCAAAACCTTAAAGTAAACTTGAGATCCCGATATGATATAATCAAAATTGGTGTACCATGGAATTTGACTAGCTTGTCTACGTAGAGCTACGCTAACTTACTTAAGGAGTAGTTGCTCCTGATCGATAGGACATTAAGTAGATTTAGTCAATTTATCTACTACCACCCAGATAGCATCATGCCCCCTCTAGGTGCACGGAAGCCCTACAACAAAGTCCATGGTAATATACTCCAACTTCTAGTGAGCTTTGAGGGAACCCAAGAAAGCAAGCAAGATTTGGGCTTAAACCACAATGGGCCACTTTGGTGTTATTCAAAATATCTAGCAAACATTGAAGATTCAGAAGATCTTGAGAATTTAATACATATCCAGTAAATCTTAGAGATTCAGAAGATATTGAAAATTTAATGTATATCTTGTAAATTTTGGATATTTAAAAAATATTATAAATTTAATGTCACCCAATCTCTTATTTAGTAGGTTATTTTGTTAGGATTATTTACTTTTCATGTTGGTTTTATTTTCCTAGATTTTAAGTCTTACAATTTAGACAATTCTGTTTAGGAATTAATTATGTTTCAAAACTAGTTTATTTCTTTACTTATAAAAAACTTGTAACCCTAAGCAAAATGGGGAAGAGAAATAAAGATGCAGTCAAATTATGTTTAATTGAGAGAGTAAATTTTTCTCTCTTGTTCTTACATAAACATGTGATCTTATCAAGCTATGCTTGTAGTGATCAAACATGACTTATCTCCCACCTTCTCATCTATGTCTTGGGAATGGTGTCAATATCCTTATTTTATAATTTTGGTTCTTAATTGAGTTCTAATCATTGGATCAAAGTTTTTTATAACTTTGGTTCTTAATTAACATATAATCAATGAGTCAAAATTTCTTATTTTATAAACCTTTTTAATCTTTCTTGCGGTAGTGTTTCAATTTGGTTGTAGGTGTCGTATCGTTATATATGGGGTTTGCATCAGTTGGTATCAGAGCTTTGGGTATTAATTCAGGTTTAAGTTATCAATTTAATTTTTTCTTGGTTGTATTTTTTTTTTTTAATTGCTGCAACATCAATATTCTGTTTAGAGTTTTTATTTTGCTATTTCTTTAATTGTCGCACCATCCTCAAGTAGCTTTCTTTAAGTTTCAATTCTTTATTTTGCCAAAAACCACCACCATGTCTGTTTTGCTTTGTTTTTATAATAATATTTTAATTGTTTTTTTGTTTTGTCTTTTCTTTGTGTTGCCGCCACCATCAATTTTTCTGTTCTGCATTGACATTGTTGTTTCCATATAAGACTGAATCACATTGCAGTGCATTGGTTTCTCTTTGTGCCGAATATTACCATATTTTATTAATTTTGCTTCTTTGTGTCGCACTTCACCGCCTATCATCTTTCTTGTTTGAGATTTAATTTACTTTTCTTGTTGCCGTGTCTTGATTTATTTACTTGATCTGATCTTGTTTCATCATTCCTATTTGCATTGTATAATCATCAATCTTGAATAAATTATCTCACGTTCTTAATTGATTTGGGTGTTCTAGTTTAATAAAAAAAAAAAAATGAGTGTGGACAGGGAATGTTGAGTTAAATCAAGAGTGCCGAGTGATAAACGTATGAGAAGTGACTGGAGTGAAACACAAGGGGTTTTGTGAGGTTATTTCCCTAACATTCTTTTCAAGTGTCAATCAAATCATCGAACAATAATGAAGATGAGTCACGATTTGAGGACAAATCGTCTTGAGGAAAAAGGGAATGATGGGATCCAAGCAAGCAAGCAAATTTGGATGATTTGGAGAAGTCACCAAGGCTTCAAAACATTGTTCAAGTTTAAAATCACTGATCATGAAGGTTTTGGATGCTAATAAAAGACAATTAAAGGCAAACTAAAGTTATTTAGGTTTTAAATAAATTGGGCTGAGTTTATTTTTAATTGTAATGGGTAGTTAAGTTAGCCTATTTTATTTTAATAAGTATTATTTGGGCTGACATATTATAATTAACTTAAGCCCATATTTAATTATTGTAAACTCATGAGTATATTTAGTGAGCCTAATTGTTAGGGGGCTAGGGTTTCATGTTATGTTTTATTTTCTTTGCCTATAAAAAGGTTTGTAACCCTAAGTAAAAAAAACAAGATGAATGAAGATGCAGCCACTTTATGTTTTATTGAGAGAGTGAAATTTTTCTCTTGTTCTTCATGAACATGTGATCTTATCAAGCTTTGCTTGTGGTGATCAAACCATGACTTATCCCATCACATCTATGTCTTGGGAGTGACATCAATATCCTTCTTTTATAATTTTAGTTTTTGATTGAGTTCTAATAATTGAGTCAAAATTCTTTATAACTTTGGTTCTTTGATTGACATATAATCAACGGGTCAAAATTCTTTTGTTATAAACCTATTTTAATCTTTCTTGGGGTTGTGTGTCAATTTGGTCGTGGGTGTCGTATCTTTATATACGGGGTTCACATCAAACTTACTGGGCCCTCTTGAAAAATCGCCAATCCATCCGCGCTTTTGAGTCAATTGCCTCGGCCTAGGAATGGCCTCTATACTTCTGTCCACCCTGATCACAGCCTCTACGAGTTCTTTGTACTAGGTGTGGACTGCTGAAGCAACATAGGCCTGGATCTGTGGATTCAAGCCTGTTGCAAACTTCTTTGTCTTCTGCTTTTCATTGTCAACTATAAATGGTATGACACGGACCAGCTCTGACAATCTCTTCTAATAGTCGACCACTGAGAGGTTCCCTTGCTCTAACCGAAAAAATTCTTCAATCTTCGCATCTTGGTAGCTCTTCGGATAGAACTTATTAATGAATTCTTGCTTAAATAAATCCCAAGGTATTCTAGCTGGATTTCGCCTCTACAACGCCTTCCACTAATCCTTAGCTCTATCCTTCAGCATGAAGGTGGAGAATGCTACCATCTAGTCCTCGGAGCAACCTATCACTTGGAAGATCTCCTCACTGGTCACCAGCCATGACAAGGTGCTCTCCATATCTCTGATCCCATTGTAAGACCTAGCGCCCAATTTCTGAGCGCATTCAATGGAAACCCTTGGCTCTCGCGGTTGATGAAGCGTTGTTGCCAAAACTCAAACTAATCGTTCTACGTTTACATTCCTACTTACAGGCTCCGTAAGTCATGAAGGTTCAGCTTGATCTACAACACGTTGACAGACCCGTCAACGTGTCCCTCCCTCAATGCTGGTACCTCAGCTGCTGCTCTCTTAGTGGGTGGACGACCTCGACAACGTATGATTCTGTAAAATGAACCAAAATCATGTGATGCATATAGTGAAAAATGGCTTCATAAAAATTGTGTAACTATAAGAAAACTTTTTCTAAAATGATTGTTCAAACATTTTATAGCTTCATTTCGAAATCGTTTAAAACTTTCGCTCTGATACCAAATTGACAGGACTCGACTCAGATTCCCTCCAACAAATCCAACGATTCTGTCGGGCACCTTACGAAACCCTCATAAAATCTGACTAACAAGACTTAAAAGAATGTCATGAAGCAAACCCGTAACTATTTTTCACCCTCTAAACATGTGAAAATCATACCTTTTAAAATTTCATTTCGCGTGTACATTGGATAAACACAAAATCTTAAATATTACCATAAAAATGTAGATATCTAAAACATGCATGCATTTAAATAAAGTGTTATAACATTTGTTCATAAATCTGAAATGTGCAAAATTACATGATCAAAACTAAATCACAAACTTTACGCAAAAAGATTTAAGTAGTGTCGTTTGTCAGGCCCACCTAGTCTAAACGTGCTGTGCTGGTACCTTGATCCGCTGTTCCTGTACCTAGGAGGTTCTTGAAATAAAACATTATGAGCTATAAACTCTGGTGAGTGTGTATGCATTTATTCTAAAATTTACCTCCCAAAAACGATTTGAAACCATTTTTCTTTAAAATCGATTTATTTTGTTAAAAGTTTGGTTTTATAAAAATTTCTATAAAGTTTCAAATGTTTTTTAAAAGACTAAGATGTTTAATATTTTAAAAATGTTTTCTTTAAAAAATTTTACTTTTAATGGTATGTTTTTCTATAAAGCTCTAAAATGGCAACCTAAGGAAGTTAAAACTACAAAGGCGGTTGGATCAGCTCCACTCAATGTGGGTGATCATGTGGTGCAAAAGGCTAGCATCGCTCACCGTGATAAAGCTACTAAGACGTCTCATATACATGTGTGGCGGAATTATCATCGCTCACCGTACGTCGAGAAATACCCCATAAGTGTAGAGGGTAACTGACTGACTCGACAGACTCGATCCCTCCGATGTTAGCAGGATTAACCCTTCCAACATTTGCCATATATTATAGGGTATACTGAGTCTAAGCTAGAAGGTCACTCTATAAAGGCTCAAGTCGTCTACTAGGTTTGAAAAACTTTTTCTTTTTTGCTATAATTTAAAGTTATTTCTTTATCATGCAATAAAAATAAATAATATATAATGCATACCATATACAAATAGATTATTTATTTTCATGCTAAAACATCGATTATTTATGAACTAAAAGAATAAATAATGAAATTTAAAATTTTGCTAAATAAACCAAAAGCACTTAAAAATATTTTCACACTCACAACTTGTTTCCCAATCCACTTGAATAACTTTAGCTCCTGCTCCAGCGACCTCTTTTTGCTATGCCACCTACACGTGGTCACACAAAGAATCTTAACTTAGCTTGCAAGTCACTTAAATCTATTCTGTCTTCTCTTTCTCACCCGCTGCAACGGATTGCTTACTACCAGTCCAACTCAAGCTACAATCTCGAACTCCATCTCCTCCAACGTATCGTATGTGAGCTCCTACGTCACTCAGCTCAGCTTGAATCATGGACTTTCCCAGCTCACAAGGCCCTAGTCCAGCTCGAATTGACTAAAGGCACCGCCAGCTCGCTAAGTTCGCCATTACAAGCCATTTCCTTAGTCCAACTCTGACAAGTACAATGGCAGCCTTAAGCTTAACTGAGCTTGTTTCACACTTTACGGCCAACTTGACCAACGCTGAAAATGAGCTACAGGCTTCCTCCAGCTCACACCTCGCAAGCTCTAGCCCTAGTTTACGCATATATTCCCCTAACACTTCTTTCCTCAAACTTTACACACACACATCAGCATTTGCACACCACCGACCTCATTAAACTCACAACACCTACTTAACAACATTTCACCCATTTTTCATCTCCGCCCAGGTCACGACCTCAACTTGTTCCATGACATAACTCAATCATCAAACATAACCATCAAATTCCTACAGATTAAACATTATTTCACAACTACTTTACTTACCAATTTCTCCTCAGCCTTTTTGCCTCTCTCTACAACTCGTTGCTTTCGCTCCAGATCTAAGCATAAAATCCTCATCAGTTTTCAAATGAACTCAGACTATTCCTAATAGATTCTTCACCAAACAACGTCATAACAACCAATTTTACTACTTAATCCTTATCAGATCTAGCTTGATTCTCCTTCTAGATCTATTCTTCACCTTCCAGCAGCTTGATCTCTTTCAAGAACGATAGAAATCGCTTAGATCAACCGCGACAACTTGCTTCTCTACTTTGCCGATGTCTCTCTCTCTTACTCTGTCTTCACTCTCACCGGCTTTTCTCTTTTCATCACCAACTCACCACTCACCACTTATAGGCGTGGGTCAAACTCGTCTTTCACCCTTAAAGTTTCTTAAAATTATAATTCTACCATGTTCTAGAAAATTATCTATTTTCACAATGTCCTCGTCCTTTTCACTTATTTACCATTGTGTCATTCTTAATAAATATTTGATATTTTTCTCTTATGTCCCCTAATTTTTAAAAATTTTAATTTATTTCCAATACTTTTCAAAATTTACAAATAAACAAATATTAATTTTCACTATTAAATACTTAAATTCCTTTTATTATTTTATTAATGAGGATATATTTGTACATTTCATTATTTCGTATTTATGTACAGTAATATCCTCCGGATAAGGTATTACATAAGATACCATGTGATATGGACACTGTGGTTGACTTATTTTCATACAAAGACTTTTCGTAAATTTTATTGTTATCATTGTTTATATTTTACAACAAAGCATAGAAAAGTACATTAAAGTGATTTTCCGAAATGAGTTTTATAAAGCATAGATTACAGTTTTAAAGAAAAGTTCATAAATACATTTTAAAGAAATTTTTAGAGAGGTTTAATTTTTATAAAGTAAAAGCAGGATAGTGATTTTCGTAATACTCACTGAACTTGTTTAGCTTACCTTTATTTTATATTTTTATAAATAAAATCTCTTCAGGGATAGGTACAGGGATGGACTGGTGCATCCATAGCAGGTACTCCGACACAGGATTAGGCAGACTGAGTCGTGCGTACTGTTACATTTACATTTAATTGTTATAAACATTTTAGAAAATTTGAATACTTGTAAAACTATATAAATATATTTCTTCATTTGTTTATATTTTGGAAAATGTGTAAATATATATATGCATGACATGTGATTTATTTTCAAATTGCTTTTGAATTTGAATTGTAAGTTTGGGGTTGCTTGTGGTTTCGAAATGAGAAAGGCCTAAGGCCCAGTAGTATAGAAAATATTGATTTTAGAAGTGTTTAAATATTCTATGATTTGTACAGGGTGGTATAATCGAAAAAATAGTCGTTATGCTGTCTAAATTTTTATTAAATTTATTTTATAAATTTATGAGAAAAAAAATTCCGTCAGTTTTCACTATTCATATAAATGATTAAAGATTTACAGCAAAGTAAAACCACTTAACTTCACAGGAACCTTTTAGCTAGATCAGATATCTACTAGAGGACTACTGTGGGGTTATCGATAGTACGAAAATAGAGGTATAGGAATAGGGTCCATCAGGTTGGTATTAGAGTTGTGGTTTTAAAATAGAATTATATGTTTTCATATCTTATTGTATGAACAAAGCAACCCAAATGATTTTTATTATTGTTGTGCATATGATATTGAAAATTTCAAGTGTTTTCATAAATCTATTTTATTGGAATCACAACACGATGCATAGACAAAGCCATAGGGATCCCAGCAGAGCCACTGATATTGCTCTTGCATCTGATGTACCCTTCATCCAAGAGGCAGAGCGTGCAACGGGATTGATGAATGCCCCTATAGATTAGACTCATTCGGGATCATCGGCACTAGTAGACTCAACCGACGAAACTTTTAATACGGAATAGCTACAAAGATGCCCAGATTGAGAAATTTTTCAGACTGAAGCAGGAATCGACATCTGTGATCTGGA
Organism: Dimocarpus longan; assembly: GCA_022984855.1. Taxonomy (NCBI): domain Eukaryota; kingdom Viridiplantae; phylum Streptophyta; class Magnoliopsida; order Sapindales; family Sapindaceae; genus Dimocarpus; species Dimocarpus longan. The sequence goes on from CM041021.1 coordinate 10,762,984, forward strand.
GAGTACCCTAACATGGTTAGAGAGTATCGACAAGATTCATGAAGTTGTACGGTACTAGGATGAACAGAAAGTATTGTTTTCCGCTTTCCTCCTGGGAGACCGAGTAAAGAATTGGTGAGAGGTTTTGAAGAGAAACATCTGATGGGGTCTCATGGGCATAGTTCTAGAGAGAATTCATAGACAGACTCTACCCAACAAGTTATAAGGATGTCAGGTAGGAGAATTCTTTAAATTGGCAAAACAAATGCATCGGATCCCATCAGAACTAGCTAAGCGTGCTCGGGTAAGAGTAGTACTAGGATGGGTAACCTTTTGGGAAGTTTTCACATTACAAAAATGTATGTGGTAGGAATAAAGATTTGGTGGATATATTTAAAAGTCATAGTTGTTTATGAAGATTATATAATTTTGAATTAAGGTTTGATAAGAATAATTAATGATTGAGCTTTAATGGGTTTAGGCGATATGACCATATGTTCTTATCAAATAAAGTAAATATGGTGTTAGTATTGTTGATTACTATTTAGCACAAATTATGGGATTTAAAAGTGTTAGATATTATGAATCATAAAAGTTTATGAAATCAATTGAAAGGATAATAGATAAATAAGATACAAACAAATCAAACTCTTGATGTTAGATCATCTTCTAGATGATAAATTCGGGGAGATAAGATTGAATTGTTGTATGTGAATATGACTCTCCCTAGTTGAGTATAGATTGAATTTAAGGCTATTATTTTAACCCTCCCTTGAAAAAATTTTGAGAGTTAAATTCTAATCATTATATAATATGTTGCTTTTAGGTTTTGATTTTGAATCTAATCGTGATTATAAAGCATTTTATGGATTCATTTAAGGTTATGACCTAGATAATTTTAATAGATTTTAATCAAATTTAGTGATTAAAAGTAGTTTTGGTGGGAGTTTATATTTATTGGTGAAGAATTTGCATTAGATCTTCAATTGTACTAGTGTTAGTACAGTAATTTTAATTAGTGAATATTCATTATTCCAGATTCCTTGAGATTCAATTTGATTGGTTCATTTTGGTAAAAAGGGTGATAGGATTCTAAGGAAATATTGATAAAGGATTTCTATACTCATTGTGAAAAATTATCATATTAAGATAAATGATAATGTGAATAATTACTAGCCTTTTGTAGTGAATTGAGACTAAAGTAGTTTTCCATATGGATTGTTTTTGATATATGGAATTTGAAACTATCACTTGTGGATATTTATGATTTATAATTTTAGATAATGATATGGATCATATATGATGTCCTTGCACATTGATTTCTTGGAGTTTTAGATGATTGAGATTCTGAAATATTGAATGAGGTTCTAGATTGACTATTGGAAGGTGAGTAGAAGTGTTTTTGTTGAATATTAGAATTACGTAGCAAAAGTGTGGTGTTTAATCTGTTGTTTGAGAAAGTTCATGTTCATTAGGTTTAAAATTGAGTACTTGAACTTTGAAATAATTCAATGAGATTTATGCGACTAGTTTATTGTTTACAAAGAGTATGGATAGAAAAAGATTAAAACGTGCGATTAAATATTCTGATGCGAACCCCGTATATAAAGATACGACACTCACGATCAAATTGAAACACAATCCCTAAGAAAGTTAATTCAGATTATAGAAAATCTTTGACCCGTTGATTAGAGAACCAAGAACCAAAGATATAACGACGCCACTCCCAAGAAAGAGATGAGAATGTGAGAGATAAGTCAAGGTTAATAAATCAAGAACAATTCTTGATGCAATCTCAAAGTTCTCAAAAGAACAATGGAGAAAAGCTAAAACTTTATTCAATAAATTTCTTATTGAAATTTTAGGTTTAATAAGCCTTTTATAGGCATAAAATCCTAAATCTAATAAGAAAGCCAAAATAAACTCTCAATTCTAAACCTAGTAGAAAACTAAAATAAAACCCTAATTTAATTAACTCTCAGCCCAACAATTAAAAGCCCAATATAACATAAAATATACTAACTAATTTTAAACCCAACCCATAATACAAATTAAGCCCAAATTAATACAACAAATAAATAATAGCCCAATTTGTATTAAAATTGTTATCCAAGCCTCAAGATTAATGCTCTTGGACTGGGTCTTGAACTTGAATGATATTTTGAAGCCTCGATGTTCCCTCCAAGCCATCCAAACCATGTTGTGTAAGACTCTTGGCCCAAATCTCTTGAATGAGCCCATTTAAACCTTTCTTCATCCTTTTAGCTCGAGCCCTTGTCACAGGTCCTTCATTGATGCTCAAAGGATCCATAAGCTTGCTTTCTTGGTTTCTATCATATTCCTTATTAGTGGATATTTATTTGTTATGTCAAGTCAAAAAGATTACTGAAGAGCCTTATTAAATAATAGTGTTTGTAGCTAGGTGTGAAATAATTGAGGTGATATTGAAAGTGTAAGATATATTTGTTAGATGTCAGAGCTATGCAGCGAAAATGTAATATTTAATATTTTACTTGGAGAAGTATGTGGTACTAAAGGAGACAAAGTCGTAAATTGTTAGTAGTCTCCCATAGTGTATCAAATTAAGGAATCTTCCAATAAGAATTATTTTTGACATACTTGAATTTGGAAAAGTCACTTAATAATAATTAAGATTAAAATACTAGATAATGATATGCATTATAGACAAAGCCTTAAAATATTTATGACTTGGAATTTTAGAGGATTGAGAATGGTGAAGTGTTTATAGGAGTTGTACAATGGAAAGTGGTGTTTAATGCTCTATTGAAGAAATTTTATGTTTATTAGAATTGCGATTGAACTATGAAGCAAAAAACTTAAACCTTGAGGAAATGGAATGAAATTCATTTGAAAGAAATGTAATATTAATGTCATAAGCTATGATCTTGAATGATTCATTTGTTTCCTAAAGGTATGAATATGATAAGAATATATAATCAATTACTTATTAAGTGCATAGCGATTCATTAGTATGAAGTTACACGAAGTATAAGAGTTATAAAGAGTAACTCATTATGACAGAACCCGCCCCGAATTTCCCTTTTCGAGGCTTTCATAATCCCGTCGGGTACCCCACAGAACCCTCCTGAACTGTAGCTAGGCATCACCAAAATGATAACGTGGAGCAAACTCTTAAACTTAAATCAAATAATCATCATATAAATCATTTCATAAATATAATGATTCTCAATTATAGAAATTCATACTTTAAATTTTCTAAAAATTTTGACAGCACAACGGCTGTTTTTCAAGGTTTTCCAAAATTTCAAAACACCTGTATACAATAAAAAAAAAAAAATACTTCAATATTTCAAACCATAATCTCTGCTACCAAGTAGACCTCCGGTCCATCTCATAATTGATGTGAATCCCGTATATAATGACACGACACCCATAAACAATTGAATCAACAACCTTAAGAAAGTTTCATTAAAGAACAGATAAAAGAAAATAAAAAGAAGATACCTTGACCCAATGATTAGTGAACCACGAACCAAGATAAGAAAGACGTCATTCCTAAGAACAAGCAAAAAATGAGGGAGATAAGTTAAGTTGATAACTCAAGATTTAAACTTTGATAAATTCCCAAAGTTCTTCAAGAACAAGGAGATAAAACTAAAATTTTATATAAAAAATATTTGTCTCGGTTTCGTAACTTACATAGCCTTCTATAGGCAAATAAATGAAACCCTAACTTCTAAACCTTGCATGAAAGCCCTAACCCCTTAATACACCCCACTTGATGCGGTACAAGGTGTGTCTCCAAATGATCCAATTCAAATTCCTATTGGACTGGTTACGAGGGCTCGAGCTAAGAAGTTCAAGGAAGCATTTAACGGGCTAATTCAAGAAGTTTGCACTCAAATACAATCATGGAAGCCCATTGATGGAAGCCCACGTAAGGAACTAAATTGCATCAACTTGATCCAAGTTCTAGAGGATTCTAACCCAAGTCAAACTTAATCTTCACAATTAATGGGCGTGTATCTTGGGCATCAATTCACCAGCATAATGGGAGGAGAATCAACTCTCCTATTTAGGTCTCTAGTAAAATTAGGAATAATAAATCATGGACTTTTCTTTTTTGTCTTAGGCATTATTTCCTTTGCTATTATTGTAATCCGAAATTACCTTTTTCGTCATAGGCATGATTCTCTTTGATTTTAATGCTTGTAATTTCAGAATTCGAATTTGTATTTTCAGCCTATAAATAGGCGCAATATCAATGAAAAATGACAGTTAATTTTCATGGTATTTGTGAGAACGAATTTCTCTTTGGTTCTTTGAACAACTCTCAAACTTATCGGAATTATCCGTGGCGTTTGAAACTTTCGACTTATCAATCAACCCTCCATTGTTGATTGTGGCGTCATCACCATACCAAGGTTCTTACCTCATCATAGGTAACAGGTCGCGATTCCATCCCTCAAACTTGTCTTAGAAAATCAGTCTTGGTTTCTTCTCTTGATTAGGGGTTTCATCACGGGTTGGCGGGGTTCGTATCACCACTTGAGCTTAAAATAACCAAGTTTGGGCTTAAAATAATTAAATTTGACAGCCCAGTGCTTAAACCAATAACCAACATGTAATAAAACAAATTAATGCCCAATGATATTTAACTAACTAGTTAAATAAACTAACTTAATAAAACCAGCCCACAAAAAAAATTAGACCCAAATTAATATAAACAAATGAAACCAACCCAATATATCTTTAAATAGCCACTCAAGCCTTCAATATTTATGATTTTGGACTTGATATTAAGTTTGCATCATGTTTTAAAGCCTTGGTGTCCTCTCCATGCCATCCAACCCGTGTTGCGCAAGACTCTTGGCCCAAATCTCTTGAACCATTTAAAGCCTCATTCTTGAACTTTTTAGCTTTAGCTCTTATAAATATGCTCTCTATTAATGCTCAAAGGATTATTAGGCTTGCTTCCTTGGTTTCCATCATTCCCCCTCTCCTCAAAAGGATTTGTCCTCAAATCTGTACCTACATCGAAATCAAAAGAAGAAAGATCAGAAACATTAAAGGTAGCATTAACATTATACTCACCTAACAAGTCTATCTTGGATGCATTATCATTTATGCGTACAAACACTTAGAATGGACCATCTCTATGCGGCTACAACTTAGATTTTCGTTGCTTAGGAAACCTTTCCTTTCACATATACATCCAAACCCAATCTCCTGGTTTGAATATAACTTTCTTTCGCCCTTTGTTAGCTTGAGTCACGTATTGCTTGATACTCCTCTCAATATGTTGCCTAACTTTTGTACGTAGTTGCCTAACAAAGTCAGCTTTCATTTTCCCATCCAAGTTCATTTTTTCCTTCATAGGCAAAGGTATCAAATCCAATAGAGTATGTTACAAATGCTGCTCCACATGCCACTAGTGCTCAAGGAAGTGACTTGGAGATTCATCTTGAAGATTTTAACGGACCAATCACTAGGGCCCAAGCTAAAAGGTTAAAGGAACAACTTCAACTATTTGTGCAAAATTGGGTTGATAATGGGCTGTCTAAGCATGGAGATTTTAAAGAGCCCAATTTGATTAATGTATTTGGGCTAAAAGACTAGCTTTGGATTCAGCCCATCTTATTTCCAATCATTCAAGTGGTGTCCAGATTCATTCACTAATTAATGGCAAGAATCAAGGAGTTATTTTGACATTCATGATGGCAAGAATCAAGGAGTGATTTTTGGCATTTATGAGAGGGTTGACTCCACCTTAATTAGTGCTTAGGCTCAATATACATTGTGGTTGTAAAATCTTTAAATAGGGCTGTTTAATTTCATTTTGGGGAGCTGAATATTTCTTCAAACATTTCCTATATGGAATTTAAGAGAGTTTGCTTTCTTGTGATTTTATGCTTAAGGTGTTGAATTGATGCAATTGAGTTTGTCTTTGTTTTTCAATTCTACTTCCTATTTCTATTGTTCTTTATTGCTTTGATCTTAGGTTCAAGGGTATTCTCTTGGGTTTTTGTCAAAACGCATTTCTTGGGTGATAGAACAAATCAACCTGAATTACTTTGGTGTGAATCAAATCTGGTTGTGAGTGATAAAGAGTTCGTAGAAACAATTTGGGTCTTGGGGTTCCGCATCATTTGGTATCAGAGCCACACTCACCAAGTAATTATCTATCCTTTTAATTTTCTGTTCTTTTCATTAGCCTTGTTGATTATCTTCTTGCTTGTTGATCTTGTTCTTAAAAAAAAAAAAACGAAAAAAAAAAAAAAATCATCAGTTCTGAACGAGATCCTCCATTTGTGATTAGTGTGATTGATTATCCTTGGGTTATGAAGAATCGACTCACCCTATTGAGTCTGATTTTTGTTTAAAAAAAATATACATATATATCTATTCCTGAGTGTTTGGGTGTTATTTTGTAAGGAATTAATTACAAGTTTCATTCTTAGATTCAATATTTGTTATTCTATAGCGTCCTTTTCTGAGTCCATTTCTTTATTAGTCACCATAAACATCAAGTGTGTGCCTTTTTCTTTATTGGTTCTGTTGCTTTGTTTTGCATATCCTTGTTGTTTATTTTTTTGGATTCCTTTAGAAAAATTGAATTACATTGAAATCTTGATTGCTGTTTGATTTGGCCCTTATGTATAAAATCATAAAGATTGCTTGAGCGGTAAAAGGCAAGAGAGTGTGAGTTCAAAAGAGGGTAAAAGCCAATTTGAGTTAAACACAAGAGGAGTACGAGGGAAACACGTGAGGGAGTGTTTGTGAGGTTCTTGTTTGTTATTTTTCTTTGATATTTCAGATTGCACAAAAAAAAAAATGGAAGGAAGCGGAAGTGCACCAAAAGACCAAGAATTTCTTCTCAACGCCATGCAACAACAGTTTGAGAGGATTCAACTTGTTCTTGGCAACATGAATGACACTTTGAAGAGGCAACAAAACGAGATCAATGCCTTGCGTGAAGGGACTACCCAAAACATTCCAAGGGCAAGAAGGCAACCTGCACCTCAATATATAGAAGAGTCTGAAGAGGAATTTGATGATCAAGCTCCCTTGGTCAATGAAGGTCGAAATTATGGAAGGGGTAGGTGGAACCAAAATGATCTTGATAGGAATATTGGGAGTATAAAAATGAAAATTCCATCCTTTCTGGGGAAGAATGATCCGGATGCATATATGGAGTGGGAGCGAAAAGTGGAATTAATCTTCGAATGTCACAATTACTCGGAGGAAAAGAAGATCAAACTGGCAGCGGTGGAGTTTGGAGAATATGCACTTGTATGGTGGGATCAACTTCTTGTAAGTAGGAGGAGAAATGGTGAAAGATCGATCCGAACGTGGGCTGAAATGAAGGCTATCATGAGGCGTAGATTTGTTCCAAGCCATTATTATAGGGACTTGCACCAAAGATTGCAAAGTCTTGTACAAGAAACAAAGAGTGTGGAGGAATACTACAAAGAAATGGAGATTGCTATGATCCGAGCAAACGTGGAGGAAGATAGAGAGGCCACCATGGCAAGGTTTCTCAATGGACTTAATAAGGACATAGCCGACAGAGTGGAGTTGCAACACTATGTGGAGATGGAAGATATGGTGCACATGGCTATGAAGATAGAAAGGCAATTGCAACGCAAGGGGAAGGGGAAACAAGCCAACACCTTTTCAGCTCAAACAAATTCAGGGAGGCCAAATTGGAGGAATGATAACAAGGCTGCCCAAATAAAAAAGGATGACAAGGCGCAATAATCTCAATCACTTGACAACAAAAACAAAGGTACTACTTCTACCCAAAACTCTAGAAGTCGTGACATTAAGTGTTTTAGGTGTTTGGGGTATGGGCACATAGCATCTCAATGCCCAAATAAAAGGGCAATGGTGATGCACGGTAATGGGGTAGAGACAGATGAGGAAAGTAATGATGAGGATGAGATGCCTCCTTTAGAGGATTGTAGTGATGTTGAGTTGCCTACTGAGGGACAATTGTTGGTTACTAGGCGTGCTCTTAATGTGCAAGTGAAAGAGGATAATGAGGGGGTTAGGTTGCAAAGGGAAAATCTTTTTTATACTAGGTGTTTAGTTGAAGGGAAAGTGTGTAGTTTGATTATTGATGGGGGTAGTTGTGTGAATGTAGCTAGTACTTTATTTGTGGATAAGTTAGGGTTGGAAACTATAAAACATCCAAGACCTTATGGATTGCAATGGCTTAACAATAGTGGGGAAGTGAGGGTCACTAAACAAGTGAGGGTTCCATTTGCTATTGGAAGGTACCATGATGAAGTTAATTGTGATGTTGTTCCTATGCAAGCTAGTCACTTGTTGTTAGGTAGACCATGGCAATGGGATAGGAGAGTGAACCATGATGGATATCTTAATAGGTACATGGTTGAGAAAGAAGGCAAAAAGTATACTCTTCTTCCTTTGACCCCTAAACAGATCTTTGAAGATCAATTGCAACTTGAGAAGTCTTATGGAGAGTTCGTTGAAAGAGAGGCCGAGAGAAAAAGAAAAGAGAGTGGAAAAGAAAAAGAGAAAAGAGAAAAAAAAAAAAGGAAGATGAGAGAATGAGTGAAAAGGAGAAAATGAGTGAGGAGCACTCGGCCATAGAAAAAAAAAAGAGGGAAAGAAAATGAGCTTCTATGCGAAAATGAGAGATGTGAGGAAGGCTTTAACTACTCATAGGCCAATGATTGTATTTTTGTACAAGGAGGCTTATTTTTCTACTAACGACTTTGACCCTTCTTTGCCAAGTGTTGTTATTGATGTTTTGCAGGAGTACGGTGAAGTTTTTCCCGATGATTTACCTTAGGGTTTACCACCTTTGAGAGGGATAGAACATCAAATCGACCTCATTCCCGGGGCTACCATCCCTAATAGGCCAGCCTATAGAAGCAATCCTGAAGAGACAAATGAGCTACAAAAGCAAGTGGAAGAGCTCTTGAAGAAAGGACTTATAAGAGAAAGTTTAAGTCCATGTGCAGTACCCGTCTTGTTGGTACCAAAGAAGGATGGAAGTTGGCGTATGTGCGTGGATTGTAGAGCTGTCAACAAAATAACGGTAAAGTATCGACACCCCATACCTCGACTTGATGACATGTTGGATGAATTGCATGGTGCATGTGTCTTTTCTAGAATCGATTTGAAAAGTGGTTATCATCAAATTAGAATAAAAGCAGGTGACGAGTGGAAAACCGCTTTTAAAACAAAACATGGATTGTATGAGTGGATGGTAATGCCGTTTGGCCTAACCAATGCCCCTAGTACATTTATGCGATTAATGAACCATGTTTTGCGTGAGTGTATTGGAATTTTTGTGGTTGTCTATTTTGATGACATTCTAGTGTATAACAAATCTATTGATGAGCATGTTAAGCATTTAAAATGTGTGTTTGATGCTTTGCGCAAAAACAAGTTGTATGCTAACTTAAAGAAATGTTCATTTTGCACCGATCGCCTCATTTTCTTGGGTTATGTCGTGAGTTCAAATGGAATTGAAGTAGATAGTGAAAAGGTAAAGGCTATTCAAGAATGGCCGACACCTAAAACTGTGAGTGAAGTGAGAAGTTTTCATGGTTTGGCAAGTTTCTATAGGAGATTTGTCAAAGATTTTAGTACCATTGCTGCACCATTAACTGAGATCATGAAGGAAGATAAGGGGTTTATTTGGGGTAAAGAACAAGAACATGCATTTTCAGTGCTAAAGGAGAAGTTAAGCAGTGCACCATTGTTGAGGGTACCTAATTTCGATTTAACTTTTGAAATTGAATGTGACGCCTCCGGGATTGGTATAGGTGTTGTTTATTGCAGGAAAAAAGGCCCGTTGCTTATTTTAGTGTAAAGCTACATGGAGCACAGCTTAACTACTCAACTTATGATAAGGAGATGTATGTCTTGGTGAGAGCATTGCAAACATGGCAACATTATTTGTTACCAAAGGAGTTCGTGATTCATACAGATCACGAGTCATTGAAACACTTGAAAGGGCAAAGTAAGCTAAACAAGCGTCACGCCAAATGGATGGAATTCATAGAATCCTTTCCATATGTGATCCAATATAAGTAAGGTAAAGAGAACATCGTGGCAGATGCGTTATCTAGAAGGTATGCTTTAATCTCTACTCTTTCAACTAAGTTGTTGGGATTTGAGCATTTGAAGGATTTGTATGCACATGATAGTGATTTCTCTAATGTTTATAATGCTTGTGAGCATGCTGCATTCCGTGATTTCTATAGGCATAAGGGATTTCTTTTTAAAGGAGAAAAATTATGTGTGCCTAATAGTTCAATTAGGGGATTGCTTGTTCGTGAAGCTCATAGTGGAGGTCTTATGGGACATTTTGGCGTTGACAAAACTTTGAGCATCTTGCATGAACACTTCTTTTGGCCTAATATGCGTAAGAGTGTTGAGAAAATCTGTTCTGGTTGCATTTCATGTAGACAAGCTAAATCTAGAACTCAACCCCATGGATTATACATGCCTTTGCCAGTACCAACAAATCCTTGGGTTGACATTTCTATGGACTTTTTTTTGGGTCTACCAAGAACTAGAAATAGAAAGGACTCAATTTTTGTGGTTGTGGATCGTTTTTCCAAAATGGCTCATTTCATACCATGCCATAAAACTGATGATGCTGTACATATTGCTAATTTATTCTTTAAAGAGATTGTACGTTTACATGGCATTCCAAAAACCATTGTGTCGGATCGAGATGTTAAATTTTTGAGTCACTTTTGGCGAGTACTTTGGTCCAAACTTGGTACTAAATTATTGTTTTCTACTGCTTCCCATCCTCAAACTGATGGGCAAACTGAAGTAGTAAATAGGACTTTGGGAACATTGTTGCGTGCTTTGATTGGAAAGAATGTTAAAACTTAGGAAGATAATCTATCTTTTGTTGAATTTGCGTATAATAGGAGTGTGCATTCTACCACTGGGTTTTCTCCTTTTGAAATTGTGTATGGATTTAATCCACTAACTCCTTTGGATCTTTTACCTATTCCTTTGAGTGAGATTTCTAATACAGATGGATATAAAAGGGCAGAGATGGTTAAATCCATTCATGACAAAGCAAGACAAAAGATAGAGAAGCAAAATGAGCAAATTGCATCTCAAGTGAACAAAGGAATGCGCATGGTGTCATTTGAACCAGGAGATTGGGTTTGGGTTCACATGCGCAAGGAAAGATTTCCTTCCAAAAGGAAATCAAAATTGGATGCTCGTGGAGACGGACCTTTTCAAGTTGTTGCAAAGATCAATGACAATGCATACTGCATTGATCTACCTGGTGAGTATGGTGTTTCAGCTACTTTTAATGTTTCTGATTTATCTCCCTTTGATATTGATGCAGGATCTGATTCGAGGACGAATCCTTTTGAAGGGCGGGGAAATGTTACAAATGCTGCTCCACATGCCACTAGTGCTCAAGGAAGTGACTTGGAGATTCATCTTGAAGATTTTAACGCACCAATCACTAGGGCCCAAGCTAAAAGGTTAAAGGAACAACTTCAACTATTTGTGCAAAATTGGGTTGATAATGGGCTGTCTAAGTATGGAGATTTTAAAGAGCCCAATTTGATTAATGTAATTGGGCTAAAAGACTAGCTTTGGATTCAGCCCATCTTATTTCCAATCATTCAAGTGGTGTCTAGATTCATTCACTAATTAATGGCAAGAATCAAGGAGTTATTTTGACATTCATGATGGCAAGAATCAAGGAGTGATTTTTGGCATTTATGAGAGGGTTGACTCCACCTTAATTAGTGCTTAGGCTCAATATACATTGTGGTTGTAAAATCTTTAAATAGGGCTGTTTAATTTCATTTTGGGGAGCTGAATATTTCTTCAAACATTTCCTATATGGAATTTAAGAGAGTTTGCTTTCTTGTGATTTTATGCTTAAGGTGTTGAATTGATGCAATTGAGTTTGTCTTTGTTTTTCAATTCTACTTCCTATTTCTATTGTTCTTGATTGCTTTGATCTTAGGTTCAAGGGTATTCTCTTGGGTTTTTGTCAAAACGCATTTCTTGGGTGATAGAACAAATCAACCTGAATTACTTTGGTGTGAATCAAATCTGGTTGTGAGTATAAAGAGTTCGTAGAAACAATTTGGGTCTTGGGGTTCCGCATCAGAGTAAGTGGATTGAACCCATACACCACTTCAAATGGCGAATAACCAACAGTTGAATGCACGCTCTTATTGTAAGCAGACTTTGATGTGAACCCCATATATAATGATACCACACCCACAACCAAATTGAAACATAACCCCAAGAAAGTTTAAAACAGGTTTATAAAATAAGAAATTTTGACCCATTGATTATATGTCAATCAAGAACCGAAGTTATAAAGAACTTTGACCCAATGATTAGAACTCAATCAAGAACCAAAATTATAAAAGAATGATATTGACGTCACTCTTAAGACATAGATGAGAATGTGAGAGATAAGTCATAGTTCGATCGCCACAAGCATAGCTTGATAAGATCACATGTTCATGTAAGAACAAAAGAGAAAATTAATTCTCTCAATTGAACATAATTGGCTGCAACTTCATTCATCTTGTTTTCTCCTTTTTTTAGGGTTATAAGACAAGCCTTTTTATAGGCAAAATTAAATAAACTAGTTTTGGAACATAATTATTTCCTAAACAAAAAAGTCTAAATTATTGATGGGATCCAAGCAAGCAAGCAAATTTGGACGATTTGGAGGAGTCACTAAGGCTTCAGGACATTTTTCAAGTTTAAAAACACCAATCTTGAAGGCTTTAGTTGATAATAGAAGACAATCGAAGGCAAAATAGAGTTAATTGGGCTTTATTGGAGTTATTTGGGCTTTAAATAATTTGAACTTGGTTTATTTTAATTGTAATGGGTTTTTAAATTAAGTTAGTTTATTTAATTTCATGTTGGGTCTTAGTTTATGTTTTGGGCTGAAACATTTAATTAACTTAAGCCCATATTTAATTATGTTTAGTGGGCTCAATTGTTAGGGGGCTAGGGTTTTATGTTATGTTATATTTCCTTGCCTATAAAAAGGCTTGTAACCCTAAAAGAAAATAACAAGATGAATGAAGTTGTAGCCAATTAGGTTTAATTGAGAGTGAATTTTCTCTCTTGTTCTTCATGAACATGTGATCTTATCAAGCTATACTTGTGGCGATCAAAACCATTACTTATCTCTCACCTTCTCTTCTATGTCTTGGGAGTGGCGTCAATATCCTTCTTTTATAATTTTAGTTCTTGATTGAGTTCTAATCATTGGGTCAAAGTTCTTTATAACTTTGGTTCTTGATTGACATATAATCAATGGGTCAAAATTTCTTATTTTATAAACCTGTTTTAATCTTTCTTGGGGTTGTGTTTCAATTTGGTCGTGAGTGTCGTATCGTTATATACGGGGTTCGCATCAATTATAAAGCTTAAAATCTAGGAAAATAAAACCAACATGGAAAGTAAATAATCCTAATAAAATAACCTACTAAATAAGAGATTGAGTGATATTAAATTTACAAGATCTTCTGAATGTCCAAGATTTGCAAGATATACATTAAATTTTCAATATCTTCTGAATCTCCAAGATTTGCTAGATATGTATTGAATTTTCAAGATCTTCTGAATCTTCAAAGTTTGCTAGATATTTTGAATAACACCAAAGTGGCCCATTATAGTTTAAGCCCAAATCTTGGTTGCTTCCTTGGGTTCTATCAGACTCTACATGTGGCAAACAATCTTCCCAATTTTTCAAGTTCTTTTGGATGATAGAACGCAGTAAAGTATCCAACGTCCTGTTAACCACCTTCATTTGTCTATCGGTTTGTGGATGGCAAGTAGTAAAAAATAACAGCTTCGTTCCTAATTTTCCCCACAAAGTCCCCCAAAAACTAAGGAACTTTGCATCTTGGTCTGAAACAATACTTTTTGGTACTCCATGAAGCGAACAATCTCATTGAAGAATAAATCAGCAATGTGTGTTGCATCATTGGTTTTATGACATGGTATGAAGTGGGTCATCTTCGAAAACCTATCAACCACAACAAATACCGAATTGCAGCCCTTTTTGGATTTAGGAACACCCAATACAAAATCCATAGAAATATCAATCCAAGGTTCACTAGGAATGGGCAGTGGTGTGTATAAACTATGAGGTTGCACTTGGGATTTTGCCTGCCTACATGTAATACATCTACCACAAATTCTCTTAGCATCCCTTTTCATGCATGACCAATAGAAATGTTCTTACAAAACAACTAAGGTCTTAGCAATTCCAAAGTGTTCCATTAAACCTCCACTATATGGGATTCCCTCACTAACAAATCTTGCAATAAATAATTAGGCACACACATCTTATTTTCCCAAAACAAATAACCATCATGCCTAAAGAACTTCCCAAACGCAGATTTCTCCCAAGATTGATACACATCACTAAAATAATGGTCTAACGGATATAGTTCTTTGATGTATTCAAAACCAAGCAACTTAGCATCAAGAGTGGAAAGTAATACATACCTGCAGGAGAATGCATTCGCCACGATGTTTTCTTTACCTTGTTTATATTGAATCACATATAGAAACATCTCAATCAATTCCACCCAACATGCATGTCTCTTGTGCAGCTTGTGTTGTCCTTTCAAATGTTTTAAGGACTCATGATCAGTGTGAATCACAAATTCCTTAGGCCATAGGTAGTGTTGCCATGTCTCTAAAGCTCGAACCAATGCATATAATTCCTTGTCATAAGTAGGGTAGTTTAGAGTTGCCCCACTTAGTTTCACGCTAAATTATGCATTGACCTTCCTCCTTACATAAGGACTGCGCCTATACTAATAACTAAAGCATCATATTCAATTTCAAACGTTTTAGAAAAATCAGGCAAAGCAAGTAAAGGAGCATGAGTTAATTTTTCCTTGATCAATTGAAATATCTTCTCTTGCTCATCACCCTATTTGAATCCAATGTTCTTCTTGATGACTTCCGTAAGCAGTGCATGACGCTATTAAAGTTTTTCACGAACCTTTTATAAAAACTAGCAAGTCTATGAAAAGTATGAACACTACTTACACTTGTGAGACTTGGCCATTCTTAAATTGCACATGCCTTCTCCTCATCAACCTGTATGCTTTGTGCATTAACAACAAATCCAAGAAACACAAGCTCTTCCATGCAAAAGGTATACTTCTTAAAGTTAGCAAATAACTTTTCTTTCCTTAAAATATCTAAAATAAGTTTTAAATGTTCAACATAATCATCCAAGTTCTTGCTATAAATCAGAATATTATCAAAATAAACCACAACAAATCTGTCTATGAAAGCATGCAAAACATGGTTCATTAATCTCATGAAAATACTTGGTGCATTAGTTAATCCAAAATGCATAACTAACCATTCATATAAACTATATTTTGTTTTAAATGCAGTTTTCGATTTGTCTCCTTCTGTTATTAAAATATGATGATATCCACTTTTAAGATCAATCTTTGTAAAAACACAAGATCCATGCAATTCATCAAGCATATCATCTAATCTAGGAATGGGATGTCGATATTTTACCGTTATATTGTTGATGACTCGGCAATCAACACACATCATTCATGTCTCATCCTTCTAAGAAACTAGCAAAACCGGAACTGCACAAGGACTCATGATTTTCTCTAACGCATCCCTTTTCCATCAATTCCTTAACTTGCCTCTAAAGCTACTTTGTCTCATCGAGATTACTCCTATAAGCTGGACGTTTTGGAATTGAAGCCCCAAGTCTGAAGTCAATTTGATGCTCTATTCCTCTTTTTGGTGACAATCCATCCGGAATCTACTTAGGGAAATACATCCTTGAATTCCTGTAAAAGAGTTGTAACAACACTAGGCAAAGAAACACCAAGATCAAAGTTATAAAAATAAGTGTCTTTATACAAAAGTACAAACATTTGCTGCTTGGCTAGAAAAGTTGCCCTTACATCGCTCCCTTTTGCATAAACACTCTTTTTGTTTTTTTTTTCTCACTTGTTTTTGTCTCATTCTCTCCTTTACACTCAACCTTCCCACTTTTCTTTGCTCACATTCTAGTGTTTGGTCGCTCTTTCTCTCTGCCTTACTAGTGTTTGAACTCTCGGCCTCTCCTTTTCTTTCACTCTCTTTCTTTCGTTCAATTGCTCTTATCCTCACTTGATCTTCATACACCTGTTGAGGTGTCAAAGGAACAAGAGTGATTGCTCGTCCTTCCAAGGTAAAAGAATATCTATTCTTAAACCGATCATGTGTTACTTTCCTATCATATTGTCATGGACGTCTCGAAAGCAAGTGATCCGCGTGCATAGGTACAATATCACATAACACCTTATCCTTGTACCTACCAATCGTAAAGGATACTAGCATCTATTTTGTCACCTTAACTTCTCCACAATCATTCAACCATTGTAATTTGTATGGTTTAGGATGTTTAAAAGTATGTAAGCTCAATTTCTTTACTAACTCAGTACTAGCAATATTCGTGCAACTATCTCCATCAATGATCATACTGCAAACCCTATCCTTGATATGACATCTAATATGAAAAATATTTTCATGTTACACCTCATCACCTTCCTTCACTTGCACACTCAAAGTATGCCTAGCCACTAACAATCTCCCATCTGCAAGATACACAATCTCAATATCACTAACTTCTTCCAACGGTAGCATCTTATCATGATCACTTTTATCATTCGTTTCTATGTCTCCATCCTCTCTCGTGATCATAACTCTCTTATTAGGACATTGAGAAGAGATATGACCTCTACCTAAGCATTTAAAGCATTTAATATCCCTATTTCTCTTCTGAGTTTCCTCTACCTTGACCTTATCGTGACTACTAGCACCCTCTTTAGGCTTAGTACTCTCGACTTTAGGCTTGAAAGGTTTCTTTTCATCCTTTTTATCCCATTTATACTTCCACGTGTATATAGAACTCGAATTGCTACCATATTGTGATATGGTACCCCTTTGTTTGAGTTGTCTTTCTATTTTCATGGCCATATGAACCATTTCCTCCACTTCGACATAATGTTACAACTCTATGATATTGGCAATGTCCTTATTCAACCCTTGCAAGAATCGAGCCTTAGTAGCCTCTCTATCTGATGGGATCCAAGCAAGCAAGCACATTTGGATTATTGGAGGAGTCACCAAGGCTTTAAAACATTGTTCAATTTCAACAATCACTAATTATGAAGGCTTTGGATGCTAATGGAAGACAATTAGAGGCAAACTATAGTTATTTGGGCTTTATTGGAGACTTATTGGAGTTATTTAGGATTTAAATAATTTGGGCTGAGCTTATTTTAATTGTCATGGGTTTTTAAGTTAAGTTAGCTTATTTTATTTTGGTTTATATTATTTGGGCTGACATATTATAATTAACTTAAGCCCATATTTAATTATTGTAAAACCATGAGTATGTTTAGTGAGCCCAATTGTTAGGGGGCTAGGGTTTCATATTATGTTATATTTCTTTGCCTATAAAAAGCATTGTAACCCTAAGCAAATAACAAGATGAATGAAGTTGCAGCCAATTAGATTTAATTGAGAGAGTGAATTTTCTCTTTTATTCTTCATGAACATGTGATCTTATCAAGCTATGCTTGTGACGATCAAAACCATGACTTATCTCCCACCTTCTATCTATATCTTGGGAGTGGTGTCAATATCCTTCTTTTATAATTTTGGTTCTTGGTTGAGTTCTAATCATTGGGTCAAAGTTCTTTATAACTTTGGTTCTTGATTGACATATAATCAATGGGTCAAAATTTCTTATTTTTATAAACCTGTTTTAATATTTCTTGGGTTTGTTGATTCAATTATTTGTGGGTGTTGTATCGCTATATACGGGGTTCGTATCACTATCTTCATCCACATTGGCTCTAACCATGACTATCTCCATCTCCTTGTAATAATCTTTCATACTCCTAGAACCCTGTGTAAGGCTTGCCAATCACTGGTACAATTCCCTATAATACTAACTTGGAACAAACCGCCTCCTCACAATAGCTTTCATATCATCCTGAGTATTTATAAGACGCTCTCGATTTCTCCTTCTATTCAACATTAGTCGATCACACCAAACCACAGCAGTATTTATAAGCTGCGGTTAGCTTCACCTTCTTCTCCTCGACAAAGTTATGCGCTCAAAAACCAACTCCACCATTTTCTCCCACTCAAGATACATATCGGGATCCATCTTCCCTTGGAAAGAGGGTGTTTTCATCTTTACGCTACTAAGATCCATATCCTACCTATCATTCTACCTTTCTCTCTCATTCCCAATCCCATAATTCCTACTATCATTACCTCTACCTCCACGTTTACCTCTACCATCTTTAACGCAATCTCTATATGCATTGAATGTATTGTCTTTTAATTCTAATTCATCTCTATAAAATACCCCAAAATCATCCTTAAACTCATTGCCACCACCTCGTAATTCTAGACTCCTCCTTTGATGCAAAATCCCAAGACCCAAATTGTTTCTTATAACTCTTTATCAATCAAACTAGATTTGATTCACACTAAAGTAATTCAGGATAGATTTATTCTATCACCCAAGAAATGCATTTTGATAAGAACCCAAAAGAATTACCCTTGAACCCAAGATCAAAGCAATCAGGAACAATAGAAATAGGAAATATAATTGAAATACAAAGATGAACTCAATTGCATCAATTCAACACCTTATGTATAAAATCACAAGAAAAACAAACTTTCTTATTTTCTGTATAGGAAATGTTTGAAGATATATACGGACAAGAATGAAAAACAAAAATAAACAGCCCTATTTAAAGTTTTGATCACCAAAATGTATATTGAACCTAGACACTAATCAAGGTGGCATCACCCTCTCATGAATATCAAAATAACATTTGTGATTCCTTGATTCTTGCCATTAGTGAATGAATATTTATTCTTACCACTGGTGACTCCTTGATTCTTGCCATTAGTAACTACTTGATTCTTACCATTAGTGAATGAATCTTGTTTCTTACAATTAGTAAATGAATCTGGACACTACTTGGATGGTTAAAAATGAGATGGGCTGAATCCAAAGCTAATCTTTTAGCCCAATTAAATTAATTAACTTGGGCTCTTTAAAATCTTCATGCTTAGACAGCCCATTATTAACCCAATTTTGCACAAATAGTTGAAGTTGTTCCTTTAACTTTTTAGCTTGGGCCCTAATAATTGGTCTGCTAGAATCTCCAAGATGAATCTCCAAGTCACTTCCTTGAACACTAGTGGCGTATGGAGCGGCATTTGTATCATTTCCCCTCCCTTTAAAAGGATTCATCCTAGAATCAGATCCTGCATCAATATCAAAGGGAGATAAATCATAAACATTAAAAATAGCTAAAACGCCATACTCACTAGGTAGATCAATACGGTATGCATTGTCATTGATCTTTGCAACAACTTGAAAAGGTTCGTCTCCACGAGCATCCAATTTTGATTTCCTTTTGGAAGGAAATCTTTCCTTGTGCATGTGAACCCAAACCCAATCTCCTAGTTCAAATGACACGATGTGCCTTCCTTTGTTCACTTGAGATGTAATTTGCTTATTTTGCTTTTCTATCTTTTATCTTGCCTTGTCATGAATGGATTTAACTATTTTTGCCTTTTTATGTCCATCTGTATTAGAAATCTCACTCAAAGGAATAGACAAAAGATCCAAAGGAGTTAATGGATTAAATCCATACACAATTTTCAAAGAAGAAAACCCATTGGTAGAATGCACACTCCTATTATATGTAAATTCAATAAAAGGCAGATTATCTTCCCAAGTTTTAACATTCCTTCCAATCAAAGCACACACCAACGTTCACAAAGTCCTATTTACTACTTCAGTTTGCCCATTAGTGTTCATACACCTATCTAGGTGTTAAAGGCACCAGAGTGATCATTCGCCCATTCAAGGTAAAAGAATATCTATTCTTAAACCCATCATGTATTACTCTCCTATCATATTGCCATGGATGATCCAAAAGCAAATGACCAACATACATAGGTATAACATCAAACAACATCTCATCTTTGTACCTAACAATAGCGAAAGGAACTAGCACTTGTTTTGTTATCTTAACCTCTTCACAATTGTGTAACCATTGTAACTTGTATGGTCTAGGATGTTTTGAAGTAGGTAAACTCAATTTCTCCTCTAACTCAGTGCTAGCAATATTGGTGCAACTACCCCTATCAATAATCATACTACACACCCTATCCTTGATATAGCATCTAGTATGAAAAATATTATCACGTTATACCTCATCATCTTCTTCCTTCACTTGCGCGCTTAAAGTACGCCTTGCCACTAACAACTTTCCATCTACGGGATATTCAATTTCAACATCA
This sequence comes from Dimocarpus longan, assembly GCA_022984855.1. NCBI lineage: Eukaryota > Viridiplantae > Streptophyta > Magnoliopsida > Sapindales > Sapindaceae > Dimocarpus > Dimocarpus longan. Next base: position 10,783,327 of record CM041021.1, read on the forward strand.
CTGGCATCTTCCAAAGGTGGCATCTCATCATCATCACTCTCCCCTTCGGTCTCTATATCTCTATCCTCCCTCAAGAACATAATTCACTTGTTAGGACATTGAGATGCTATGTGACCTCTTCCTAAACACCTAAAACATTTTATATCCCGATTTCTCCCTTGGGTTGCCTCGACCTTGCCCTTATCATGGCTTATATCTCTGCCCTTTTTAGGCTTAGTAGTTTCAGCCTTAGGCTTTTGAGATGTCTTATCTTCTTTTCTACTCCAATTCGACTACCAAATGGATGTGGAACCCGAATTGTTACCATATCATGACATTGAACCCCTTCTTTTGAGTTGCCTCTCCACCTTCATAGCTATATGGACCAAATCCTTAAGCTCCATATAATGCTGTAACTCAACAATATTGGTAATATTTTCATTCAATCCTTGCAAAATCGTGGCATAGTAGCCTCTCTTTCTTCCTCTATATTAGCTCTAACCATGGCTATCTCCATCTTTTTATAATAGTCTTCCACACTTTTAGAACCTTGTGTTAGGTTTTGCAATCGTCGGTATAGTTCCCTATAGTATGATCTAAGAACAAACTACTTCCTCATAATAGTTTTCATCTCACCCCAAATGTTTATAGGACGTTCCTCATTTCTCTTTCTATCTAGCACTACTTGCCCCAACCAAACCACAGCATAATCCACAAACTCGATTGTGGCTAACTTCACCTTATTCTCCTCAGTAAAGTTATGACACTCAAAGACTAACTCCACTTGTTTCTCCCACTCGAAATACACATCAGAATCAGTCTTCCTTTGGAAAGAGAATATCTTCATCTTAATGCTACCAAGATCCCTATCCAGTCTATTAGGTCTGTCATCCCATCTTCCTCTCTCATGCCTCTCCCCATAGTACCTATGATTTCTATTACCATTACCTTTACCTCTACGACCACTTCTACCTAGAATTCGATCCATATCAACAATAATGGCACTGTCATCTCCTTCCAAACCTTCTCCATAGAACACCCTTAATTAGCTTCAAATTCATTATTACCACTACGCTCTTCTAGAGCTTTCATTTGCTGCCCCCTTTGCAAAAATAGTTATTGCCTAATCTTGCCTATCCATTCGATCCCTAATCTCTCTAAACACTATGTTCATCCTCTCAAATTGTTGTTGTACAGCTTTGAGAATGAACGACTCATTACCCTTTTCTCCTCCTTCAACTTCTTTATTGTTATCCATATTATGGTTGACACCTACAAGAACGTTAGTAAAAGGAACTTTACAACACTCCCTCACGTGTTTAACACTTAATGATTTTGATTTAACTTAATACCCCCTGTTCACACTCAAACTTTTCTCACTAAGTTTTTTATAGATTTAATCGATCACAACAAGGTCACCCTTGAAATATCTCCCTTAACAAATCTCGACAAAGAAAAAATGCGCACACAAAGAATACAAAAGAAATAAGGACCAAAAATGACGCTAGAATGATAACGGAAAGCAATTTGATTTTAAGAAAAGATTTCAAAAACCGCAAAGATCTTGAATTACAAATGAGGTAAATTAATCAACTCACTTCAATCCAAGCAATTTATGGCATTCAAACTTTTTTTCTTCCTTCTAGATACTTTTTTTTTTATTCTTTTTTGTTCTTTCTTTTTCTTTCTTTTTTCTATACTTTTTTTTTCGGATTTTTTTCCCTTTTTTTTTTTTTATAATCAAACTAGAATGCACAACTATATGGATTGTAAATTGTGGAGTTGAACCAAAAACAAATTATTGATATGAATCTTGCAAATCAAGAGATATGATAATGAATCAAGAATTCAAGAAACCCTAGAATGTGTTTTCAAGAATTCTAATTGATGATGCGGTTCAAGAACAGAATTTGAAGATTTAAACCAAGATTGTTGTATTCGATCATGATGAGACAAAAGCAATTCAATGACGTGAAAAAATTAAAATATTAGGATGTGCAGACAACAAGAAACAAAGGCAAACTGATGGAGGTGGTGTCGGCACTAAAAGACAGAAAAAGGGCGATGGGTTTGTTTTTATAACTGATTGATGTTATTGCTGCACTTCAATCAATTATATATATGGTAATGGATGGTGCGGCAAATTGGGCTATTAAAAAAAAACAAAAACTGAATTGATAAACAATGGGAGATTGTTGATGGTTATACGGGAAATTAAAGAAAAGCAAAGCTCGAATTGCAGCAAAAGAAAAAAACTCAGATACTGATATGCAGCTAAAGAAAAAAAAAATCAGAACAAGAAACTTAAATTGAAAAACTCAAACCTGAATTAATTAACCGAAGCTCTGATACCAACTTATATGAACCCCGTATATAACGATACGACACCCATGATCAAATTAAAATATAACCACAAGAATGTTAATTTTAGATTATAGAAAATCTTTGACCCATTAATTAAAGAACCAAGAACCAAAGATATAACGACGCCACTCCTAAGAAAGAGATGAAAATATGGGAGATAAGTCAAGGTTGACAACTCAAGAACAATTCTTGAAGCAATTTAAGAGTTCTCAAAAGAACAATGAAGAAAAGTTAAAACTTTATTCAATAGAACGTCTGATCAAAATTTTAGATTTAATAAACCTTTTATAAGCATACAATCCTAAATCTAATAGAAAACCAAAACAAACTTTCAATCCTAAATCTTATAGGAAACTAAAGTAAAATCCTAATTTAATTAACTCTATACAATTAGTCTTCTAAACACACTCACATGGGGCTTTGAATTTAATTAATTGTCTCAACCCAATAATTAAAAGCCTAATATAAAATTAAATATACCAAACTAATTTAAAACTCAACCCATAATACAAATTAAGCCCAACTTAATACAAACAAATAAATAACAGCCAAATTTGCATTAAAATTGTTGTCCAAGCCTCAAGATTAATGTTCTTGGACTGGGTCTTGAACTTGAATGATATTTTGAAGCCTCGATGTCCCCTCCAAGCGGTCCAAGTCATGTTGTGCAAGACTTTTGGCCCAAATCTCTTGAATAAGCCCATTTAAAGTCTCCTTCATCCTTTTAGCTCGAGCCATTATCATAGGTCCTCCATTAATGCTCAAAAGATCCATAGGCTTGCTTCCGTGATTTCTATCATTCCCTCTCTTCTCAAAATGATTTGTCCTCAAAATCAAAAGGAGAAAGATCAGAAATGTTAAAAGTAACACTAACATTATACTCACTTGGCAAATATAGATTGTACGCATTATCATTGATGCGTTCAAGCACTTGGAATGAACCACCTCCACGCAGTTGCAACTTAGATTTGCGTTGATCAGGAAACCTCGCTTTACGCATATGCACCTAAACCTAATCTTTTGGTTCGAACACAATTTTCTTTCGCCCCTTGTTAGCTCGAGCTCTTATCATAGGTCCTCTATTAATGCTCAAAGGATCCATAGGCTTGCTTCCATGGTTTCTATCAACAAATTTCTTATTTTCGTTTATTTAAATTATTATTCTTTTAAGCTTATAAATAATTCATGCTTTAGCACACAATATTTATTTAGATATGATATGCATTATATATTATTTATTTATTTTTATAGCATGATAAAGAAAAAGATTTTATTTATAAGAAAAAGAAAAAGGATTTTCAAATCTAATGGACTGCCTGAGTATTTATAACTTGACGTAAAGTTTTAAACCTGGCAGGTATACTTCATGATGTATGGCACGGTATTGCAAGGGTTAGTCCAGCTAACATTAGGGGCATTGAATTTGTCGAGTCAATCACCCTCTACACTTGTGGAGTATTTCTAGATGCACGGTGAGCGATGATAGTTCTGCCACACGTGTACGAGATGTCTTAGTAGCATTTGTCACGATATGCGACACTAACCTTTGCGCCACGTGACCCTACCCCACACTGGCTGGAACTAGTCCGACCACCTTTATGGTTTTAGCAATAGCTAGCATACTATTTTTAAACTGACTTTGGAAATAAACATTTTTAGAAAGATTTAAACCTTTTAAATAAGACTTTGAATTTATAGAGATTTTATAAAATCCCAAAGTTTTAGAAATAAAAATGATTTTATCTTTTAGAAATAAAAATGGTTTTAACCAAAGAAAAAAAATGTTTTCAAAACATTTTTGGGAGGAAATTCTTATAAATGTATTCACACTCACTGGACTTTATAGATCATTATGTTTTTGTTTCAAAAACCTCCTCAGATATAAATACAAGTGAACTTACCAAAGAACCACGAGCAGACTAGGTGGCTCTCGACCGACGACGTTGTGCAACCTCTATAAATGTGTTTAGAGTTATGAATAAACTTTGCAGCACTTTATTAATGTTAATGATGTGCCCTAGAACCAATCAACCTTAGGTTGTGTTTATGCATATTTCATTTTAATAAAACGACAATATTATTATTCAGTTTATATTCTTATATTCAACTGTGTAATAAAGTTTCTAGTACATATTCAACTGCGTAATACAGTGTAAAGGGAATCATGAAAGAGTTTATGAAATGAGATTCCTATTACATGCAAATGTGTTTATACTTAAATATCCCTAGTTATAGTATTAATGAGACGTGACATCATTAGTATGGATAGACTAGCACGTGTTATACTCCTCAATTGGATCGAGGAGTAGTTCTCATAAACTGATGGCATATGAGATGCCTAAAGTAAACATGTGGATGTTTGTTTAGAATAAGTACATTAGATGACCTGATTGTAAGATAATCATATTGATAGTTTTATGTCAGTGATCTCATCTTAACATAGCAGTAGGTCCAAGTATCCTTTTGTAACGCCCTGAATTTTCGGATGAATAGTATTTTGGACGAAATAGTAATTTTTGAATGAATGGTGCTGAGTGAATATTGAATTTTGAGAATATAATCCTAAAAATCATTGAAAGAAAATTTTTTTATGAATAGCATTTTCGGGTGAATAATATTTTCGGACGAAAAGTATCAGTATGAGTGGTAATTTTTGAAAAATTTTGAAAACCTCGAAAGAGTCAAATAAGTACGAAAATGTTCAAGAAGTGTTTTTGAGACTCAATCGACACTTTCAAAGAAGATTTGGATTGAAATAGAACCAATCCAGATATTTTTCTAAGATAATTTAGTGAAAAGTGGAAAGCCAAAAAGAGTCTTGGAATGACTTTTGAGGGTTACAGAAGTTATTAGGAGTACGTAGAAAGTTCGAATATATGCCCCGAAAAATTTTGGAAGGATTTCGGAAAAGTCTTGGAAAAGCGAATTCGGGCATTCCGGAAAAGTTAAATAAGGTTAGTGTGATTTTTTTTATATATAAATAATAATAATATATATTAGTGGTGAAACCCATTGGAAAAAGAAATATATATATATATATATATATATGATAGTCGGTGATCTTTATATATATATAGATAGGGGTGTGTATGTGTGTGTGTGTGTGTGTTTTAAGAAGAGAACACAGAAGAAGAAGAAAAGAAAAATAAAACGAAGAAGATAGAAGAAGAAGAATAAACCGAGAAGAAGAAAAAGAACAGTGGTAGAGGTAATCTAACATCCCTAACCTCTTAAACCCATCAAGATTTCACAAGAAAAAGTAAAGGTAAGTTGAGTTAGATTTATGTTTAATTGATGAGTTATATTTTTTTAGTTTGGAGATTTAATTTATAGAATAATAAGATAATTTCAGTGCTCATATGTGTGGTTAAATTCTAATAAAATTTTCTAAGAAATCGGAGATAAGTTCAAAGATAATAAACAAGCATGAAGCATAATATAATTAAAATTACTGCTTAATGAGAATAAGTATGACATTATAGCTTGTAGTGAATAGAATGCTTAACAAGCAAAAGAAGGAGGTTAGCGGAAGCCTTAGTTATGGATGTTCAAGAAGAGTATAAAATGCCATAAGTTAAATTTGAGAGCTGGTGTAGTGACCTGATAGATAAGAGCTGATGTAGTGACCTAATAGATAAGAGCTGATGTAACGACCTGACAGCTAACTGAGAGCTGATGTAGCGACCTGATAGCTAGCTAAGAGCTGATGTAGTGACCTGATAACTGAGAGCTAATGTAGCGACTTGAGAGCTAAAGGCAACGACCTAAGAACTGAGATGTAATCGAATTATTTTGATAAATTATAATAAAAGTTATTGAACTACGAGGGCTTTGATCCCAATGATAGAATGGGTATGTAGGCGTTTGAGATAATATCTCAAACTCAAGCCCAATTAAAATAAAATAACTTAGTTTTCTAGGCCGTATGCACTCCAAAGAGTAACTAGGGATATTTTTGTCATATGTTAAACCAATGACTTTTAAATACCTTATGTGATGAAATAATACGTGAAAAAGAAAAGATTTCAAAAGATTATAATTTCTGAAATAAAAAACAAGATTAAGGTGAGGAGCAAGCAAGTGGAGTAAGAGAAGCCTATTAAACTATTAAAACACTTCAACAAACTTGGAATCTAGGTGAGTGGTACACACTTGCGTTATAGTATTTATATTGTGAAATATAAGTTTATTATTGTTAAAAAGTTTATCAATGAGTTATTATTATACATAAATCGTCCTTTGATTAAGAAGATCATTATAAGCATTCCAAAGTGAGTGGAAATCTAGTTTTTTCAAGCGTTGTTTGTCTAAATTTTATTTCATATTTATATGAATTTATTTCATTATGTAATTGAGTTATTTATTGAAGTTATATTGAGATTCTAGCATGTGAGTTTGAGTTGAGTATACATTTATACCGAGAACGTGCTTGAATTAAAGATTTTAGTGATGAGTCCCACATCGGTTAGCGATGGTGCTCTTGGGTGTTAGGAACGATCACTAACCGATGTGGGACTTATCATTTAGGCTTTCTGTCTTAAGAATGAGTTCATTTTAAAATACTGAGAAAAAGTATTTTACTACGCTCATGGTTTACCCTAACCCCAGTTGAATACCCTATGCGTGTACGGTAGATGCGAGAGAGTCACTAACTGAGAATGGAGTCCGGATGACTCCAGAGAGAAAGAGTCAGTTGAGTCACCCTCTGCACGTATAAGGGTAATGTAGATTAGACCGATTGCGAGATGGTAACGCATGCCCAGAGTTTATGCATCAGCAACTACACATGGCAGATTCCTTCATTCTTAGTGGCAAGCGAGAGATTTTATGCTATCACGACAGGAGTGGTTTCCATAGGTTACCATTAAGGTAAGAAAATGTGAAAGTTTTAGAAAGAGATTTAGAACAAGCTTCAAAAACAGTTTTTGAATGAGTATTATAAAGTATTTTAGAAAAAAAAATACTTTAGTTTTATTAAATTATTTTTGGGAGAAACTTAATTTTAGAAAAATGAGTTAAAATTATTTTATTTTAAAAGTTACTACAACTTACTGAGCTTTTATGAGTTCATCCTTTATTTGTGGTATTGTATAAACTTTTTTAAGGTACTATCGCGGGTGATCGAGGCAAAAGAGCTCCTTCGTCATTATAGGTAGGTGTATACTCGACGGATGCATTGCATAGATTACATTGTATTTTTATGATGTGAATAGCTTATAAAGTTTTGTATAATATAAAAAATCCTAGTTATCTTTTGTGACATTTATGAGAATGATTAAACGATTGTTGATTTGCATGTTGGAGGTAAACAAGAAGTTGGGTTGTGGTTGAAACAAAATTTGGGAGTGTATTTTCTTTACATGAATTGGGAAACCTTATAAATGCAGCCGTTATGCTGCCAGATTTTTATTAAAACGATTTTAAACCTTGAAAATAAAAGAGTCACTTTTATTGTTTTAGTTTCAAATTTCAAAGTCGATTTTAAAAATAAACTAACTCAACTAGTTTCAAAACCACGAGATCAATTTAGCTTCGAAGTCCAGTTTAAACAGGCAAGTTAAGGGTTCGCTTCATTAATTTCTTTTAGCCGCCTAGTAGGGTTTAAGAGAGGTTTGTTGGAGTGTCAGATGAGGCCTACCAGATATTAGCCTAGATAAAATCTAGATTAGGTCATGTCACCTTTGACATGAGATCTCCAAAGTACATTGAGTATCGACAGTCGTCCTTTAATGTCATTCCTTGTTGACTCGAAGAGTTGACTCGTAGGGTGGTACTTGGGTTCAACATGAGCTACTTTGATGTGAGCAGCACACATGACATTGGAGTTGATGGTGCACGCGACAAGGATGGTCGTTCCAAGGATGAATTGAGTATACCCGATGGACCAATCACCAGAGCAAGGTCAAAGAGGTTAAAAACGGCATTGCAAGGCTTTGTGCAACATTTTATTGACTTGGAGCTGAGGGCGCGTGATAAGGCTTATGGTGGACCTTCGATAGTGGCTTACGGTGGACCATCAAGTGGAGTCAAGGGACCAGCCCAATATGTCAACCTAATTGGCACATATGGGCCTAATATTAAAGTCTAGAATTTAATATGTTTCAGCCCATTATATAAATAAGCATGTCATGTGCTATGCATGTGATTTTTTAATGAGGTGTCATGTTTATATTGTTTTGGGCTTGTTTATTTGAATTTGAACAGTAAGCTTTATATTTAAGCCCATTAGGGCATATTTAGGGTTTCTTTATGAACTATAGTAACTATAAATACATGTTTGTGCCTCCTTTATGGGCAATGACGAGATTTTGCTAAAATAATGAGAGGTTATTTCTCCTAAGTTCTTCATTGAACTTTTAATCGAACTTATCAGGGGTTAATCTAACCTTTGTGGCGTTCATTCTTCTCTTGAGTCTTGGTTTTTGTTTGCAATACAACAACAGGTCAAGATTTCATATATTTGAATCTTGTATTGGGATTTGGGGTTCTTGATCCAAATCTGGTTTTGGGGGTTTCAAGACTTGATTCTTGGGGTTTCCGCATCATACTTGAGCATAGTTGAGTGATCAATAAAAAATTCGTCACTTCTCATAGTAGAAGAAGATATCTTACAGCCTATTGAGGAAATCGTTATTCCAAGAATCTCTAGCCAGAGTGATCGTACCAGTGGAAGAGTCTCTCAAGATACGTTATTGGGAATAACGGATTTCGAAAACAAGAACTAATAAATTCGTGCTAGACATGACTTAGTCATTCTAGTAAGAGTTGACACATAGTCCATACTTATAACCGAATGAGATATGTTATGACAAAAGGATGAATTGCACGGTAACTGTCTATGGAAAGGTATTATTCTAACCATGGACAATTCTAGACACTTGGGTGGTCATGATGCATCAAATGCCAATCTTGATCTACTCGGAATCAATTAGTTAATTGGTGAATTAAGGATTAAATCAAAAAGGTTTAATTTAATCTAATCTAATTTGATTAGGATTATAATTCATTTCGGATTGCCAACGTGTTCCGATACCTAATGGGTCACAGACTTAAGCAACTCGATGTATAGTATAAAATGGCTATTCAATAGGATTTAATATATTAATATGAGATGTTAATATTAATGGTGATAAAATAAAATAATGACCCATTTATTTTATTAGGATCAATTTAATTTAATTGGGTTAAATTAAAATTGGACCTAAAACTAATGGGTTAGGCGAATTCCTAATGGGCTTAGATTAGGGTTTATTTTCTTTCTTTTTTTTCGCTCAAAAGAAAGACTAGATTGCCCATAAATACCGATGTGATAGGACAGCAATTGACGATCTCTCTTAGAAAAAATTAGAGCAAAACAAGAAGCTCTCAATATCGCCACATAGCCAACCACCTTGACTATCACATAGGGTGTTCGGCTATCACCATCTCCAATTGGGTTATTGAACATCGTCATGCTGTGTGGATGCCTTAGAGGCGATTCTACGCTTGGATCGCTAGTGGATTAGATCATACGAGAAGGAAAGAAGCCGCCAACAAAGGTATGGTTTCAATAAAACACCCTATATATGTTTAATTGTATTGGTTTTAAACTAATCTAGAGTGATCCAACTTGGGTTTTTTATTAATTTTTGTTTGCTATAAATTTTTGTTTTTTCGCTGTGCTATGATGTATGAGATGCATACCAAAACCCAATAATTAATTGCATGCATGTTTTAGATAATTACCTTTTTATGATAACATTTTCAATTATATGTTTATCCACTGCATAGTTGTAATAAAACTTTAATATGAATGAATGTTTATACGTTTAGAGTTGGAGAGATAATTATGAGTTCACTCCACGATATCCTTTTGGGCCTTATTAATTGGGCTTCAGAAAGGTCTCATGGGGTGCCCGACAGGATCGCTGGATTCATTAGTAGAAATCTGGGTCTGTCAGATTGGTATCTGAGCCATAGTTTTAAACGAATTATAGAGAAAAGCTATAAAATGTTTGAAAAAGTTATTTTAGAAAAAGTTTTCTTATAACTACATGATTTTTATAAAGCCATTTTCTACTTCATACATTACATGATTTTTGTGCATTCATATAATCATATGTCGTCGAGGTCAATCACCTATTAGAAATGCAGCGGTTGAGGCACCCACACTGAGGGAGAGACACGTTGACAAGTCTATCAATGTGCTTATAGATCAAGTTGGATCTTTGCGACATGCGGAGCACGTAGGTGGGAATGTAGATATGGAGTGGTTAGCTCGAGTCTTGGTAGCGATGCTGCATCGACCGCAGGAATCAGAAGTTACCATCGAATGCGCTCGAAAGTTAGGCATTAGATCTTTCAAGGGGATCGGAGACCCGAAAAGCTCTCTATCATGGTTAAAGGCCAACGAGAAAATTTTTCAGGTGATGGGTTACTTCGAAGACCAGATGGTAATCTTCGCTGTCTTCTTATTAGAAGACAGAGCTAAAGATTGGTGGAGGCTGCTGAAGAGGCGAAATCCAACCAGAGTGTCTTGGGCATAATTCAAGCAAGAGTTTACAAACAAGTTTTATCCGAGAAGCTACCAGGACGTTAAAATTGAAGAATTTTTAAGATTTGAGCAATGGAACCTCTTTGTAGCTGACTACGAGCGGAGATTTTCAGAGCTAGTTCGTGTCGTGCCATTCATTGTGGATAATGAAGAGTAGAAGACTAAGAGGTTCGCAACGGGTTTGAATTCGACAATCCAAGCTTACATTATTCAACTGTTCATACTCAGTACGAAGAGCTAGTAAAGGACGCGATCAGAGTGGAAAAAAGCTTTGAGGCCATCCATAGACCCGAACAGTTGACTCTAAAGCGCGAATTGATAGGAGGTTCTTCAGGAGGACCCAACAAATTCACCAGAAGTGGGGAATCATCAGCTGGATTGGGTAGCCGAAGATCAAGCCAAGGGTTGCAATTGAGTCAAAGCTCAGTAAGGCCAATCAATTAGATTCGGAAGCAGTAATGAGAGATGGAAGAATTGGCTTGTGTGCCAGAGGTGCAGAAAGATGCATCCGGGTGAGTGTCTTCAAGGTAACACCGGATGCTTTAGATGCGGTCAAAAGGGTTATTTTATGAAAGATTGTTCGATGATAGCTGCAGGATTCAGACCAAAGACCAGGACCGCAGCACCAAGGCAGTCCAAGCAGAGGCTAGGAACCAGAGCAAAGGAGTTTCCAAGCTAGAGGTGCAACTAGTTCTAGCCAGCCCAGCAGAGTATCAAGTGGAGGAGTAACCCTGACAAGACAGTCAGGGAGGCATAGCGCATAGGGTTGAGTCTTCGCAATGTTTCATGAAATATGGAAAGCGCTTATCGCATGCATCATGACCGCGGTGATGACTTGTAAAATGCTCAAGAAAAGATAACATAGGGATATTCTACTATGTAATTTTTGTACTCCACAAGAACTCTTTTATTTTGGTGGCCCCTTCTTCGATGGATTCAAATGATGGACTCCTCTTCTATCTTTGATTGTTATTGTATTATTGCTTTGATTTAGTTTCTTGTTGTCTGGTTGTGTTCTTGTTCATTTTCATCTTGTTTGCTATTGATCTTTTGCCAGACACGGTTTGGAACTTTGATTTTAACATCAAATTTGCTATTACTTGATTTCCCATGTTGTTTTTCTGTTATTTAGTTTTACTTTCTTGTTATCTAATACGATGTGTGATTCTGTCACCCTTGGTTCTCGTTAGAACTTCCTTTGCAGATTCCCTTGGTAGACATTTTGATCATCCGTCTTTCTCTCTTAATATTTATTATGATTGAACATCAAATGATATTGTCTTTAGAAGTTCAGCTAGCTTCAGTTGCTTTTAAACGAGTGTTTGTCATCGATCTAAATTTGTTTCAATGCCCTCACTTATATTTCCTTACGAAAAATGAGATTTCTTTGAACAAGCCTTGTGACCTTTTCAGTCACATATTTCCTTAAAGGTTGATCAAAGTGTTTCAGACAACTAAATAGAGTGACAGTTCGGAGTCGGAGTGGCGCAACGAAAGCATGGTGGGTTATAATGTATCGAATCCCATCAAAGATATGTAAATTTCGAGGACAAAATTTTTAAAAAGGGGGGAAAATGTAATACCCTCTCCTGTGGATATTACTATTCATAAGTACGAAATGAAGAAATGTACTAATATACCGTTTTAGAGAAATAATAAAAAGGATTTTTAAGTGTTTAGTAATGAAAAATTTAAGATTTGTGAAATTTTGAAAAATTTAGAAATAAGTGTAAATTATTAAAGTTAAGGGACGTAAAAGAAAAAAAAACAAATATTTTTTGGAGAACCCTTTAGAATGTGGAGATTTTCTAATTTTTATAAAATCTAAGGGTTATAGACAAGCTTGACCCATATCTATAAATAGACATGAGTGGTGAGTCAGTGGAAGGGGAGGAAAGGCAGATTGCAGAGAGAGAGAAAAAGAAGGAAGAGAGAGAGAGAGAGAATTAAGAGTAGGAGCTCGCATGGGTGAGCTGAGAGTAGGAGCTCGCATGAGTGGAGCTAGTGTGAGTAGAGCTGAAGAGCTCGCGTGGGTAAGCTGAGAGTGGGAGCTTGCATGGGTGGAGCTAAGGAGCTCGCGTGTGTGAGCTAAGTGAAGGAGCTCGTTTGAGCTAACCTATGAAGGAGCTCGCTGGAGCTAGATCTGGAGCTGGAGCTGGAGTTGGAGTTGGAGTAGCTCGCATGAGTAGCTTGAGCTGAAAAGGGTGGAGTAGCAAGGTAGAGGAAGAGGTCGTTGAAAGCAAAAACAAAGTAGCTAGGTAATAAGTAGTGAGTATGAAAATATTTTTAATACTTTTAATTTATTTAACCAATTTCTTATTTTCATTTATTTAAATTATCGTTCTTTTAATCTCATAAATAATTCATGCTTTAGCACATAAAATTTATTTATATATGGTATGCATTATATATTATTTATTTATTTTTATAGCATGATAAAGAAAAAGTTTGATTTATAAGAAAAGGAAAAAGGGTTTTCAAATCTACTAGACGGTCCGAGTATTTATAGCATGACCTTCTAACTTTAGATCCGACCAGTATACTCCATAATTTATGGCATGGTATTATGAGGGTTAGTGATGCGGTGCAATGTGTGTCTCCAAAGGATCCAATTCAAATTCCTATTGGACCAATTACGAGGGCTCGAGCTAAGAAGTTCAAGGAAGCACTTAACGGGCTGATTCAAGGAGTTTGCGCTCAAATACAATCATGGAAGCCCATTGATGGAAGCCCACGTGAGGAACTAAAGTGCATCAACTTGATCCAAGTTCTAAAGGATTCCAACCCAAGTCAAACTTAATCTTCGCAATTAATGGGCGTGTATCTTGGGCATCAATTCACCAGAATAATAGGAGGAGGGTCAACTCTCCTATTTAGGTCTTTAGTAAAATTAGGAATAATAAATTATGGACTTTGCATTTCTGTCTTGGCAATTATTTCCTTTGCTATTATTGTAATCCGAAATTACCTTTTTCGTCATAGGCATGATTTTCTTTGATTTTAATGCTTGTAATTTTCGAATTCGAATTTGTATTTTCAGCCTATAAATAGGCACAATATCAATGAAAGATGGCAGACAATTTTCATGGTATTTGTGAGATCGAATTTCTCTTTGGTTCTTTGAACAACTCTCAAACTTATCGGAATTATCCGTGGCGTTTGAAACCTCCGACTTATCAATCAACCCTCTATTGTTGATTGTGGCGTCTTCACCAAACCAAGGTTCTTACCTCGTCATAGGTAACGGGTCGCGGTTCCATTCCTACAAACTTGTCTTAGGAAACGGTTTTGGTTTCTTCTCTTTGTTATGGGTTTCGTCACGGGTTGGCGTGGTTCGTATCAGTTTGGTATTAGAGCCCGGTTCTAGGTCAGGTTTACCTATCCTTTTACTTTCTTTGTTTACGTTTAAGTTCCGTTTCCATTCGTTCTAGTTTTTATTGAAAAAAAAAAGAGTAAAAAAAAATCCGAAAAAAAAAATAGAAAAGAAAAGAAGAAAACAAGAGGATCGTGAGAATCGAAAAAAAAAAAAAAAAGTCTGGAAACTCTTCAACAAAAATTTTGTTTTCTTTCCATTATTTGTGTGTCCATGAGTTAAGATCTGACTCGTATTTCAGTGTGAAAATTTTGAGTCGAAATTTCTTTTCCTTTTTGAGAATCCAAAATATTATCGTGCTAGTTCGTATCAGTATTACCTATTGGTTAGTAAGTTTGTTGGTGGGTAAATTGCTACGTGTAATTTTGAATACTGTTTGTTAGTTTGAAAAGAACCGAAAGAGAATTCACGAGTGGAAAAAGGCAAGAGAGGTGAGCATATTAGAGGGTAAAAGCCAATCGAGTGAAACACGAGCGAAAATTGAGTGATTCATAATTTCGAGTGATACACGTGAGGGAGTGAAGTGAGGTTCTTTCTATATTGTTCCTATTTTCATTTTACAGGTTATAACAATGTCACGCAACCAAGAAGAAAACTCAACGGAAGAGGTACAACAGTCACCCATCCCTAACCTACAAATACAAGCGATATTGGGAGAGGTGAGACGAATAATGAGGGCTGAGAATGAGCAACTCCATGAAAAGATGGATAGGTTAGAATTGGAGAATAGGAGACAATGAAATTCACCTGTTAGGCCGCCACCTAGGCGAATGCAACAAAGAGAGCAATGGGGTGACGTTGAAGAAGAAGAGGAGGAGTTGGATGAGCTTAATGAGCCACCATTGAATCGGGGTAGGTTTAGACGAGTGAATGGAAATAGAGAAGTTAGGAATTGGGAGGACAATAATTTGGGTAGTATTAAGATGAAGATTCCGCTGTTCCAAGGAAAAGCCGATCCGGAAACCTATCTTGAGTGGGAAAAGAAGGTGGAGTTAGTATTCGATTGCCACAATTATTCTGAGCTTAAGAAGGTGAGACTAGCAGCCATTGAATTTTCCGATTATGCTCTTGTTTGGTGGGATCAGTTGGTGTTAAATAGGCGTCGGAACCAGGAGCGTCCGATTGCAACATGGGAAGATATAAAGTCAGTGATGAGGAAGCGATTTGTGCCAAGCCATTATTACCGGGAATTATACAAAAGTTTGCAAGGGCTTAGGCAAGGGCATCGGAGTGTAGAGGGGTATTACCAAGAAATAGAGAAAGCCATGATTAGAGCCAATGTAGAAGAGGATCCAGAGGCAACCATGGCGAGGTTCTTGCAAGGGTTGAATCAAGACATTCATGATCGGGTAGAGATGCAACATTATGTGGAGATCGAGGACATGGTGCACATGGCCATTATCGTGGAGCGACAACTCAAGAGGAGGGGAGGCACCCGTGCAGGCCACAACCCAGGGTCTAACCCTTGGAAACCAAGTTCTTCAAGAAAGGAGGACAAGCCACAGTCGTCCTCAACTCTCAAGCCCAAATTTGATCATAAGCCGGAGAACACTAGCCGTGATTCTCAAGGTAAACCCGACACTACTACTGCACGGAATCGTGATATTAAATGCTTTAAATGTCAAGGCAGGGGTCACATAGCGAGTCAATGCCCAAACAAGCGGGTTATGGTGATGCGAGACAATGGAGATGTTGTGACCGATGATGAAGATTCTGACACCGATGATATGCCACCATTGGAGGACGTTTATGGAGAAGAATTTGCTGTACATGGAGATTTGTTGGTGGCGAAAAGGGCTTTGAGTGTACAAGCCAAGGAGGAGGACGAAGTGCAACGAGAAAACATCTTTCACACTAGGTGTTACGTCAAAAATAAGGTATGTAGTGTGATTATTGATGATGGTAGTTGTACTAACGTTGCTAGCACAACTATGGTGGAGAAACTAGGTTTACACACATTGAGACACCCTAGGACTTACAAGTTGCAGTGGTTGAATGATAGCGGTGAATTAAAGGTAAGCAAACAAGTGTTAGTTGCATTTCGAATTAGAAAATATGAAGATGAGGTATTATGTGATGTCGTTCCAATGCAAGCCGGACATTTGTTGCTAGGGCGACCATGGCAATTTGATCGAAAGGTCAAGCATGATGGGTTTACCAATAAATACTCTTTTGTACTCAATCAACGTCCAATCACTCTTGTACCTTTGACACCACAATAAGTATATGAGGATCAAGTGAGGTTAAAAAAAGAGAGTGACCAAAAAGAAGAGAGAGATCCAAAAGAAGAGAATGAGAGAAAAGAAACGAGTCAAAATTCGAGAGAAAAAGAGAGAGAGGCCAAAAAAATTGAGAAAGAAAAAAAGAAATCAAATTCGGCCTTTGTGAGTTTAAGAGAGGAAAAACATTGTTTCATTGCAAAAAAAAGTGAGATCAAGAGAGCTTTACAATTACAACAGCCTTTTATAGTACTTATGTACAACGAGTCTTTTTTGTGTACTAATGATCTTGCTGGAAATTTGCCGAGCAATATTAACTCTCTTTTGCAGGATTATGATGATGTCTTTCCCGAAGACACACCACCTGGCTTACCTCCAATGCGAGGGATTGAGCATCAAATTGACTTTGTACCCCGTGCGACGATCCCAAACTGACCGGCTTATAGGAGCAACCCCGAGGAAACGAATGAGCTTCAAAGGCAGGTTAGTGAGTTACTGGAGAAAGGGTATGTGAGGGAAAGCATGAGCCCATGTGCTGTTCCGGTTCTACTTGTGCCTAAGAAGGATGGAACTTGGAGGATGTGTGTTGATTGTCGAGCCATCAACAACATAACGGTAAAGTATCGACATCCTATTCCTCGCTTAGATGACATGTTGGATGAGTTGCATGGTGCTTGTATATTTTCCAAAATTGATTTGAAAAGTGGATATCATCAAATTCGCATGAAAGAAGGTGATGAATGGAAAACTGCCTTTAAGACAAAACATGGATTGTATGAGTGGTTAGTAATGCCTTTTGGATTAACTAATGCACCGAGCATATTTATGAGATTGATGAATCATGTTTTGCGTGCATACATAGGTAGGTTTGTTGTTGTTTACTTTGATGATATTCTCATTTATAGCAAAAACTTGAAAGATCATGTTGTGCATTTAAAATCAGTTTTGGATGTGCTTAGAAAAGAAAAGTTGTTTGCTAACTTGAAGAAATGCACGTTTTGCACCGATAGGCTTGTGTTTCTTGGTTTTGTCGTTGGTGCACAAGGAATACAGGTTGATGATGAAAAGGTCCGTGCAATTCAAGAGTGGCCAAGTCCCACAAGCATAGGTGAAGTTCGGAGCTTTCATGGACTTACCAGTTTCTACCGGCGATTTGTGAAGGACTTTAGTACTTTGGCCGCACCATTCACAGAAGTAATTAAGAAGAACGTTGGATTCAAGTGGGGAGAGGAGCAAGAAAAGGCGTTTCAGCTAATCAAGCAAAAATTAACAAACGCTCCATTATTGTCTTTACCTAACTTTGATAAAACGTTTGA
This sequence comes from Dimocarpus longan, assembly GCA_022984855.1. Lineage (NCBI taxonomy): Eukaryota > Viridiplantae > Streptophyta > Magnoliopsida > Sapindales > Sapindaceae > Dimocarpus > Dimocarpus longan. The sequence goes on from CM041021.1 coordinate 10,801,111, forward strand.
GATTGAATGTGATACTTCAAGTGTAGGTATTGGCGCCATACTCATGCAAGATGGACGACCCATTGCGTACTTTAGTGAGAAGTTAAATGGAGCAGCTTTAAACTACCCAACTTATGACAAGGAGTTGTACACATTAGTTCGGGCCTTGCAAACGTGGCAACATTATCTTTGGCCCAAAGAGTTCGTGATTCACACCGATCATGAATCATTGAAGCATTTGAAAGGACAACAAAAGTTGAACAAGAGACATGCACGTTGGATGGAGTTCATCGAGACATTTCCATACGTCATCAGGTATAAGCAAGGTAAAGAGAATGTGGTTGCCGATGCACTTTCTCGCAGATATGCATTACTCTCTACTCTTGATGCAAAATTACTTGGTTTTGAGCGCATTAAAGAGTTATATTCTTTAGACCAAGATTTTTCTGAGGAGTTTCAAGCTTGTGAGAAAAACGCAGTGGGTAAGTTTTATAGGATTGAAGGATTCTTATTTCGGGAGAATAAGTTATGTGTGCCGAGTTGTTCTTTGCGTGATTTGCTAGTTAAGGAATCCCATAGCGGAGGGTTAATGGGACATTTTGGAGTTGCTAAGACCTTGGCTATTTTGCAGGAACATTTCTTTTGGCCACGCATGAAAAGAGACGTTGAAAGGGTTTGTGGTAGGTGTATTAATTGTAAACAAGCAAAGTCCCGAGTGCAAGCCCACGGTTTGTATACGCCACTACCTATTCTTAATCACCCTTAGATTGATATTTCTATGGACTTTGTGTTAGGTTTGCCTAAGAATAAGCGTGGCAAAGACTCAATTTTTGTAGTGGTAGATAGGTTCTCTAAAATGGCACATTTTATCCCTTGTCATAAAACGAATGATGCTTCACATATTGCTGATTTGTTCTTTAGGGAGGTTGTGCGATTACATGGTATGCCTAGAACAATTGTTTCGGATAGGGATACTAAATTCCTAAGCTACTTTTGGAAGACTTTGTGGAGTAAGTTAGGTACTAAGCTATTGTTTTCTACCACTTGTCCCCACAAACCGATGGTCAGACCGAAGTTGTTAATAGGACTTTATCTACTTTATTGAGGGCATTTGCAAAAACATTAAGATTTGGGAGGATTGTTTACCACATGTTGAATTTGCTTACAATCGTACTGTTCATTCTGCTACTAAATTTTCACCATTTGAAATTGTGTATGGTTTTAATCCGTTGACTCCATTAGATTTATCTCCTTTACCAACATCTGAGCGTGTTAATTTGGATGGCAAAAAGAAGGCTAATTTTGTCAGGCAAATTCATGAAAAGGCAAGACTCAACATCGAGTGAAGGACGGAGCAATATGTCAAGCAAGCCAATAAGGGACGCTCCAAACTAATTTTTGAGCCTGGCGATTGGGTTTGGTTGCATATGAGGAAGGAGCGATTTTCGGCACAAAGGCGTTCCAAATTGCTTCCAAGATGAGATGGCCCTTTCCAAGTCCTAGAGCGCATCAATGACAATGCTTTCAAGCTAGATTTACCGGGTGAGTATAATGTTAGTGCTACTTTCAATGTTACTGACTTGAGTCCTTTTGATGTAGGGGACGATTTGAGGACAAATCCTTTTCAAGAGAAGGGGAATGATGCGGTGCAAGGTGTGTCTCCAAAGGATCCAATTCAAATTCCTGTTGGACCGGTTACGAGGGCTCGAGCTAAGAAGTTCAAGGAAGCACTTAACGGGCTGATTCAAGGAGTTTGCGCTCAAATACAATCATGGAAGCCCATTGATGGAAGCCCACGTGAAGAACTAAAATGAATCAACTTGATCCAAGTTCTAGAGGATTCCAACCCAAGTCAAACTTAATCTTCGCAATTAATGGGCATGTATCTTGGGCATCAATTCACCAGAATAATGGGAGGAGGGTCAACTCTCCTATTTAGGTCTTCAGTAAAATTAGGAATAATAAATTATGGACTTTGTATTTCTGTCTTGGCAATTATTTCCTTTGCTTTTATTGTAATCCGAAATTACATTTTTCGTCATAGGCATGATTTTCTTTGATTTTAATGCTTGTAATTTCCGAATTCGAATTTGTATTTTCAGCCTATAAATAGGCACAATATCAATGAAAGATCGCAGACAATTTTCATGGTATTTGTGAGATCGAATTTCTCTTTGGTTCTTTGAACAAATCTCAAATTTATCGGAATTATCCGTGGCGTTTGAAACCTCCGACTTATCAATCAACCCTCCATTGTTGATTGTGGCGTCTTCACCAAATCAAGGTTCTTACCTCGTCATAGGTAACGGGTCGCAGTTCCATTCCTACGAACTTGTCTTAGGAAACGATTTTGGTTTCTTCTCTTGGTTACGGGTTTCATCACGGGTTGGCGTGGTTCGTATCAGTTAGTCCAGTTAACATCAGGGGGATTGAATCTGTCAAGTCAATCGCCCTCTACACTCGTGGAGTATTTCTTGATGCACGATGAGCGATGATAATTTCACCACGCATATACGAGACGTCTTAGTAGCATTTGTCACGATGTGCAACACTAGCCTTTGTGCCATGTGACCCTACCCCACATTGGACGGAGTTGATCCGACCACCTTTGTGGTTTTAGTTTTTTTAAGTGGCCATCAGAGCTTTTAGCAATAGCTAGCATACCATTTTTAAAGCGGCTTTGAAAAGAAAACATTTTTAGAAAGATTTAAACTTTTTAAATAAGACTTTGAATTTATAGAGATTTTATAAAATTTCAAAGCTTTAGAAATAAAAATGGTTTTAATTAAAGAAAAAAAATGTTTTCAAAATATTTTTGGGAGGAAATTCTTATAAATATATTCGCACTCACTGAGCTTTATAGCTCGTTTTTGTTTTAAAAACTTCTCCAGGTGCAGGTGTAGGTAAACCAAGTACCAGATAGCCACAAGTAGACTAAGTGGGTTTCGACCGACAACGTTGTGCAGCCTCTATTTGTGTTCAGAGTTATGAATAAGCTTTGCAGCACTTTATTAATTGCATGCATATTTTAGATAATTACATTTTTATGATAATATTTTAAATTATATATTTATCCGCTGTATAGTTATAATAAAATTTTAATATGAATGATGTTTATATGTTTAGAGTTGGAAAGATAGTTACGGGTTCGTTCCACGATATCCTTTTGGACCTTATTAGTTGAGCTTCAAAAGGGTCTCGTGGGATACTCAATAGGATCGCTGGACTCATTAGTAGGAATCCGGGTCAGATTTTGTCAGTTTTGATTAGAAGAATTAGTTTGAATTGATGGTGTAAATTATTGCATGAATTCGGCCAAAGAGAGTTAAATGGTTCTAAGGATTTGTTTAATGCATAGATTAGAAAATTTAGTTTCAATGGTAATATTTTGTATGAGTTCAAGTGTTGAGAATTGTTGTTAAAATGAGAAATTAAAGTTTAGTATGCAAGCTACCCATGAATTGGTTATGAGTATATTAAAGTGTTATACAATTATTTTTGGATGATTTGGTTGATTTTATGAGCTATATAAATGATAGGAATAGCTTGAAATTGAAATGAAGGTCATTAGAATATTAAATGGTCACTTTGTAGCTAAACTTTCCATAAGTACGAAAGTTTAATATTTTATGGAAATGTTTGTGTATGAGTGAATTAGTTGTAAAGTTGTCTAAGTTGGAATGCGAAATATGTAGGTGACAATAAATAAAAGAAGTTCAAAAATTACGTTCTATAGTGAGGCGAGTTAAAAAAATAGGTAAGTGTCCCTTCGAAATGAAATAAAATGAACTTATTTCTATCCATTGATTTTTATCTTCAATGTCTAAAGCTTGCTCATTGAAATATTTGATGTTGATTTTAAAGTAATTGAATTGATACGAAATCTCCTAATTGATTTAATTAAAGTTTTAAAGAAATGCGAAATAATAAAGAAAAGAAGTTAAAATATAATTGTTTTACAGACCTATGGTATGCCTAACAAGTATTCCAAAATATAATAAAGTTAAAGATAGATCAGGAGACAATACCTGCTACCCGAATCTTTTAGGGCCAAGGCCTAAGAAAGGCCCAAGAGAAGGGGTAGCCGGGGCGGTTGCATTCGAATCCATGAGGTTTAGGCCGGGGCCAAAGAGTGGGGTAGATCGACCTATTATATAAAAAGTCTCGCACAGAAATTCACAGAGTTATCTGATCAGAGTACACGAATCCGTACATGACATTGTCAGGGAGTATCTGTCACTAACAACGAGAGAGACTAAGTCATTTAGTCTGGTCAGTATGTTGTCTATGCACGAATTAAGGTAATAATATGTTTGTTTTTCCCTATTTGCTTTCAAAAAGTTTTGAAACTCACTCTTCAGCATATTTTATAGTTTAATTAAAACAACTATTATTTTTCCCTATGACTTAGTCCAAGCATATAATAACATGTTTGTTTTCTGTAAAAGAACTTTCTTTTGCGATAATGATTGGGCTAAAATCAAGCCCGATTTTATATTCTCAACCGATGCTTTTGTGATGAAACTTAAGTAAAATAAAAGTGTTCTAATATTTTCTGAGTGTTTTATGTAGAATTTTAATGAAGAGACTTCTTTGTAATTTTTTAGGAAAAAAAGTTAAATTTTTGAAAGTTAAGGGGGCTTTTTGTAATTCAACCGTAGGCCATGGCTATAGGTCATGAACCTATAGCCCAAACTAGCAGGTGAGTATTGGGAGTATATGCTGGCCTGTTGCCTGTGTGAGTGGATCACACCTAGACTTGGACTTTGTTTTACGCATGAATAACCTATAGGGAAGTTTTAGGCGGTCAAAGCATGTATTTAAGATGCAACAAAATTTTTATGCTAATTTTACTTGTGGAGAATCACCATTAATGTCTTTGAAGATTTTCAATTATTAGTCAAATGGTGAGTAAAAGGAAAGAAACAGATTTTCAAGGAAATTTTTGGCAAAGCATCTCGTGACATTTAAAGCAGAGAATCAAGAGGACATTATATGGTGATGTCAACTGATTGATCATAAGAAAAGAAAAAAAAAAAAAAAAAACCTCAACTGGTGTATATATAAATAGTCTCATTTTGCAACAAAAAAGCAAAAGAAAGAAAAAAAGACTTTTCAACAAAGAAAAACTCCCGAACAAAGCATTGGCAAAAAGAGCTACAAAGGAGTACTATTGAGTTCAATTTACTTATTCGTTCAAGTTAACACTTTAGAATTACAAAGTGACTTCTCTTTATTTATTTTTTCATTTGAACAATGTTATTGATTTGGATTTTAATTTTTCTCATTGTATTAATCTGTTTCATGGAGAACTAAATTACTCTATCCAAGAATATGATGTAGCCAACTATTTCAATTCTTATTCGATGAATTATTTATGATTAATGATTTATTTTTATTGTTAATATTCTGTTCTATTATTGAATATGTAGTTAATTAACTTCGACATAATTAATTAATTTTATTTGTTAACTATTCTATGCTTGAAAAAGACAGTTATAGTTTAGACATCAATAGAATGGCATGAAGCTTATAGGATAGGAAATACCTATAAGGTTTATGTAATTATTGTGAATTAAAGAATTCAGACTAATTAATCGGCTTAGAAATATAGCAGTTTAATTACATTGAATATTTTTGCTTAACCATTCGGAAGAGGCTAATGAGAATTAATAATTATCCGGTTAAATACACAATAGAATTACATATATATATTTTTAATAAGAATAAGTTGTTAAAATAATTGGTGAAATTACATCTCTTAGATATTTTTGCTCTGCAGTGATCAGAATCTTTATAAGTAATTTTCAATTATTTGTTTAGGTAAGACACTTTTTCAATTTATTGTTGTTATTTTCTTTAAGTAAATTTGGGAAGTCTAGATAAAATGTTTTTTAAGAAAATTTGGTAATTGATACATAAAAGAAACAATTATATCGTGAGAATGATCTTGATTTGCCACCATAGTATGTTATGATCAAATATACTTACATGCAATCTATTGTAATTAGTGCTTTAAAAAATAATTCATAACCATGTATACTTACATGCGATCTATTGTGATTAGTGCTTTAGAAAATAATCAATAAGTTGAATCTAGAGGGCATTTCTCCTTCCGTGATTCTATCTATTTACGAGGTAAGGACGGGTAAGGATGGGCACGCTTTGTCTCAATTTATGGGATAAATTGATTCTCATCCTCTTTTTCTTGCATATATCTTTGTTATTTAGGAAAAAACACAATGTAACAATGATGGGTCTCAACTCTACCCGAGGTCATCCTGAACTTGGACTTGATTTTCAGCCGCCCCTAAAAAACAGTACCCAAAAAACAATTATTTGTTTAATCTAACATTTTGTGCTTTATCAAGGGGTGAAACGATATCTAGATCAAACATTTTCCTAATAATTAATCAAAACATAAAATAAAAAGAAAACCACAATTCTAGCAGTTTATCCCTACAAAGGTTTTGTTACCTTTCGACGTATCTTGCGTAGAATTCAACCAATTTCAATATATCAATACCACAAGAGAACTAGTTAAGCGTTGGTTAGAAAATATGCAGGTTAATATAAATATGTTGGATTCTTTTATGGAGAATCATTGACAGAAAATTAATAATTAAAAAGATAAAGAAGTTGTCAGATAGAGGAGGAACCTATGATGCGACCCCAATCTCTTCTAGTTAGAAACGTTTCCAAGAGTAAAAATGTAAATTAAATCAGCTAAACAATTTCAAGTGTTTTAACAAAAGCATGTACACAGAATAGAATACATATTCTTTGACTCAAATACAAAGAAAAGAAAGAGAAATCAAACCATGGCGATGGCAACTTCAGCCCCTTGAGGTGGAGAAAAGCCAATTAAGAGGAGAAGAAACATAAGCAAAACTGGAAGAAAAAGTAACAGTACAGGCGGTGGCGGCAGCGGTGGTAGAACCAGCGGCAGAACTACGAGCATCGCTGTCAACACAGCCATGACTATGACCCATCTCAAGCTAATTAGATATCCGATCATCAAACTTTGTTTGTACCACCCGATATTTTTCTTCTCTTCAGACCAAATACTGGCCCTAGATCCTGCTCATTGCTCATTTTGCTGCATCTGCCAAAGCAGGGATTTGAGGGCGGCTAGCTAGAGAGAGACTTATGTACCTAGAAATAAAAGCCAGGTCCAAATTAAGACAGATTTTTTTATTTTTTATTTTTGTGTTTTATTTTTTATTTTTTTTGTTTTTGTTGTCTAACGTAGAAGGACAAGTACATTTCAATTAGGATCTAGCTACTATTCAAATCATGAGACTGTAATCCACCGTGGTGACGTCCCATATTATATGTTCATGACCAAATTCAATTAATCTAAATATTATTTTTTACTATTGAATACCTAGCATTTAATTATCAATTGTTATTAAATACTTCAGATAAATATTTTTCAAACTAACACCAAATCTCAATATATAGTCAAAATTTAGGGGTTTTTTTTATAGTACTGAATAACTGAGACTATGTTTTAGTAATTTAATCAAATAATTGAAATGCGTTCTTATTTTACTGTTTATTTTTTTAATGACAAAATACCCTTTTTTAAATATTAAAAGACCTGTGCAGACAAAAATAAATAAATAAATAAAGGATGCAATTCGTGTCCTAATAAAGGATGTGCAACGAATCGGACCCTAATTGCTATGAATATGTCTTTAATATCATTAATAATCCATTTCATTTATTCTCTCACAACATCAATAACAACTACATCCATCAACAATATCTAGAAATAAATAAATAAAATTAGAAAAGTAAGGACCATCCATTAACAATATCCAGAAATAAATAAATAAAATCAGAAAAGGAAGAACCATACATCAACTACTTGCACCATCTGGTTCTAATTCAAACCCAGAACCCAAAACCCAAAAGCATATGATTCTGAGTTTGAACCAAATCTCAAACTCATAAAAATAAATAAATAAATAAATTGAAGAAGACGATGAGACTATAATCCATCATGGTGACGTCCATGATGAATTAGGATAAGTACATTTCATTTAGGATTTAGCTACTATACAGATCATGAGACTATAATCTATCATGGTGACGTCCCATATTATATGTTCATGACCAAATTCAATTAATCGAAATATTAATTTTTACTATTGTATAGCTAGCATTTAATTGTCTATTGTTATTAAATACTTTAGATAAATATTTTTAAAATTAACACCAAATCAATATATAGCCAAAATTTATTTAAAAACTAGACAAGCAATGTGTGATTAAAATTGTGCTCACTAAGATAGGAAGAAAGTACGCTATTAACTTTAAGTAGTATTAATGTGTTTTTTCCTAAAAGAAGAATTATGTGTTTTTCATTTTAAATTAATTGTTATAAATTCGTAACAGAGAAATTCACGAGGTAAATTCTGGAATTACGAAGAGGGTCAATAATATCACATAAATATGTGTGAAAATACTAGTCATGCATTTGCATAATTTACTCCATAATGAGATGGAATTGAATTTTTCTATGCAGCAAACGTTACCTTCTGATTTGAAATGTTATTAAATAAATATTAAACAAAGGTAAAAATATATATGTTAAAAAAAATAGAGATAAAAAAAAAAAAAAAATTGTTAGCACAGATTCACTAATTGTAACATATCAATTTTTTTTTTTTTTTTGAAATTGTAACACATCAAAATTTGTAGTTCTGGGATTTATTGATTTGTCATACAGTTAGGATAAAATGAATAAATATATAAACATATGTATATGATATTCTTAACCTAAGGAGGGTAATGACTGTAAGATAAATATAAAAGAGGTGAAAACAGTAAAGTAGTAATTATTTTGATTTTCAAATCTAACATCAAATTATAAAATGAATATTTTTAGTATTATTTTTTCAAAAACAAAATATTCGTACATGAATATAAAAAGAAACCAAGTTTTTTTCTTTGTGAAATTGTTTCGTTGAATAGGAGAGAAAACGGGTTTGTAAGAGTTTTGCTTTGCAATAGATTTGACTGTTTTCAGTTCAATAACTTTAAAAGATAATCAATTTCTTTTAACTAGTTTCCCGAAACAGTGTTGATTTAAATTATTTTGATAAGGCAGTGCGATTGAATTTTAATTTATTTTATCAAACAAGTTGTGTTTTTGTCTTACTAAAACAATGGTGACAGCGGTGTGGCTGTTGTTTGATAATGGTATTGCTGTTATTTAAACCAGTATTAGAGAACGATTTTATTCATTTTTATTGATATGTTTATAATTGGTTTCTTAATCAATGAATTTGATTTATATGCATAAAAATAGCTTCGGTTTCAAATTCAATTCAAGCCGTAATTTATTTTGATTATTTCACAATAATTTTGGTTTTTTCAAAACTTGCATATTTTATAAGTTATTGTTATTGTTTGTGAAACCTATTTGAGTATTGGGATTGATTATTGTGACTTGTTATTGGAATTATTTTTCTTTGAACTATGAAATTATTTTCAGTTTGGGAAAAAAAATTATATATTCTAGGTTCACCCAGTTTTTTATGAATAGAATTTGCTTTGATAAAATTCATTTACACATAAGCGATTTCTAGTGTCGTTTCATCTTTTCTTTAAAGATTATACGGAGAAATGAAAACAAGTTTGTGTCTCGTAAAGCTTACGGAGAAATAGAAACAAGTTTGTGTCTCATCCTTTCTTCAAGCTGTTTATGGTGAATATAAAGAACTTTCGATTATTTTTTAAATTGAACAACAAGTATTGTTTCGAATCCCTGACGAGAATTTTTTTTTTTCTTAATTCGATTGATAGTTGATTTGAACTTTATTTGAAAAAGAATTCAACTTTAATAAACTGATATTCTCAATTAATCAAAAAAATACTGAAAATTCAACTCAAATCAATTGGGTTTGAATTTCTAGAATATTGATATTCGATTCTAATTAGTTGGATCTGAATTTAAGAAAAGAATTTAGTGATTCGTTGTTGGTTTCAAAATTAACTCAAACTAATTGGATTTGAATTTTGAGGGGAAAAAAAAGTGGTTTCATGAATCCAAATGTGGAAAAAAAATGAATATTTAGATTCGTTGATATTCTTAAATTTTCCTAAGAATTTTAATCCTTAATAACTTATCAATAACCAATTCTGATAATTGACTTTTAAAATATTTTTAAAATCATATAATTAAAATTGCTTTTTGTAGAAATAATTTCAACAACTGTTTGTTAACCCAATGAGACCCAAACTCGGTGTAAAATATTTTGATGATTGAAATATTAAAATCGTTAAGTTAATTGGATTGGAGTGATTTATATTGTGATATATAAATCATAAACTAATTTTGTAAAAATTAGTAGAATTAGTGTTGTTATTTCTTTTCAGATCTGACATTGAAATATGGTAATAACAATATTAAAAACCAAAATATGAACTAAGTGCCACCGCCTGTTATTGCAATAGTGAGTGCACGTGTGACAGTATCTTTGAATGCTTCACATTGGGTAATCTAATGATACCGGTTTGGTTCCTATGAACCATTTAGAAAAATTGTAAACAAAAAAAAATCGTTTAATCTTATTTTAAGAGGTGACAACAAAAGATACTGTTCTATTTGACCACTCTGAATCTCGTGAGATTATTAACGGATAAAACTCCTAAACGGAAGAACGACTAGCTATACGTGCAAGTTATCCGTGCAATTTACACGTGGAACTGGAACCCTTCTAATTACCTTTGCATGAATTACATCATAAATGGATTAGCTGAGTTCTTATTATTATTTTTTTAATGTGTACACCTAACAGAAAATAGCTAAAGAGCTTTGAGAGTCTAAAGTACATAACAAGTTATGCAAGACTTAATATATTTTACACAATTAGTAAACTGAGTAGATATAAGAGTAATCTAAAAGCAAATCATTGGAAGGTAATAGTAAAATTACTTAAGTATTTATTGTTTACTTGTAATTATATTTTGCACTATACAAATATCCTACTGTTTTAAAAGCATACAGTGATGCAAATCGGATATTTGATATGAAAGATACTAAATTTACTAGTGGATACATTAGCGTGTGCAACTATATCATAATAATTCTCTAAACAAATGTGTATAGCTAGATCTGTAATGGAATTTGAATTCATTGTATTGGATAAGCATGGAGAAAAGGCAAAATAGTTATGCAATTTTCTAAAGAATATTCCAATGTAGCCAAAGCTAGTTCCTATAATTTGCATCCACTGTGATATTTAGTCTACAATGGGAATGGCTTAGAGTAACATGTATAATAGTAAGTTCAGACATATATGTTGAAAACATAATACCATTAGACTATGTGAAGCCAAAGGATAATATTATAGATATGTTGACGAAAGGGCGGAATAGAGAGCTATTTAAAAAATCATCAATAGGAAAGGAACTAAAACCCATGAAGAATAAGTCAATACAAAGGAAACCCGATCTAAGTGACTAGAGATCCTATGATCTAAGACCTAATTGTAAAAAATTTGGTTATATCACTATAGAGGTTATCCTCCTATCTATTTCTATGATAAAATAGTGATAATTTTAAGATTAAAGATAAGCTATGGTTTTAATAATTCTTATGTATCGAGAATCCGAACAAGATTACTTTAAATTAAGAAATCATATATAAACAAGAAGTAGAGCCGTTTCTAAAGGGAATTGTGAGAGCTAAATTCTTTAGTAACTCTCACAAAACTGGATAAATGTTCATGACCAAAATGAACATAACAGTGAGAACTAAATTGTGTCAAAAAAGATTTTTGTATGAGGTATATAATCGTTTACATAAATGACAGAATAATTCAAAAACATCATGTCTACAGATAAGCTAGTAAAGAAAATATATTTTCATAAGGGAAGGTTCAAAGGTCAACACCTATCTATCCTATACAAATGTCAACTATTGAACTCTATCACCAAATTATATGAATTTTTTGAGTTATAGCTTTTGTCTCATTTTACAATTTCATTCATGTGGGGGATTGTTGGAAAATTGAGACATAAAAGTTTCATTTTGATTGAGGTTTTGATCTCGATTTTGAAATATCAAGGTAGATTCATGTTCTCGTCTACAAGAACATCGAATTGGTATATATGTTAATTCAAAATGGTGCTTAGGTAAATGAGAAATTGAAATTCAAAATTGTCAAAATGGTGCAATAATGGGGAGAAAATAAGGTCTTTTGTTTTTTGGAATTTGAAAATGAGAAATTGAATCTGTAGAATTAATGTTTAAATTCTGTAATTGCAGATATGATTAATTCCTAATTGAATTTGTAGAATTAATTTTTGAATTTTGTAACTATATACATGTTTAATTTTGAATTGAATTTGCAAAATTAACTCTTAGATTAATACTTTGTAACTACAAAATCAATTAAATAAAAAGGAATCTAAATGCCATTATTTTCTTGATTTCAAATCGTCTACATGAAGCATACAAATTGACATCCTTTCTAATTGTTTTGAGACAAATGAAAATCCATTTTATTTTTAGTTATACCTCAAACACTATTCTTAATCATAAGTTTCTAGAGTGATAGGGATTCGGGATCAATTTGGTTTGTCAAAATTTGATATTGTTGTATTTTGGGAAACAAACACTGAACAACACAGATGATGGACAACGAATTTGTTTTAAGGATAAAATGTTACACACGAGTCTCAATACTTTCGTTTTATATTTTTATTATTATAAATTCATTATAATTTGGAAAGTCTCTAGAAATTTAATTTTTTATTATTACCTATTCACATTATTATATTACTAACAAGCTTAAACTTCGGTAACCAACATTTGAACTTTGCTGCACAATGAAAGATATCTTTGTGGTCTGCCCAAGTTGTCAACATAGGGAACTTTTTGAACAAGATAGCAACATTTTTTTCCTTCAACATAAAGAAATGTCTTATTCTAGAAATAGAAAGAGAGTTGGATCAATGTATGTTACACAAAGGAAATGGAAGTGAAAGATAAAAGCATCTCCAATGTAAATGTGGATTGTTTTTCACAATCCATTGTCATGTCATCAATGTTCAAGGAATTGTTTCCTAGGTGGTATTGAATAGTAATTGATAGACATTGAAATTATAAAATGTTCTCCAATGCTTCCATTTAAGATGGGAGACAGATTTAGAGGTGGAGAAAAGAAAAGGTAAGTTGAGAGAGAGAAAAAAAAAATTGTATTTAATAATTTGCTGAGTCAACTAATAGATGGCTGTCTAATAGACTCTCTATCAATAGAGAGTCACCTTCACAATGTCCATTTTTTTTTTTTTTGCCAACTCAACTTGATAGTGGAGATTGACATTTGCATTGGAGACATCATTTTTTATACAATTCTATGTGGCATCTTATTTTTCTACAATCCACACTAGCATTGGAGATGCTCTAAGGAAAAGGTGAAGAAAATGGATGGTAATGTGTCATCTTTCATTACGGGTAAAACCGAAAGTTTTCAATTTTATGTATTATTTAAACTCAAACTATTGATTGACTTGAATAAATAAAAGGAGAGGCCTTATTGTTTTATTTATTCTTAATTTTCATGACGGTGTAATAAAAAGGTAAATCATAATAGTAAAGTATAGTATTGTGTAGATACATTTTTTTTACTTTTAACAAACTTCCAACCTTAAAAATTAAATTCTCAACATTAAAAAAAAAAAAAAAAAAATCACTATTAAGATGTGTACTATTACATAAACACACATTTTCATAATTCAAAAATCTCAAATTCACTTAGCAAACTCAAGTTAAAATTAGAGCACCATCTAACCCTATGATATTTGAGAAATAAGTGAAGGGAAAAACAATAATTGTTCTTATTAAAAATATGAATTTTGCGGAACACCAAGTTTTAAAATTTTTAAAAAACTCAAGAAACCTTAGATCCATAAAACAATGAAATAAAATAATACAAAAAAAAATAAAAATCAGATTTTTACCTTATGTATTGATCTCTGTGGATTGCTCACCATCTAGCCTTCATCAATATGTCTCTATACCAAAAAACTAGTAAGTGGGCACAATTATATAGAATTGTGCTCACTTTCTATTGATTTTTTTTCTAAAATTCAACAATATATATTTAAGAGGTGAGTATATGTTTTTTGTTATACAAAGAAGAAAGATACAGATTCTTCTTCTCTGTATTATGCTTTAGAAAAACTTTTTTCTTTCTGTTTCAAAGAACGTATAGCAAAACCAAAAATCACTTCTATTAGAAAAAGAAAACTATTTTTTTTTCTATTTATAGGCAACTACTTAGGGTTTTAATTAATCAAAATTAACATTACACCAAGTTTATTAAAATTAAACTTTTGTCTCATACAACATAATTAATTCAAAATTAATTCATGTTATATTTTAAATTAAACTTGTGACCTGTAATTAATTCATAATTAATTTATACCCTGTCATAACTGAGAATCAAATTCAAGATCTCTTATAAAATTAATTAAATAATTAATAATTAATAATTAATAATTAGCTAATTAATTATTAAATAATTTGAATAATCAATATTATTCAAATATTAAGTGAACACAAATTTTGCTACTTACGTAACAATTATAATTGGACGGGTTAATTACAATATTCTATATACAAGTTTCTTATAGTGAAATGAGCTATCAAGGGGACCCGATGGACTTACAGTTTTGAGCTCCAATAATATCAGAATTTTTAATTAAACTCTTTAATTAATAATTCACTATTATTAATCTTAGAGTTACTCCACTAAAAACCTAAGATTGCACTCTCAAAACTGTAGATGTTTTTATATAATCTAAAATTTTTAGTGTCCATTGATTTAATCACTATATATGATTTGACCCTTTACAAATAGTTTATAATTAGAGCTAGGTCAAAATGTTCGTTTTGTCCCTCTAATTATTTCTTGATCCTTAAGTACTATTGATTCTCTAATGAACAACATATCCATAACAACTTATGAATTTATCTTTCCGTTTTCATATGAACGGAAAGTTGAGCGCTCATATTGTTCAAGACCTGAATCAACCCTTAAGGGAACTATTTCTCTACTTTTTGCAAGAAGAAGTGGATTCCACTATCGTGTAGAATGTTCTCAGCTACTTACTAAATTATATCTCCAAAGTACGAAATTATTGACCGAACATTTACACCGATCTCACCCATGTAAATTAAATGATATAACTCAACAAGCAGGAATCCATAATACATTCAGGATTAAGATCAATTCATATATGATTATCTGGTTTTATAAATATAAATCTCTAAGTTTAACGAATATTGATAAAAGACTTATATTTATCGTGGTCCAGTCCTATATAATCTATATTATATAAGGTACCTCCATTTTCATATCACTACATGAATAGTCTTAGATAAGACTATCGTACCGAATACAAAATGGACCACAACTATAGATTTACCACAAATAAAATACCTAGCTTCGTTTGCTTTTTACGGACTCTTTAGATTACTTATTTCAAACTAAATCCGCCTGCATATAACACTTATATACTTAATTTGAAATTATATCAATAATCAAATATGTTTCTCATGATATATACAATTTTTGCAAAATATATAAATTGAGTAAAATGAATAATTTATTATTTATAAAGCCGTTTACATTATTACAAGCTCTTATGGTACATAACCCAAAACAATAGGAAACTTTGACTTTTGGTCATATGGATATTTGAAGGGATTCAAATTCAAGTCTTATAAGAACAAACCACATGCATAATTATTTTGCTAACACTACGTAACTTTGATTTGATAATATTTACTAAGCACAAATGTTAAATTATTTATTAATTTTCTTATGTTTATAAGAAATGTTGATGTAAAAATTGTCCACACCAATTACACCTACAGTAAGATTAGAATTCACTTGTATAGTACAATGTAAAAAGGGGTAGAGGTCTAATTAGACCCCCTTGGATGCCTGCGTTCTTCTTAGCGAAGGGAGGCACTTCCCCCTTAGGCGGCCTGCTCCTTCCCTGTTATGAGACTACTCTTTCACTTTGCTAAACCATTCTTTCTCTTAACTACCTACAATATAGAAAACGGAGGCCAAAGATCGTCTGTACTTCATTGGTGAAAACCTTTTGACGCTCAAGTTAGTGAAATTTTTGAAGGGAATCTCCCCTAGCTTATCGAGCTAAAAAAGAAGGGAAAATGAAGACGATGAGGGGAATTTAGGAGATTTTGTATGTGACTCTCCAGAACTTGCCCTAACACTTGTGAGAAAATCCCTTTCTAGGTGCCCTCGTACGTTAGAGTGTTTTAAGACTTATATGCATGTTACTTACCTCCCTTTGAATAGTGATCGTCCTTGTATAGGCCTTTTTCCCGCTTAGAGCTCGTTTTTCCCTTCTCTTTGTGTGGTAAACTCTCCCTCTGCTTCCCTTTTGTTGATACCTCTGCACCATGTTGCTTGGTGTCCCCTTGGTTCAATCACTTTCACCTTTTCTCATGTCTCTTGCTTCCTATTGTACCAATTCAATGCATAGGATACATAACTCCTCTTTTTTCAACCTTATTAGCATGCCACATGGTGTGCTTGTCACTCTTCTTTTTCATCACCTATCGCTTGATAATTGTCTCCCTTGTCTTGTGTCAGTCCTAGGCCTGATCCTAAACCTATCTTTCATGATTTTTCTGATGTGACAAAGATATGTTAACATAAGAGGGATTAGTTTTTGACTGTTCAGATTTGATCTTCCTTTAAGTTCTTTTCTCGCAACTTAGTAAGGGTAGTATCATCCTTTCTCTTTCCCCATTTATCAATTATTTGGGTCTAGATACATTCTTTTCGAGGGATCAGACCTCAAGGGCCCAATCATGGCCCTCTATTGAATTGATTGAATTCAAGGTTGAGTCCAATTGGATTGGGAAGGAGCCAATTTTCTCCTAATAAAAAGTTATATGTATAATGCTACATAGTCTTACAACTCAAAAAGACTAATTTATTGAGTTGTGATATCCATTCTCTTCAATGTAAGAAGTTTGTTTTTCAAATTAACACTTAAAATACTCTAAACTAGATTTAATAAGTTTTTTTTTTTTTTAAGTGATTAAAAGACTTAAAATTGCCAAAAAAAAAATGAAAAAAAAAGGTAAGAAATCTTGACCTTCACCTAATTCTAAATTGCACTTAAAATATTTCTTCAAATTTGTCCTTCCAAAGATAATATATTTCCAATTTTAACTTAATATTATTGGAACAATTTGTTTTCATTGTAACCTAAAATTTATAATAAAGAAAAGTTAATTAACCCAACTTTTTACTTGGAAGTTTCACTTATTCAGTAATATTAATTTCAGCATTATTATTAAATGTTCATTTTGCTTTTTAAAGAATATAAAACATTCGTACATCATTCTTTTTATCATATCTTAATTATGAATAAAATTTATTGATATTTTAGCTGTTTCTATCATATTAAACATAAATACATAACTAATAGCAAAAATAAATATAAATGACAAAAGAATTATTTTTGGATAATTTTACTGCATAAAAACAAATAAGTTGACAATACATTTAGAGAAAGAAATTTTTTTTTTTTTAAAAAAAAAGCAAAAAGGAAATTTTATGCAGTTTTAGATTTCAATCACACTATTTATTCATTTCTAAATTTAGAACTGTTCACCATTCAAATTGTTATGGGTATATTTAGAGCTGCATAAGTGGACTGGTAAAAGTCAAACAAAATGATTCAATGAATTGACCTAATAAACAAAAGCTCAGTCCCGCCAATGTCTAGCTCGTAGAAACGAGTTCTTAGTTCGCTGTTGCAGTTTTCAGGTTGCTGATCAACCATAGTCAATGTTGTTTTATGCTCAGCCCTAAGTCACCAAGAGCGAGGTTCAGCTCGTAGCTCGAAGTGCTTATTAAAGGATTTTTTTTTTGGAAAGGCAACAACCTAAATTGAGGAAGAGTCAATTACCAGAATTAAAAGTAAAATCAAACTTCTATTTCGGCAGAATCTATCTCTAAATTGATGAACACCGGTTTTGAAAATATAATTAACATAAAATTCCCTCATATTCTTATTATACTTAAATTGTAACATCCTACATTATAAATAAGGGTTGAAAATTTATTGTAAGAAAAACAATCAATAAGATACTGTGACTTTGCCAAAACAACCAACAAAATAGTCGTGGACGTAAGCATCTTTTTGGACTGAACCACGTAAAAGATCTCATTACATTCGTTGTTCTTCCTCTTGTCTTTCTTTTTTTTTTCTTTTTCTTTTTTTTGCCTTTGTCTTGCTTTATTTGTACTATTGGGTCAAGAACTTGAATCGACTGAATTTAGATACCGATATTTTGGCGCTACAAGAAGGGCACAAATTGTAATCTTTTGAATTTTTAACTGTCATGGTAAGAGAAAGAACCACCAGAAATTCTGACACAACTGATGATTAACCAAAAAGGCATATGGATCAACAACAGCGCGACAACCAACTAATGGAGGATATAACCGCGCCCATGGCATATGCGTCTCATATCCTCATAAACGACGCTACCATGGGTATACCTCAACTAGCCACTCGCCAGACAGTCCCTACGCCCGAAGGACTACAGGTGTGACACCAACGACAAGAGGCGTTAAAAAATACAGTATGGCAACTTGCGAATACAGTCAAAGCACTGGCATAGGCCCAAGCATAAAAGGTGTCCAGACTTGAGGCTGTTGCTCCCAAAAGAATTTACCAACAGCAACAAGAGGAAGTGCCAACTCTGAAAGACCCATCAGAGAAGTGCCGCGACCTGCTGACTTAATTCATTTCTCTAACTTACGTTTGAAAGCTTAAGGTCACCGAGCTTGTAATGGGGAGGAAGTTCCATGTCCTGCAAACTTAAGAGTAAGGGTGAGCCAGGATGGGAGCCGCCACATGGAAGATGACTACGATCGAGTTCAGGTCACATCTTGGTATGAAGAGGATAAAGTAAACCATCAGCAATGAGCGGAGCCACACCAAGCTATCTACTCGCGAAAGGCTAGTCAGGGATATGTAACAGACCATTGCTCTCCAGGTCACAAGCACATTAAAGGACACAGGTCTTAGGACCCAAGGATAGAGAAGCTCCTTTAAAGGGTTCAACAACTTAAGGCATGCTCGGTACGTCAAACCAATGTGATCAATATGGGGAGAGGACCCCTTTCACCAAGGAGATCGGTCCCCAACATTCCTCAGTACAATGGAGATAGCAACTCTTATGATCACCTGGATGCGTTCAATGTCAAAATGGATCTCCAGACGATCAATCTATCTGTTAAGTGCCATGTTTTTTCAGCCACTCTAGGGGACATTCCAAGGGCTTAGCTCAAGAGTCTCCCAGCTCGTAGCATAGATAGTTGAAAGAAATATCGCAGAAAGTTTAATAGCCAGTACAGAGCTTTGAGGAGACAACTCGTGTCATCTTGTCACCTCGCCATGGTCTTCTAGCTATAAATGAATCATTGAAAAATTACATTACTAGGTTCAGAAGCGAAGTTAGCAATGTAGAGAACTCTTCAAACGAAAGAATCCTAACTGCAATCTCAGTTGGGCTTCGTAAGGATGAGAAGTTATATGAGAGCATATACAAATCTCTAATGAAAGACTTGAGTGAGTTCTACAAGAGAGCTGTCAAAAAGATCAGATGGGAGGAGACCTTCGGCCCCAAGTAATCTAACCTGAAGGGTGAAGCGGGTAGTGCAAACTAATAATAAAAAAAAAGAATAATGGTGGGAACAGAAGTGAAGGTCAGAATAACAGCTCAAACAATCAAGTCGTTAAGAATGCTAGGAATGATCGTAGAAATGAACGACTTGAGCATCAAGGTCGTTATGAGAGTTACAACATACTATCAGATTCACAAGACAAAATCTTTGCAATGGAGAGGAATAAGAAGAACTTCAGAAAGCCCAATCTTATGAGGTCTCCCATTAACCTCATAAATAAGAACAAGTTTTGTGCCTATCATAATGAGGTCGAACATAACACTTCAAAATGTTGGACGTTAAAGGACGCTATTGAGGATCTAATGAAGAGAGGTCGTTTGAGAGACTATGTGGTGCGACTAGTGAACCTGCGACCTCAATAGCAACGACCTCAACAACCATCGCAACCAGCACAATAGTAGCCTCAGCGAGCTCTCGAACAATAATATGAACCTGTAGTAAGGACTATCTTTACCATATATTGTGGCCCTCACATCGCAGGTACATTCAATAGGACATATGAACATTACGTACAGGAAGCTGCCGAGTGACAAGCTGGAGGCACGTTGCCTGGGAGCTAGAGCAACTCGATATTGCACCTATGATGATATCCTATACAAGAAAGGATTCTCAGCTCCATTATTGAGATACATCGATGGCCAAGACTGCAAGACCATGTTAAAGGAGATACATACTTACTACTGTGGAAATCACACTGGAAGGCTATCTTTAACTCAAAAAATACTTAAGCAAGGATTATCTCTAGAGATGCGATAAGTGTCAAAGGTTCAACAAATGGTGAGCCCGTGACCTTTTGTAATTTAGGGGATATACCTGATTGGGCCTCTACTAACAGCTCGTGAGAAGTACAAACATGTTATGGTCGTAATGGACTACTTTACCAAGTGGACAGAAGCCAAAGAGCTAGCGGCGATCTCCACTATAAAGATAGAAATGTTTGTGTGGAGTAATATTAGTTGCAGTTTTGGGGTCCTTTAACAGATCGTAACAAATAATGGGACTCAGTTCAATAACGACAAGTTCATCAAGTTTTGTAGTGACCTGAAGATCGTCAAGAACTTCTTAGCCATAGACCATCCATAAGCTAATAATCAAGTCGAGACTGTGAACAAAATAATAAAACAAATCTTGATAACAAAGCTTGAAACAAAGAAAGGAGTATGGGTGGATGAGCTACAAAAGGTATGATGGGTTTATAGAACTACAGCTCGTAACACTACTCATGAAACTCTCTTCTTTATGGTGTACGGATATGAGACCATGATCCCAATAGAGTTAGAAGTAACTTCGCAACGTAGAGCGATCTTCAATCCAGAAAATAACAACTAGCTACTTGCCACTAATCTCGACCTCCTCGAAGAGCTAAGAGAAACAGTCTGTTTGAAGGTAGCTATTTATTAGTAAAAGGTCACTAGGTGCTACAATAGAAAGGTATGAGTATAGCATTACAACGTCGGTGATCTCATATTGCGCATTATCCAAGACCAATATCGGGTTATAAGGTTTAAATTGGGAAGATCCTTATATTATTAAAAAAAAAAAAAAAAACCTTAAGAAATGGAGCACATCACATGACTAAGGATGAAATCGAAATTTTAAAGCTACATAAGGGAATGGTAAAAAATGTAAAATCAACTCGACTTGTAATCACCTACGTTAAACTTGCTCTTCGCATCGCCCTGAGGTAGGAGGTCCCTAAAGTTTGTTTTTTGAGCTGCAAGATAATAAATCTCATCTCACATTCCCTCTTCTAAGCCACTAACACTCTTGATAATAAAGAGGTGGCAATAGATTCTTAGGATTAGAAGTGGAAGATCGTTCCTTTTGAAGTCTAAGGCTAAGGATGTGAGCTGAGAGTAAGAGTTAGAGGTTAATTAGAAAGAGCTAAGCTTTAGCCTATTTAGGAGGTTAATGAGATAGACAGGGACTAGAAATCTGAGCTCGTGCTTGAGATGATGGGTGCTAACGGCAATGAATCTCCGAGAAGGATAGACTGTATGGTCGTTAGGTGAGGACAACATAACACGATAACTTTTGGGAAAGTGATATTCTAAAGCGATTCCCCCCAATTCCTCATATCTCATCTTCGAGGCATAACAAGTAAACACCTCACGAGCTTTTCTTTGTTCAATAGCTTCGCGAGCTCGCCGTTCCTCAGCGGTTTGACAGATCACTATAGCATCGGATCGAGCTACGAATTCCTCAGCGACCTCACCGCTCAGAGAGGTCGCTTCTTCAATAATGCGAACCTGCCCCAAGTCTAGTTCCTTTGAGCTAGAAGAGTTACCATCTCTTACTCTGTATGAACGACATCTGTAATCTGAAGACATCTACATATAAAAAGAAATAGTTAGGTTGCTAGACCATGGCTAAAAATCTAAGTTCCCTATTCTCTAACACGGGACTTCCTATTCTACAGGTCATAAATGTCATACAGATCACTAAGGCCATGGGGGGTTCGACCTACGAGCTAAGAACCTACAAATATTTCATCGTACAGCTCGTATACATAGTGTTACAAACAAAAAATAGTCCATCAAGGGTCAACCAATAAGATCAAATCAAAAAGGAAATGAAAAGTCACAACTACTAACAAGCATGCAACATCAAGAACATGAAACATTCAAACCAACATCAAAACCAGAAAAAATGCAATGCATACAAAAGATGGAAACAAAAAAAATCAAAAGTTGGTTATTGATGGGATCCAAAGAAACAAGTAAGATTTGAGCCTAAACTACAATGAGCCACTTTTGTGTTATTCAAAATATCTAGCAAACTTTAAAGATTGAGAAGATCTTGAAAATTAGCATATCTAGCAAATCTTAAAGATTCAGAAGATCTTGAGAATAATGCATATTTAGTAAATCTTAAAGATTAAGAAGATCTTGAGAATAATGCATATTTAGTAAATCTTAAAGATTCAGAAGATCTTGAGATTCAAAAATCTTGTAAATTTAATGTCACTCAATCTTTCATTTAGTAGATTATTTTGTTAGGATTATTTACTTTCCATATTGATTTTATTTTCTTAGATTTTAAGTAATATAATTTAGGCATTTTTATTTGGAAATTAATTATATTCCAAAATTAGTTTATTTTCTTTACTTATAAAAGACTTGTAACCCTAAGCAAAAAGGAAGAAGAATGAAAATGCAACTAATTTTATTTAATTGAGATAGTGAATTTTCTCTTTTGTTCATTATTGAAAATGTGATATTATCAAGCTATACTTGTGACGATTAAATCATGACTTATCTCCCACATTCTCATTTATATCTTGGGAGTGATGTCAACATCTTTCTTTTATAATTTTAGTTCTTGATTGAGTTCTAATCATTTGATCAAAGTTCTTTATATAACTTTGGTTCTTGATTGACATATAACCAATGGGTTAAAATTTCTTCTTTTTTATAAACCTATTTTAATATTTCTTGGGGTTGTGATCAATTTGACTGTGGGTTTCATATCTTTATATATGGGATTCGCATTAATTGGTTTCAGAGTTTTAGGAATTAATTCAGGTTTGGTTATCCCAT
The DNA here is from genome assembly GCA_022984855.1 of Dimocarpus longan. Classification (NCBI taxonomy): domain Eukaryota; kingdom Viridiplantae; phylum Streptophyta; class Magnoliopsida; order Sapindales; family Sapindaceae; genus Dimocarpus; species Dimocarpus longan. The sequence continues at coordinate 10,824,395 of CM041021.1, forward strand.
TTGTCAAATTATTTTCTTGTTTTTTGAATTTTTGTTTTTCGCACATTACCATCTATCATCAAAAATCTGTTTTTGAGGCTAAGTTCATCTTGGTGCTTCTTAAATATGTTAAGCCACATCATCCGCCAATTTTTATTAATTATATTTTCTTCTGTTCTTTAATCTCATTTTTGTTGGCATACGCAACACATTTACTGCTTACTACCACCATAATATTTTAACCTTCATAAAAAAAAAAAAAAATTGAGTGTGGCCAAAGAGTGCTGAATTAAACCCAAAGTGTCGAGTGAAAAACTCGAGAGTGATTGGAGTGAAACGCGTGAGGGATTGTGTGAGATTTGTTTTTTTAAAACATTCTTTTAGGTGTCAAGCACGTAATCAGACAATGATGCAGATGAGTCACGATGTGAGGACAAATCATCTTAAAGAAAAAGAGAATGATGGGATCCAAAGAAGCAATCAAGATTTGGGACTAAATTATAATGGGCCACTTTTGTGTTATTTAAAATATTTAACAGACTTTGAAGATTGAGAAGACCTTAAGAATTAGTATATCTAGCAAATCTTAAAGATTCAAAAGATCTTGAGAATAATGCATATTTAGTAAATCTTAAAGATTCAGAAGATCTTGAGATTCAAAAATCTTGTAAATTTAATGTCACTCAATCTTTCATTTAGTAGATTATTTTGTTAAGATTATTTACTTTCCATGTTGGTTTTATTTTCCTAGATTTTAAGTTATATAATTTAGACCTTTTTATTTGAAAATTAATTATGTTTCAAAACTAGTTTGTTTTCTTTACTTATAAAATATTTGTAACCCTAAGCAAATAAGAAGCATAATGAAAATGAAGCCAAATATGTTTAATTGAGAGAACGAATTTTTTCTTTTATTCATTATTGAACATGTGATCTTATCAAGCTATACTTGTGGCGATCAAATCATGACTTATCTCCCACATTCTCATCTATATCTTGGAAGTGACGTCAATATCCTTCTTTTATAATTTTGGTTATTGATTGAGTTCTAATAATTGAGTCAAAGTTTTTTATATAACTTTGATTCTTAATTGACATATAATCAATGGGTCAAAATTTTTTATTTTTTATAAATCTGTTTAAATCTTTCCTAGGGTTTGTGTTTCAATTTGACTGTGGGTGTCATATCATTATATACGTGGTTCGCATCAGTTATGGAGACTTACTATGAACGCAGTAAACTTTAATCACCTAAGAACGAAGATGCTGATCTTCAATGGTTTTGAATCTAATGAGTGCTGGCACAAGGATGTAAAATAAGAGAAAACAGGAATAACAATGATGGATGAGAGAAGAATGAGGCTTAGTGGTGTCTTGAGTTTGAAAATAGTAGAGTAAGAGGGAAAAGGAAGTGGCCTCCATTTGTATATAGGCATACGATCCTAACCGTTAGATTTAGGGGCTAATCAACCGCTTTAAATATAACGATGCCGCACAAGTTAAGTAATTTATCATTATAGGCTGACAATTGAAAAACGCGCGCATTAAATGCGTACAAAACGAGATGTGCAAGTGATGCAATTACCTGAAGAGTTTGCCACAAGTCAAGTGATGGAACAGAATTTGAAAATGCGGCACGACAAGTCATGACAAATTAGTTTTTACCAGCAATCTTGAGCTCTCAGTCCACAAATCGCACTAAGAGCTATGAGGCTGATGTTATGGGTATATTTGAGGCTACATAAGTGGGCTGGTAAAAACTCAATGAACTGATCTAATGAATTGACCCAATAGACAAAAGCCTAATCCACCAACGTTCAGCTCACAGAAACGAGCTCTCAGTTTACTGTTAGAGTTCTCAAGTTGCTGGTTAACCATGATCAATGTTGTCTTATACTCCCAGTCCACAATCTTGACATATTAGTTTTTACCAGCAATCTTGAGCTCCCAGTCCGCAGATCGCACTAATAGTTATAAGGTTGATGTTATGGGTATGTTTGAGGCTACATAAGTAGGCTGGTAAAAACCCAATGAATTGATCCAATGAATTAACCAAATAGACAAAAGCCCAGTCCACGAACATCCAGCTTACAGAAACGAGCTCTCAGTTCACTGTTGCAGTTCTCAGGTTACTGGTCAACCATGGTCAATGTTGTCTTATGCTCAATTCTAAGTCGTTCAGAACGAGGTCTAGCTCGTAGCTCGAAGTACTCATTAAAGAAATTTTTTCAAAAAAGCAACAGCCTAAGTCAAAAAAAAAGTCAACTACCAAAATTGGAAGTAAAATCAAACTCTTATTTCAGCCAACTCTATCCCTAAATTCATGGACACCGGTTTTGGAAGTATAATTAATATATAATTCATTCCTATTCTTATTGTACTCAAATTGTAATATCTCACACTATAAATAGGGGTTGAAAATTCATTGTAAGAAGAACAATCAATCAATAAGAAATTTGTGTCCAATTGACAAACAATTTAATAATAAAATCTGGAGTAATCAATAAACAAGTCCCACATAAAATTGCTAGGTCGTAATCATAAATAAGAGAGTGACGATGAGTTCAATTTAGACATGACCACGGTTCGGTTCGAACCGGACCAGGTCAATTGAACTGGAATCAAAACAAAGATTCTGGTTCCGATTCAAAATCGGAATCGGAACCATTACTGTAGCGGTTTCTATTCCGATTTTTTTATTAATGGAATCGAAATCGTCGGTGAACCGCTTGTAATCTTATGTTATTATTTTTAAATTTCAAATTGTCAATTTATAATATTTATAAATTTCAAAATTTCTATTTATAAAAAAGGTTCCGGAACCGGAACCAAAACCGTTATAGAATCGGAATCGGAACCAAAACTAGAACCGTTATATAACCATCGATTCCAGAACCGAACTAGAATCGTTTTATCTCGATTAAGGTTCCGGTTATAATATTTTTAAAATTGGAACCGTCAATTTGAAACCGGAATCGAAATCGAACCGAACCGTAGTCATGTCTAGTTCAATTGCATAGCAAAGTACGTAGTTGGACCGCTGTCGTTTGTCTCCATTACTCCAAATATTGCAAGACTGTTGATCCCTTAAAATCAATGTCAACCTTCAAGTGGATAATTAATTTAATCATAAAATCTGGCATAATCAACATACAACTTCTACACAAAATTGCTATATCATAAATAAGATGGTGATGTTTAGTTCAATTGCACAGCAAAGCAGCTGGACCGCTGCTGGCTTGTCCCCATGACTCCAAAGATTGCAAGACTGTTGGTCCCCGAAAATGAATGTCAAGCTTCAAAAGTCTTTGAGGGTCATCAACTTATTGTTACGAGGGAAAAGTTCTGCTGCAAATGATCTAACATGATACGCTAGTCATATTATGCCATGTACCCTAAATATCTTATATAATTAATTAGTAGCATCATAATAGAGAAAATGTTTCATGGCATATTGAGTTAGTGCGGTATATTTGGCGGCACATAGACATTTTTTATTTTAATTATTTAAAAAATTATATCACGTACTGGATTATTAAAAAATTACATCAAAATTAGATTTCCTCATCCGAAGATTCTCTCATTCAAATAAATTAAAAGTGTGTATTCACCGCACTAAAGCATCTCTTAGTAGTAGCCAGGACTCAGGACTATATTAATGTCAAACGAGGCCCAGACACGTCAGACGTCCACGATTTTGCCGCAGTTGCCCTAATGACCTTTCTCGACGCTATACAATGCATCTGCCTCTCTCTCTCTCCTTTCAGACTTAAATAATAAATTTGCTTTCCAATTACGTGGATGGTGTAGAGACTTTCCATTTTCTACGTTTTTTACCAGAAGTGAGACTTGAACAATTACAAGGGAATGATTCTGCCCAGAACCTGTCATTTTCAGACCCAAATCCCAATTTTAATAGGTATATTAATTGCTACTAACCTTTCATCAAACCTCAATCTCATTTGCCCTGTGCTCTTGACTAATTATATTATTTAATTTCCAAAGTTTTCATTCTTTTACTTTTTATATCTTTTGGTATTCATTTGTCTCATGTAAAGGATGGCTGTCATTAATTTCCGACTCTGGCATATTGCTTTCGAGCGTTTGACTGAAAAAAATTTTGTAGTGCGACATTAATATTGTTACACTTTAAAGCAAACATCTACTTTCAAAGATTTGGGTATTGACCACCTTATTTGATGATATTTTCTTTGGTTACATAATAGTTTTGAAATGAAACCTCAGAAAAATCCATACTAAATTTGAAAGAAAAATTTGGGTACCAACTTAGGTAGTGTTTCGTTTTAAATCTCATTAAACTTTATTCTGATTAAGATATTAATGTATCTTAACATTTAAGAAATTTCATTTAAAAAAAAACACTCACACACATGAAATAAATCCTGTTTTCCCAATGTCTATCAAAATTGCTTCATTCTCTTTTGTTGTTGTGGCCGATGTCATTTAAAAAAAAAAAAAATTCAAATTCAAATTTTTTATATAATAACATTAAATGATTTCAATTATTTATAAAAAAAAATTTATTTTAACATTTGAGATATCAAAAATTATTAAGATTTTAAAGTTATTTTATAAATAATTCTTTTCGTTTTTAAATTTTTTAAAACTCTCAAAAAAAAAAAATATTCAAATCATCAATTAACAATTAATAAAAAAATAATATAGTAAAAATTTGACTAAAGATACTTAAATTATTCTATTACTCTTCATAAATAATCAATTTATAAATTAAATTATTTAAAATATTACTAAAATGATTTTTTAAATTATAATTATAATTTATTTACACTCTCCAAATTGGTCAAAGTATTCGTATTTTAAGAACCACTTAATAAAACAAACAAATTTAAAAAAAAAAAAAAAAAAAAAATTCAACATGGATGTTGACAATCTGAGTTGAAAATCTGGGTAGGTTCAACCAGACTGTCGCATCTGGGTTCGAACACATGAACATGCTAAAAATCAACAATAGTGGGTTCAACAATAATCAATCTCTCAATTAGTCTCTCAAAACTCAGATAACCATACCTGATAAACAATCTCTCAAAAACCAAAAATCAAATCGTGGATTCAAGAAAAGTAAACCAAAAAACCAAAAAAAAAAAACCCAAAAAAATGGAATCCAGGTTGTCAAGATGATCTGGATAGGACTATTCACTTTCCCTATTAAATAACCAAACTAAACAAAAATTATCCATCAGAGCTCTATTCTCCATTAGAGCCCTCCATCGCCTCCATCGCCGGCGATGGAGATCCGTACCACAAATCAACACCTCAAATTTTCAAAAACATAAGAAAAATGATGATGATATTGAAAAGAACAAGAAGAAAGCTTTCAAGATGACAAGACAGAATAACTGGAAGAGGTGCTTTTAAGCAAGAAGAAGAGGAATGAAAAAGGTGGAGGTGAGGATGATGATGGCGATAACAAGAAGAAAGCTGATGACAAGTCAGAGGACTCTGCATTGCAGACCCCTATCTCTATTGCCGACTTTTGATGATAGAGACCCATACCAAGCCCCATCGCTGAAGTCAGCGATAGAGGACTGGAGTCCAGAGATTTTATGGATTTGGGCTTCAGGGCTTTTATCCTTTTTTGTTTTTTGGGTTTTTTGTTTAAAAAAAAAAAAGGGTTTTGTTGAAAAATAACCTTTTTTGGATGACCCGATTGAGAACTGACCCGGAAGCTGAAAGGCTGTGCAGACTGACTTATTTTCGGACAAGAATACCCCTACTAGTCAATCAAATTACAAGTGGCCCTGTTTTTTGTCTACGAAAATTGTCACACTCTCTCCATTCCCAACGTGTTCTGTCAATCTGTCGCTCCGATTCCCAAGCCACCATCCGAAGGCGACACCGGCGAACGTCGACCCATGACCGTCGCACCTGACCGGCGAACGTCGACCCATGACCGTCGCACCTGACCACCACCCACTGTCGATCACTCTGTCAGTGTCCAACAAATTTGTTTAACCCTCAATCCTCGTCAACCGTCGATCTCCACCCACGACCGTCCCACCTCCACCCACCACCGTCCGAATGCGAACATGGAAGTAGGAAAACTCGACCCAGCCACCGTCGTAGCCTGTCTCGGCATGTAAGTCTCTCTCATGTTATGAACCGTCAGTTAGTGACCTGACAACTCCTCCACCCACCACCTGCCGGTTTGGAACAAAATCTGACCCGGCCACCGTCTATTGTGGTCCGAGTGACGACTCTCAGGTCTCCTGCACCTACCCAAAGACCGTACATCGCTGCATTACAAAACGGAAACTGTTTCGGTGAGAAAACCGTAGAAGAAGAAAAAGACAGAGGAGGAAGCAATAATTTGACGGAAGAAGAGGCAAAACGGAGAAGGAATAACAAGCAACAAAGAAAAAACTCCACAGTAAGAACACATTGCTTGTGGGGTGTTTGCACTTTTATTACTGGATGCTTTATTGGTTGTATGTTAGTTGTAGCCTAAACAGTGTGATGTTGTGAATTGACACTTTATTTTTGAATCATGTAAACGATTCTACTTGTGGTTGCTCTTGACTATTGTAAAGCATAGAATGAATTTCAAACTTCAAACTATGACCAAAGTTGTTGTTGGATAAGTAATTTGGGGTTGTGATGGTTTTCAATGTGGTAAAGTTTCCAACTTTAAGGTGTGGATTTGTGACCACTAGGTGGGGATGGCCAACCTCTACGGTGGGAGTCCCTACCTGGGGGTAGGAATTCCCAATTTTATTGTTAGGATTTTGTATATTAGGGATGGGAATTATGTTGGGAAATTTCAATCACCAGGTTGGTAATCCCAACGTGAAGGTAATCCAGGTTCGGATTACCAACCTTGAAGTTTGGATTACTTTTCGAAATGCATGTTGAAAGCAAGCAGAGGTTGGAATCTCAACTCGTACGTTAGGATTAGCTACCTGGAAGTTGGGATTACACGTTGTAAATAGGGGATTCCCAACATGTGAGCAGGGATTTGGGACATTTTGGGTTAGGACCTTTGGACAATCTTAACGTGGAGGCTGGGATCACAACTTCATCGTTGGGATTCCAAAGGTTGAGGTTGGGAATATATACCTTAAGGTTGGGAATAACAACCTTGAGGTTGGTATTCCCAACGTCATGGTTGGGATTCCCAACCTTAAGGTTGGGATTCCCAACGTAATGGTTGGGAATACAGACCTTGAGGTCTGGCATCCCAACCTAGTTTCCAACGTTTTGGTTGGGATTGTCTTACTGTGCTCTATGTTTACAATCCGAGCTTTGATGTCGATAATCTGAAGGTGGGGGTTTTTTGGTTGGTGAATCCTTTTTTTAGGGTGTTGGTTATGATATGACTATTAGAATTGATTTATGTATGTATACATTGCTTACTTATATGTTGGGATTGTTTAGTGTTGTTTTGAGGTGTGAACTCGTTACTGTTGTCAGGAAATTGTATGACTGTATTTAGGTATGCAGTATACACTGAAATGGTACAGGTACTATGTCTGTTATGTTAGAGTTGAAGCATGTTATGTGGTTATCAAATTACAATGGCTTGTTTTATGATTGCAGGTTGGCATCAACATGGAGTCAGCTTTGACGTATAAGATCACAGACGTGGAGCATTTCAGTTCGAAAGTGACTTGCTTCTCAAAGTTGGGAGCTATAAAAGTTATAGCTGACAAGTTAACTGATGTGCAATTGGACATGTTCAGGCGGTCTTGCTTCGGTAAACTGTTTCACATGAATGAGCTTAAGTTTGCAGGTCAGCTAGTACATAACTTGCTTCTCCGACAAGTGGAATGTGATGATTCGGATGAACTGTGGTTTGCACTGCCCAATGACAGTGTCATTCGGTTTTCCATGCAAGAATTTGGGCTTGTCACTGGGCTTCATTGTGGGCCATTCCCGAAAGACAAGTCAGCTGATGAATCTCCATCCGATGAGGTGTTTAGCAGCAGAATGTTTAAGGCTTTGAGCAAAGTTTCGAACAAATCTTTGGACGCCACTTTTAGGGGTGCATCTTCGGACAATGACGAGGACATCGTCAAACTTGCCTTGCTATACTTCTTAGAGATGGTGCTACTTGGGAAGGATCCAAAGAACCAGATTCGATGGGAGCATATTCGACTGTTGGACGATATGACTGCATTCAACAAATACCCATGGGGTCGTTGCTGCTATGAGATGACATTGAGTGCCATGAAAAAGGATTTTAAGAAAATGGCAACCAAAGTGGGAAAACGCAGTAAAGGGCAGCAGCACAAGGCAGACGTTGCCTTCTATTCTTTGTCTGGTTTCCCATATGCATTTCAGGTACCTGTCTTATGTAAGTTTTTTGTTTATTTGGCTTCGTAACGGTTGCTTCATTTGACAATGAGGTGTGCTGTTTTTTGTGCACTCGTAGATATGGGCTTGTGAAGCTATTCCCACCGTTGGCCAACAAATTGGACTTAAATCCAACAAGTTGCTGCCCCGAATCCTTTGTTGGAGTTCTGTTGGAATCCCAAAATCAGCTGAAATTGTTATGTTGTTCCATCGTTCTGATGTACGTTAATCTATCACTGATTTAAATCATTGCCATACATTTATCATTATTTTTCATTCATTTGTTTTCCCCTTTCATGGTAGTTGGAAGCGCACCCTACGTTGGAGGCGACGGCTGCAGAAGAAAAGGAGGATTACTGGCAACATTGCGTTTGCAAGGAGGAGGGTGCTGAAAGCGTCGACGCTGATACCAACGACAACGGTAAGGATGACAATGCTGTGAAGTCCAGTGCAGGTGCACCTCTGAACGCCCAACCTTGTGGGAGGCGACCATTTGCTGAGGTACAGTGCTTGTAATTGTGCTTTTGGGTTTGTGCCCTGTAGTTTGAGTAAACCATGTCACCGTCACATGTACTGATTTGTGTGTAGGGTACCAAGGATGGCAGTAATCCTCATAGCGATCAACTTCAACAAATCCAGCTACAAGTGGAGCAGTTTCAGCAAGAAACGAGACAAGCACTACAACAGGCCAACAACAACCTACAAGAGACCATGCTGCTGGTACAGGCGACAAACAATAAGGTTGAGCAGATTATGGACTTTTTATTTAGAAACAAAGTTGGTCCTAAACAACAGAACGCACCTACATCAAAGGTACACATCCAAATTTTCCATTTGGGTGGTGGGAGTACACATAAATTAACGATTAACATGAACATGTTGGACGATTGTGGGATTTTGGTGTGCAGTACACTGAAGATGTAACGGGTGAAACCAAAGGACTCAGTGCTGGGATGGAAGAAGAAGTGGCAGTTGCAGGCGGTAGGAGTGTAGATGCCATGCATGAGGAAGTGCACAGTTTTGGTCAGAAAATCACATTCAGCCCATTGGTCCCACCTCAAACATGGCTAGGCTCGCCTTGTATTGCTTCGGATGCCAGTGTTAAGATCATAGCCCAAACCAAACACATTCAAGGTGGCCCTATCCTCTCCCGTCAAGCACTACTAGGCTCACCTTCGGTTGGTTCAGACGTCAGCCTGAAGATTATACCAGAAGCCAGATATTGCAAGCGAACGCGAAAAAAGGGACCACAAATTTCGTCCCCCTTTCAGGAAATCGAAGTTGGTCCAAGAAAGCGGACCAAATTTGTGAAATTTCCTACACTGTCCGATGCTGATCTGTTGGCTTTTACAGCATGGCGGGACGAACAAGTTCTGAACGAGTTGTATGTTTCTGGATTTGTTACTATAATCAATTATACTGTTATCTGGTTCATATATAACAAATTGTGAATAACTTGTATGTCACTGCAGACCTTCACTTCGCTTGCCAACCGGGGATTGCAATCGACGGTGGTTTAGGGACTTGTCCACACCCGATGTCTGGTTGACTGATTCGGTTTGTATTCAAATATCGATTTTAGGTATGTCATACATATATGATGTTGTTTGAACCTTCTCATTTGTCGTGGTTGCAGCATCTTGATGCTGCTTTCTGCTTTATTCGATGGAAGTCCATGACGTGCCCTACTACCAAGATGGAAGCATTCACAACGACGGATATTTTGTTTTGGGTAAATTTATTGTTTATGTCATAGTAAGCTTGTTCGCGAACGAAGAAACATTAACCCCTTACTAAATAAATTATTCTTTCCTGTTGTGCAGCAACATTTGTTGAGTAAATGGGATGCTTATTGTAAGAAGAAGCCGTTATGGGAGGATGACGACATCTGCATCAGATATGCAAGGGGGGAGGTGTCCGGTAGCAGAATGGCAGCGGGGGACATAGCCTCTCGTCCATGGAGGGGACTTACAACGGTAGCATTCTGAATTTCTTTTACTCCAGTTGTCATTACCACTCATATGTTACATACCCACACTGAATGTTGGTTGTGTTCTGCTTGTTTCGGTAGCTATATATGCCACTCAATTTTAGGGGTGCACATTGGGTTCTTGTCAAAGTACACTTCATTCACCGCACCATAACACTTTATGACTCTTTGGGCACCTTCATACGCAACCCGACACAGTTTTTGCTTCCCATTCATACACTATTGCCGCTGCTCCTTCAGAAGACAGATCACTATGGGGCAGATACGCGCATGACTGCAGATTGGTATGGAAAGGACGGATGGACCGTCGCACGATGCGACGACACACCACAACAAATACCAGGGTAAGAGCTGAACCACAGGTAGCATTGTCCTTTCTTCTGACACTATATGTACATCATGCGCTAACATGTAGTAATGTTGTCAACTTTATGTAGTAGTGGTGATTGTGGGATTTTTGTAATCAAGATGGCCGAACACATGGCGAACGGTCTACCGGTGAACTCGTTTGACCATTCGCACATAGAAGATTTCCGGCAGCAGATAGCTGTCGACCTGTGGAAATGGTCTCATCAGTTATACGGGGGTAATAATATTTGGATGATTAGTACTCCACTGTTCAGTTGTACACAAGTAACTTTGCACTGCAGTTGCTACAAAACCAACTGACATTATGTCATTGTGCTCAATCTTTGTGCTGTGACTAGGTTAGTGGTTCGTAACGGTAGATGCTTTAGAAGCCGGCAAGCTGCAGTCCCAATGTCAACAACTTGTATATTATGCAGCTCTTACCTCTTTTGTCAGCGGGTCATTGTTCTACATTGCTTAGTTGGAGTCCACAGATGCACACGAATCCTTGCGGGGACTAATACTGGGAGTACACAGATGGAAATTGATCAACATAACATGGAATATTGATGCGGATGATGTTGCGTTTTGTCTACTTTGTACATATAAGTTTAGGATGTACGCGTGTGGTTATGAAATTGTAAACGGAAGTGTTATGAAATATATTAAAATATATGTGGTTTTTTTCCTTGCATTTATGTCAGGTTGCACCTATTACTTTTTTGTTCATTTTACCTCATGTAAAAACAGTGTTCAATTAAACTTTCTATATAATGACGTAAAGTTAAGCTTACTGCTGGAGTTTTGTGTGTAAAATGTGGAATTTTCAAATGTGACGGTTTGGGAGCACAGATAACTTGCGATGATGGTAGCAAGACTGTAGATGGGAATGATGCTATGTCAGATCCACGGTGTTCTTCTAATAAGTACCTATTGTCAGGAGCTGTTAAGGTTACCAAGCCAATGCATGATTATTTGGGTTTTGTGGATACAACTTATTTAACTACTAATGGCAACGAGGTTGATGTGAACGGTGGTAAAACTCTTTTTAGAAAGGCGCTGACGCGCAGACGTACATAAAAAAAAAAATCATATGGGGAATTGGGTAAGGAGAACCATGGTTTGTCATTAGCCCCTGAAACTCGAAGGATTGTTGATGATGAGTGTGTGGACTTCTCTTTCGAAGAAAGTAATAATGCTTTACAGCAGTACCAGAGAAGGAAAAAATGTAACAAGTCATTAGCAGAATGCGGGAGTGTTGAACATGCTCCTCTTCAGCAAGATGGGTGTGACAAATTGAAACCTTCAAGGAGATCAGATTCTGAGTATGTTTTACAGGCAGCAAACGAAGATGAGATAACCCTTGCTTGCTTTCTTCGCAATAAGTCAACATTACCCTCTACAGCAGGTGGTGACAGAAAACTTGCCTGCTTTCTTGACAATAAATCGACATCACCCATCAAAACTCAAAGAATTGGTGAGGATAAAGGTTGCAAAACGTCTTTGGTGGATAGTAATATTGCTTTAAAGCAGTACCGGAGAAAGAATAAGTGCAATGAGCCATTAGCAGAATGCCATGTCGTCAACAACATGTATGCAACTCATCAAAACCTAGAAGTATATCAAATTGTAAGCACCTTCTGCCCGTGGCAGATGAAGATGACATAACACGAGCTTGCTTGCTTCGCAATAAGTCGAGCAAAAGGGTTGAAGCTACTGAAAATGCTTATGAGGTTTGCTCATCTTCTGGTAAGGAAAATATGGAATCATCATTGCTGTCTGAAGCTGTAGATCAACATAACAATGAAAGCCTGCTTCTACATACACGAGTGGATGAAGCTGTGACATCTTGCAATGGTGGAATCCCTGAAAATATGCCATTGTGCAACTTGCAGCCAAAGCATTCAAAGGATTCACAAATTCTCTTACCTTATGGCATTGAGCATACTAGTGTAGATATGGCATTGAGTACAGACGTGTGTTATAGTTAACGGCCATATTCTAGAGAGGTGTATACAAGTAACGGGCATATACTAGAAAGGTGTAGCAGATCAAAGTCAGCAGATATATTACATACAACTACTTAATTACACAAAATACAATGCTTTATCTGCATGTGATACATGTACGTAAAACCAATTAACCCATGTTGCAAAACGATAAACAACACAAAATTTAATCAAACACTGCTGTGTAAAGTGCTGCAGTTTTTCATTAAATTTAATCTTGCAAAAAGTGATGCAGTATGCTGTCTTCAAAAATCTTAATGCTGAATTTCCATGCTGTAGCTTATCAAACCGGAATTGGTACCCTACACTTTTGTCTGTTGTGTCCAATGCCACCACATCTACTGCACTTTGACTGCTTCTTATGTTCACCTTTCGAAGGTTTTCTTATTGTACTAGGTCGGCCACGCGGTTTACGCCCTTCAGGTGGCAGGACAACAGGAACTTCAATTCCGTCAGGCCAAATCCATTCATCTTCAGGCCCAACCGGATATATGGAAGTTGCATAAGCTTCTGCTAATGTTTCCGTCCTATAGTATGCAGCACAGTAGTTGTAACATGATATATGGAGATGTTTAGAAGCTGCTAGTGCATGTGCACATGGCAGTTGATGACCTTGAAATTTCTTGCAGTCACACGTTTGATTCTGCAGGTTCACGATCGGGTTCAACAATCCATCCATCACAACGTACTTATATACATCAATGGGGCGCACATGATACGTACAGGCTTTCTTCATCCTCTGTCGCAGCTTGGCTTCAACCCATCTGGTCATTGGCGTTGGCATTTTTGTAGCTTCTTCACGCCTTTCCCAAAACCATCTTTGAAGTACCTCACGGATATGCTCTACTAACTTTGTTATCGGCAGCTGTCGTGCCTCTTTCAAAATGGCATTCAAACACTCTGCAATATCTTCTGCCAGGAAACTCACATCTAGCCCATCTGGTTGGTTCGGCAAGCGTCAAATACTCAGCAGCCTTACAATTGAGTCCTGCGATTTGTGACATTAGCGCATTGAAAACGGAAACCCGATATGCTTTAGCAGCCTTGTAGAACAACGACTGCACATTGCCACCTTTACAATTGGCCTTCATGTTTTGGCCCAAATGATACATACATATTCCATGCAATGCCCCTGGAAATGAATGTTCAATAGCCGTTGCTATACTTGTGTTTCGGTCTGAAATGAATACAAGATCAGGAACATCTCCAATACACCCATGTAACTTTGTTAGAAACCAAATCCATGCACTATCATTTTCTGAATCTCCAACACCAAAAGCTAATGGGTACACTTGGTTATTGCCATCCATACAAGTCGCGATAAAAAGAGTACCTTTATACTTGGATGTCAGGAAAGTTCCATCCACAGCTATAACAGGCCGAATGGAAGATCTAAATCCAGCAAGAGAACCTCCTAATGCCAAGAAAAAATATTTGAATCGATTACAAGCATCACATTCAATATGGGTTACAGTCCCTGAATTTTTCCTTTCCAACATTGCACAATACAATGGAAGCGCACTATAAGACTGTTCCGGTGATCCCCTTGCCAACATCATTGCAACCTCTCTAGCCCTCCATGCTTTATTATAATTACAAGTCAGCCCATATCGTTTCTTCATGTCCTTAACAATGTCGTTTGGCCGGTAACACTGAGAAGCACCCTCATATTTCCATTGTATACAATGCCCAATCAATTTACTTGTTACTTGTGTACGGTGACATACGAGCGCATCAAGCGAACATGTGTGATATGGAATGTACTTCCGCACGCGAAAAGCTGCTAACCCCACAAGTTTGGTTGCACGTAGCCACCATTTGCAACCTTTTTCTACACAAGCCATGACCAATAACTCTTTCGTCGACTTTTTGACTCTTGTATTGAACTGTGAACCAGCTGCTAACATTCTTATATTCAGTTGTAGTTCTTCCTTATTACAGAAAATATCACCAGGCCGAACTTCTTTAACACTATTGCAGATACTGTCAATACAGCCACCGTCTATTGCCAGTAGCTTCGAAGATGTCGTTCCAACAGTACAATCCAAGTCAACATGTTCGGATTTCAGCTTCTTATCATTGGAACTGCCATAACAATGAACTGGTGATGCTTCTGTAAGTGGTAATGGAGATGTATAGCCAGGAGCAGCTTCAGTACCAAACTGATAGAACATTTGGTCTGCATTATTATCAACCCCGATCATATCTTCATGTCTGATTGTCCGTTCTGCAGTATTCGCAACTTCACTGGCCAAACATATCTGTACAGCATCTTTTACTCCACGATTTTTGTCACATTCTTCCTTGCCCACTAACACAGCTGCTGTCGAGTCACCCTTACGTTCTATTGTAATGCATAATGGATTCCTCGTTATTACATCACTGACTTCACCGATAAAGAACTCAACATCACTATCATCCAACACTTCAATTGGTGGGGCGGCATCACACATTTTATATTTAAACTTCATCGTAATTGCAACTTCGCCTGGGTTTATCTCAATTACACGACATACAGCATTGTGTAATTCTTCATACGCTGCACTCTTCGACAACATAATTCCTTTCGTCTTCCCACCTTCGTACTTCAGGTTCCCTCCCTCGTTCATCCACTGACCATTGTATTGAACTGCAATCCGAACTTTATCCATGTCCTTCAACCTGTAAAATTAAGGTAAAAGTGTGATCATTATAAATCCAAACATTGCATGATCAATTGCATGTACGTCAACGAAAATAAACATTTCTACACATTTCATGACTATTTTTACTGGTTTGACATCAAATGCTATAACTCTCTATCTATCAATCCGTAAAACCAAAGCTACTACATAGTTTTTGTCAAACCATCACTCCACAAGAAAGTATATGAACGTTTAGTTTTACAATACCCAACACATTCTAACTTATTAGGAAGTTCAATCGAGGTTGGGAACACTGAAATGATGGTTCGGCATCTTAACTTAAATGTTCGGATTCTTGACCAACAAATATTATCAAAGGAATTGCATAAATCCCTATGTCACAGTATGTATTCTCAACTCGTAGGTTGGGATTCCCAACTTAACTCCCAACTTACAGGTTGAACTTCTCAACCTGTATTGAACTCATATGTTGCATTCTCAGCTACATTTTTCATTCCCAACTTGTTTATAGATATTCCCAAACTCGATGTTGGTATTCCCAACCTCAATCGCAACTTCAACATAAGGATTTCCCAACCTGAATGTCCAGGTACCTTCCATTGCAAGTTTGGATTCCCAACCTTCACGTTTGGATTCCCAACCTTCAGTTGATGTCTCCCACCGTTGAGGTTGAAAATCCCAACCTGAAAGTTGGGAAACCCAACCCATATGTCATGATATGGCCCACTGTTTACGTTCATTTCCATTATCAAACACCACCAGTGGCATCATTTACAAAACTCCAACTACACATTCAATCATAACGACTACCACTACAACCTCATTGTATTCGGATTTCCTCCTCACCTCACGGTAGAACTCCTTTTAGTTTCTTCAAAGCTTTTGGTTGTTGTTGTTGAATCGTGCTCACCTCAAGGTTCATATATACTACCAGCAGAATGTCATAGATGAAGTTGACGGCTCATTCTATTCATACCCACAACAGTACACAGAAAATACACCAAACATACGAAACTCGCTTGCAATAGCCCAACCTCGCGTCAGATTACCACATTATGTTATCCAAAGCATGCACAACCGGTCAACTAAACTTATCACCCGTAGCGAAGCAGTCTGTACCTCAGAGAAGTCGTCGATTACCTATGGCGCTTTACAATGTTGTCCAAAACCTCACTCGCTGCTTCTGTTCTCAGTCGTGGCAAGGGAGAAGACAGTTTCCATGTCGAAAGTTAGAACAGACTAAGATGTGGAAAGAATGAAGACCGACTGAGGTGTGGGACGACACAAAATAATGGAAAGCAACAATCAGCGGGGAGGGGAGGGACACAGCAACTTCTGATCACCAAAGGGATGGCTTATAACTTATAATGACATTTGATCAACTGGCGGGTTAACATAAGCTAATGCCGCCCATTTTCATTAAGGGCATTTTCGACCATTCAATGTCTTTTATTTACAATAAAATATAGAAAGGTTACTTTTGAGAACCACATCTCCAGATGGGTCATTTTAACCATTTTCCCAAAAAAAAAATCTGTTCATTTATGTTTTGAAGTTTGTTTAATTTCTTTTTTATTATGGTTGATTTGTTTAATATGTTTTTTAACAGAGGGGCATATGCATCCTTTCAAGCTTTTTATTTTCTTTTAGATTTTTAAAATCCTAACTATCAACGTATCACAATTTAAGCTTCTCACATAAAAAGATCATCTTACCCTTTTTGACCAAACTATATCTGTCTCTATTGACCGTTAATTGATTAACAGTTTTAATTCTTTTTTAAGAATTTGAAAAAATTTAGGGTTAAAAAAATTCTTTCTAAAATAAATTTACAAAACCTAATAATTTTTAATATATCAAGTATTACAATGAAGTTTTTCCTTTATTTAAATTAATTAAAATTTTGAATTATGTTTAATATATAAGATAAAATTTTTTAACAAAGATAGAAATCTGTTGTTGTTTTTAGAATAGTTATTTTCATTATTATTTTTTTTTTCAAAAAGTATCTTTTTAAAATATTTCTGAGATGTTAAAATTAGTTTGAGTTTGAATCAGTTTCATATATGATTTTTTTTTTTTTTTTTTTTTTTAAAGTTTCATATATGCTTCAATAGGCCGCAGTTGAATCAGTTTCAATTATAATTTAATAGGGCATTCATCACTTTGAGCTTTAACCTTTTCCAATTTATCACTTTTTGGTCGATTTGTATATTTTTAAACCTCATGGTTGTAGTCCTTAAATTTTAAATAATACATCAAGTTATTCGTTAACCAAAAGCTTGCCCATCAAATATAACATAAAATATAAAATAACTATTTTACCCTTTATATTAACTTATTGATGAAGCTATTTTTATCCAACCATTTATAATTTGGCAATTTACCCATTTGCCAGTCCCAAAAAAAGAAATGACGTATGTCACCAAAACCCTTTTTTTTAAAAAAAAAAAAAAAAAAGTGATGTGATAAATTCAAAAGACTTTTAACAAAATAGCACTTTCAAATTAATATCATAATATAAAGATTACAAAATATGAATTTTATACATCAAAATTTTTATAAAACAAGTATTAAGGAAATACAAAAGTTAAAAAATTAACAATAAAACTTATTAAAAATTACATAATTTAAAAACTAACTTTTACCAAAAAATAAACAAATTGAAAAAAAAAAAAAGTGGACAAATTTAAAATAAAACGTAATTAAAAATTGTAAAATAGGTTAACCAAATTTGAATAAGTTTTAAATTATTGAAAAATAATTTTAAGATTTGTAGAAAATGATTTTAGTTATTTTCATCCAATGCCTTAACTAATGTTTTTCAAAAGAATAAAAAAAAAAACACTAGATAATTAGAAAAAAATCTGAATTAGGGCCGATTTGAAGCCATTTGGATTTGAATTATCGAAAAAAATTTTGACTGCTTCAACCTAAAAGTTGTTTCCGTTTCTACATGATTTGAAATCCATTTTTTGTTTTTTAAATGTGAATTCGAAAAATTTAGATTCAATCTTTTATTGCCTCTAAGATTGAGCATGTTTTTGGAATATGGGCATTTTGGTAAGGTTAATTTAGGAAGTTTAAGTTAATTTATTGATTTAAGAATTTTTCATTAATTTAAAAGTGAAATATTTGGGTTTAATTGAATTAAGATTATTTAGTTCCATGGGTGGGTTGGAACCACGTAATATTTGGTTGGCTTTGTCATGTGATGAAACGCTCGTTTGTTGCTTTGCGTTCTTGATGAAGATTCATGGCTCAAGGTGGAGCAACGCCTACAACCACGATTTTGTTCTTCAAGGGCAAGGTTTCAAATATCGACATAATACACGTTATTATCTTGATATTATATAAATTTTCAAGCAACCAATGTAGATACAAAAGAATGTTTCATATCCTCTAATATATCCGTGCATATATCCTCTAGTATATCCGTGTATCTCGATATATCCATGAAAAATCCCGATAGTTTCATATGTACTTGTCCCTTTCATAAATATCCCAATAATTCTAAAATGAAAAAATTAAGCCGATGTCTTTTGACACAAAATTTTTTGTCTTATAAAAATTTAAATTTTCGAGAACAAATTACTTAACATAATATGATAACACTATTAATAGGGTTAAAAAAAATATCATTTTAAATTTAAAAGTAATTTTATACTTGTAGTAAAAAGTTATGATACTAACGGCGGCTAGAGATAGCAATAGAATCGGATCAAGATTAGATCAACATGCTCTAAACCTGAAACCTATTTTGAGTGGGATGCCTCAGCCTGATCTATGACCCAATGACTTTTTGATTTTTTGCCACATAATTAATTCGTTTTGACTCGAATTATTAAAATATACATATATCTTTTGGCGTGTATTTGAATGTAAATATAACTTTTACTTATGTAAACATCTTTTAAATTAAAAATGTCATTATCTTTAAACACATGCTTTAAGACATCTATTTGAATTCACACATAAATGAGATGCAATTAGATATTGTTATGGGTACTTTCATGATTAGACTTAATGGGCCGAAGAAAGTCCAAAAGGTGGGTCTAGCAACAAGAGAACCCAAAAAGGTCTATCTTTGTCCGTCTAGGGTCTGCTCATTTTCCTGCTCGTTTATCTGTTCGTCCGTCCACTGGAAAATTTGCTTGATATCCTGCTTGCGTATTTGATCGCTCATCGGCTCTTTTTTTGTGATCGTTTATTAGTTCGTGACTGAGCTTGTTCATGAGACTGGTCGGTTGCTCGTTCTCTTGCCCGCGCAACCCCTTTGGTCTGCAAGCACGTGTTCGCATACCTGCTCGCCTACGAGGCCTATTGATTACCGATATGTCTGATCGCTAAAGTGCTTGTCTATGGCCTATATCAGTGATTCTCAAGATGTTTAATTTACCCGAACTTTATTTGCTTGTTAACTCAACGGACTGCTCTGCTCACTAAAGAGTTCGCCATTGCTACATCTCTCTCTTCGTAAAATTAACGGAAGTCAAAGCTGTCAAGCAGATTATAGCCTAAGATATGTCGTGCACGTCAATTCCGTCAGAGATTACAGCCTGGATTACGGTGATCTCACCTAACCCACATGGGTTAGCCGCTTAAACCCATGCTTTGGGCAGAATTAGTCTGGCACCGTCAGCAGCATTAAATGCAATCTAAGAGCATTAAATACGATTCAGACACATTAAATGTAACTCATCATTACACTTTTATCTCACTATACATTATTTTATTATATTCTACTGTAGTTCCCCCATCTTCTATAAATACGGGATGACTTCTTTTGTAAACGGATACATCTCTTGAGTGTTGTTACTGATACGAACCTCGCCAATTCGTGACGAAACGCGTAATCAAGAAAAGAAACCAATACCGTTTTCTAAGACAAGTTCGAAGGATGGAACCGCGACCCGTTACCTATGACGAGGTAAAAACCTTGGTATAGTGAAGACGCCACAATCAACAATGGAGGGTTGATTGATAAGTCGAAGGTTTCAAACGTCACGGATAATTCCGATAAGTTCGAAAGTTATTCAAAGAACCAAAGAGAAATTCGTTCTCATAAATATCATGAAATGATCTCCTCTCTTCATTGATATTACGCCTATTTATAGGCTAAAAAAACAAGTCCGAATTCGAAAATTACAAGCATTGAAATCAAAGAGAATCATGCCTATGCTAAAAAGGAAATTTCGGATTACAATCATTAAAGCAAAGGAAAATCACGCCTAAAACAAAAAGGAAAAGTCTAAGATTCTAATTATTATTCCTGATTTTACTAGAAACCTAAATAGGAGAGTTGACTCTTCTCCCATTATGCTTGGTGAATTCATGCCCAAGATACATGTCCATTAAATGCAAAGATTAGGTTTGACTTGGGCTGGAATCCTCTAGAACTTGGATCAAGTTGATGCATTAGTTGCTCACGTGGGCTTCCATCAATGAGCTTCCATGATTGTATTTGAGTGCAAACTTCTTGAATCAGCTCGTTAAGTGTTTCTTTGAACTTCTTAGCTCGAGCCCTCATAACCGATCCAATAGGGATTTGAATTAGATCATTTGGAGACACACTTTGAACCGCATCATTCCCCTCCTCTTGAAAAAGATTTGTCCTCAAATTGTCTCCTATATCAAAAGGACTCAAGTCAGTAACATTGAAAGTGACATTAACATTTTACTCACCCGATAAATCTAGCCTGTAAGCATTGTCATTGATGCGCTCTAGAACTTGGAAAGGGCCATCTCCTCTTGGAAGCAATTTGGAATGCCTTTGTGTCGGAAATCACTCCTTCCTCATATACAACCAAACCCAATCTCCAGGTTCAAAAATTAGTTTGGAGCGTCCCTTATTGGCTTGCTTGGCATATTGCTTTGTCCTTCGCTCAATGTTGAGTCTTGCCTTCTCATGAATCTGCCTAACAAAATCAGCATTCTTTTTGCCATCTAAATTAACACGCTCAGATATTGGTAAAGGAGATAAATCTAATGGAGTTAACAGATTAAAACCATACACAATTTCAAAGGGTGAAAATTTAGTAGCGGAATGAACAGTACGATTATAAGCAAATTCAACGTGTGGTAAACAATCTTCCCAAATCTTAATGTTTTTGCTAATGATAACCCTCAATAAAGTAGATAAAGTCCTATTAACTACTTCGATCTGACCATCGGTTTGTGGGTGACAAGTGATAGAAAATAATAGCTTAGTACCTAACTTACTCCACAAAGTCTTCCAAAAGTAGCTTAGGAACTTAGCATCTTTATCCGAAACAATTGTTCTAGACATACCATGCAATCGCACAATCTCCCTAAAGAACAAATCAGCAATATGTGAAGCATCATTCGTTTTATGACAAGGGATAAAATTAGCCATCTTAGAGAACCTATCTACCACCATAAAAATTGAGTCTTTTCCACGCCTAGTACTAGGCAAACCTAACATAAAGTCCATAGAAATATCAATCCAAGGGTGATTAGGAATAGGTAGTGGCGTATACGTTCCGTGGGCTTGCACTCGGGATTTTGCTTACTTACAATTAATACACTTACCACAAATCCTTTCAACGTATCTTTTCATGCGTGGTCAAAAGAAGTGTTCCTACAAAATAGCCAAGGTCTTAGCAACTCCAAAATGTCCCATTAACCCTCCACTATGGGATTTCTTAACTTGCAAATCATGCAAAGAACAATTCGGTACACATAACTTATTCTCTCGAAATAAAAATCCTTCAATCCTATAAAACTTACCCACTGCGTTTTTCTCACAAGCTTGAAACTCCTAAAAAAAAATCTTGGTCTAAAGAATATAATTCCTTAATGTGCTCAAAACCAAGTAATTTTGCATCAAGGGTAGAGAGTAATGCATACCTGCAAGAAAATGCATCGACAACCACATTCTTCTTACCTTGCTTATACCTGATGACGTATGGAAATGTCTCAATGAACTCCATCCAATGCGCATGCCTCTTGTTCAACTTTTGTTGTCCTTTCAACTGCTTCAATGATTCATGATTGGTGTGAATCATGAACTCTTTGGGCCAAAGATAATGTTGTCACGTTTGCAAGGCCCGAACTAATGTATACAACTTCTTGTCATAAGTTAGGTAGTTTAAAGCTGCCCCATTTAACTTCTCACTAAAGTACGCAATTGGTCGTCCTTCTTGCATGAGTACGACTCCAATACCTACACCTGTAGCATCACATTCAATTTCATATGTTTGAGTGGTGCGGCGAAAGTACTAAAGTCCTTCACAAATCGCCGGTAGAAACTGGTAAGTCCATGAAAGCTCCAAACTTCACCTATGCTTGTGGGACTCGGCCACTCTTGAATTGCACGGACCTTTTCATCATCAACCTGTATTCCTTGTGCACCAACAACAAAACCAAGAAACACAAGTCTATCGGTGCAAAAAGTGCATTTCTTCAAGTTAGCAGACAACTTTTCTTTTCTAAGCACATCCAAAACTAATTTTAAATGCACAACATGATCATCCAAGTTTTTGCTATAAATAAGAATATCATCAAAGTAAACAACAACAAACCTACCTATGTATGCACGCAAAACATGATTCATCAATCTCATAAATGTGCTCGGTGCATTAGTTAATCCAAAAGGCATTACTAACAACTCATACAATCCATATTTTGTCTTAAAGGCAGTTTTCCATTCATCACCCTCTTTTATGCAAATTTGATGATATCTACTTTTCAAATCAATTTTAAAAAATATACAAGCACACCATGCAACTCATCTAACATGTCATTTAAGCGAGGAATAGGATGTCGATACTTTACCGTAATGTTGTTGATGGCTCGGCAATCAACACATATTCTCCAAGTCCCATCCTTCTTAGGCACAAGTAGAACCGGAACGACACATGGGCTCATATTTTCCCTTACGTACCCTTTCTCTAGTAATTCACTGACCTACCTTTGAAACTCCTTTGTTTTCTCGGGGTTGCTCCTATAAGCCGGTCGGTTTAGAATCGTTGCACCGGGTACAAAATCAATTTGATGCTCAATCCCTCCCATTGGAGGTAAACTAGGTGGTGTGTCTTCGGGAAAGACATCATCATAATCTTGCAAAAGAAAGTTAATACTGCTCGGTAAATTTCCAGCAAGATCATTAGTACACAAAAAAGCCTCGTTGTACATAAGTACTATAAAGGGCTGTTGTAATTACAAAACTCTCTTGATCTCACTTTTTTTTTGCAATGAAACAATGTTTTTCCTCTTTTAAACTCACCAAGGCCGAATGTGATTTCTTTTTTTCTTTCTCAATTTTTTTGGCCTCTTTCTCTTTTTCTCTCGAATTTTGAGTCGTTCATTTTCTCTCATTCTCTTCCTTTTGATCTCTCTCTTCTTTTTGACCACTCTTTTTTTTTTAACCTCACTTGATCCTCATATATTTGTTGTGGTGTCAAAGGTACAAGAGTGACAGGACGTTGATTGAGTACAAAAGAGTATTTATTGGTAAACCCATCATGCTTGACCTTTCGATCAAATTGCCACAGTCGCCCTAGCAACAAATGTTTGGCTTGCATTGGAACGACATCACATAATAACTCATCTTCATAATTTCCGATTCGAAATGCAACTAACACTTGTTTGCTTACTTTTAATTCGCCGTTATCATTCAACCACTACAATTTGTAAGGCCTAGGGTGTCTCAATGTGGGTAAGCCTAGTTTCTCCACCATGGTTGTGCTAGCAACGTTAGTACAACTAACGCCATCAATAATCACACTACATACCTTATCTTTGACGTAACACCTAGTGTGAAAAATGTTTTCTCGTTGCACTTCGTCCACCTCCTTGGCTTGTACACTCAAAGCCCTTCTCGCCACCAACAAATCTCCGTGTACAGCAAATTCTTCTTCATAAATGTCCTCCAATGGTGGCATTTCATCGGTGTCGGAATCTTTATCATCGGTCATAACATCTCTATTGTCTCGCATCACCATAACCCCTTGTTTGGGCATTGACTCACTATGTGACCCCTACCTTGACATTTAAAGCATTTAATATCACGATTCCGTGCAGTATTAGTGTTGGGTTTACCTTGAGAGTCACGGCTGGTGTTCTCCGGCTTATGATCAAATTTGGGCTTGAGAGTTGAGGACGACTGTGGCTTGTCCTCTTTTCTTGAAAAACTTGGTTTCCAAGGGTTAGACTTTGGGTTGTGGCCTGCACGGGTGCCTCCCCTCCTCTTGAGTTGTCACTCCATGATAATGGCCATATGCACCATGTCCTCGATCTCCACATAATGTTGCATCTCCACCCGGTCATGAATGTCTTGATTCAACCCTTGTAAGAACCTCGCCATGGTTGCCTCTGGATCCTCTTCTACATTGGCTCTAATCATTGCTTTCTCCATTTCTTGATAATACTCCTCTACACTCCGATGCCCTTGCCTAAGCCCTTGCAAACTTTTGTATAATTCCCGATAATAATGACTCGGCACAAATCGCTTCCTCATCAGCGACTTCATATCTTCCCATGTTGTAATCGGATGCTCCGGGTTGTGACGCCTATTCAACACCAACTGATCCCACCAAACAAGAGCATAGTCAAAAAATTCAATGGCTGCTAATCTCACATTCTTAAGTTCAGAATAATTGTGGCAATCGGAGACTAACTCCACTTTCTTTTCCCACTCAAGATAGGCTTCCGGCCAGCTTTTCCTTGGAACGGCGGAATCTTCATCTTAATGCTACCCAAATTATTGTCCTCCCGATTTCTAACTTCTCTATTCCCATTCCCTCGTCTAAACCTACCCCGATTCAATGGTGGCTCATTCAACTCCTCCTCTTCTTCTTCAACGCCACCCCAATGCTCTCTTTGTTGCATTCGCCTAGGTGGTGGCCTAACAGGTGAATTTCGTTGCCTTCTATTCTCCAATTCTAACTATCCAACCTCTCATGGAGTTGCTCATTCTCAGCCCTCATTATTCGTCTCACCTCACCTAATATCGCTTGTATTTATAGGTTAGGAATGGTTGACTGTTGTACCTCTTCAGTTGAGTTTTCTTCTTGGTTGCGTGACATGGTTATAACCTGCAAAATGGAAATAGGAACAATATAGAAAGGACCTCACTTACACTCCCTCACGTGTATCACTCGAAATTATGAATCACTCAATTTTCGCTCGTGTTTCACTCAATTGGCTTTTACCCTCTAATATGCTTACATCTCTTGCCTTTTTCCACTCGTGAATTATCTTTCGGTTCTTTTCAAACTAACAAACAATATTCAAAATTACACATAGCAATTTGTCAAAGACTTACCAACCAAAAGGTAATACTAATATGAACTCGTACGAACAAGATTTCGGATTCTCAAAAATTTCGACTCAAAATTTTCACACTTGAAATAAGGGTCAGATTAAGACTCGTGGATACTCGAATAATGGAAAGAAAACAAAAAGTTTTTTTAAGAGTTTCCAAACTTTTTTTTTTTTTTTTTTATGATCCTCTTGCTTTCTTCTTCTATTTTCTTTTATTTTCTTTTGTTTTCTTTTCTTTCGGATCTTTTTTTTTTTTTTAACAAAAAGTAGAATGGAACGGAAACGAAATTTAAAGACGAAAACAAATAAAGTAAAAGGATAGGTAAACCTGACATAGAACCGTGCTCTGATACTAAACTGATACGAACCCCGCCAACCCGTGACGAAGCATGTAATCAAGAAAAGAAACCAAGACCGTTTTCTAAGACAAGTTCGAAGGATTGAACCGTGACCCGTTACCTATGATGAGGTAAGAACCTTGGTATGGTGAAGATGTCACAATCAACAATGGAGGGTTGATTGATAAGTTGAAGGTTTCAAACGCCACGGATAATTCCGATAAGTTCGAAAGTTGTTCAAAGAACCAAAGAGAAATTCGTTCTTACAAATATCATGAAATGACCTCCTATCTTCATTGATATTACGCCTATTTACAGGCTGAAAAAATAAGTCCGAATTCGAAAATTACAAGCATTGAAATCAAAGAGAATCATGCCTATGCTAAAAAGGAAATTTCAGATTACAATCATTAAAGCAAAGGAAAATCACGCCTAAAACAAAAAGGAAAAGTCTCAAATTCTAATTATTATTCCTGATTTTACTAGAAACCTAAATAGGAGAGTTGACTCTTCTCCCTTTATGCTTGGTGAATTCATGCCCAAGATACACGTCCATTAAATGCAAAGATTAGGTTTGACTTGGGCTAGAATCCTCTAGAACTTGGATCAAGTTGATGCATTTTAGTTGCTCACGTGGGCTTCCATGATTGTATTTGAGTGCAAACTTCTTGAATCAACCCGTTAAGTGCTTCCTTGAACTTCTTAGCTCGAGCCTTCATAACCGGTCAAATAGGGATTTGAATTGGATCCTTTAGAGACACATCTTGAACTGCATCAGTTCCCGTGCTAAAATAGTGAGAGAATGTACAGTAGATGTAGGCATCTTTTTGAGCCGAACCACTTAAAATCCTGTATTCCTTCTCTCTTCCTTGACCTCATTTTATTCTGTTTGCTTTTCATTTTACCAATCATACAACAACAAACCCAAAACTGTAGTTTGGGCCAAAAACGAACCTAGTCGGCTAATTCCGGATGTAGACAGATATGATAACAAAACTAATAAATTTTAAATTCAAACACACAGTACGAACACTAAAATATAACATAAAGAACATAAAATTCATCAAGTGTAATGCAATAATGAAAACTATTAAAACAAAAATTTAAAAATTTTATTCAAGCATATTTTAATTATTTACAAGAATAGTTCATTTCTTTCACTCATATATAAGAACGACATCAAATGAATAAAATAATAATGCATAACACTTAAAAATAAAATATGTTGTTGTTGTTATTGTTATTGTTATTTATAAAAGCAATATTAGTGTAATAAAAAAATAACAAAGCAGCATGCATATGAGCGCAAGATAGGCCTACTCGGGAGCAGACAAGTTAGCGTAATATAAATAGGACACGTGGCACAAGCCATAGACTTTGAATGAAGGGGAAGACAAATATGCCATGAATATGTTTGTTTGCTACATTACCTAATTTTTACAAATGTTAGGATTAATCAATGTTATAACTTAATATATGTTATGTTGTAACTCCAGTGAAATGTTATAACATGTAAATTATGTGTTGTAACAATTTTACCACATAAGTAGTGAATGCTGAAAAGTAAAATCAATACAAGAATATTTTTAACGTAGTTCGGTGTTATTTTACATCCACGAGGTCTTGCTCAAAGATCAACTTATTAATGAACTTAATAACATATAACCTACTTGTCTTATTCAATTTAAGGCTGCCTCTTAAAATTGACACAAGCCTGGTACACATTCATCAACCTCGTTGTAGCAAGCTCATCCTGAGTTTTGTGATGATCATGGGATTTCCCATGAGTTTTGTGCCCCTAAGACACCAGAATAGAATGGTGTTATGGAAAGAAAGAAAAGGACTTTACGAAAGATGACTAAAGTCATGTTAAATAACAAAAATGTAGTCAATAGATTTCGAGCAGAGGTTTTGAACACAACATGTTACATAATTAATAGGTTTTATCTCAGAGCAGGTGACAAGCAAACTTCCTATGAGATCTTGAAGGTAAGAAACCTAACTTAATCTATTTTCATGTATTTGAGAGTGTGTGTTATATTTTGGATAACAGTGAATAGCTTGGTAAGTTTGACTCCAGACATAACAATGGTATTTTCTTATGTTATCTATAAACTATACAGCTTATCATGATTACAAACATATATTGTCATGGAGTCTGCGAATATAGTTATTGATGATGGTGCTAATTTTACAGGGAACATTGAAGAGGAAATTGTGAACAGTTTGATGGATGATGATTTTGTCAGTGAGTCAAATGTTGTAACTAGAACTGACCAAATCACAATAGAGATGGATAAGGTTACAATAGATGATTCTAGTGATACAACATTATGGTAACAAAAAGTGAGAACAAGAGAAGAAGCCTCAATCAGTGTGGCTCAAGATCCTAAGAAACCTTCCTCCAAGTTCAAAAAAGATAATCCAAATGAGTTTATTATTAGTAAATTAGATGATGGTGTAGTGTTGTGCAAAATCGCAAGTGGACGAGCCGAACAAGTAATAAAGTGATAAGATAAGTATCGTCCCAGAAGGATTGTTGTTAATTAATGCCTAAAATTAAAATAACTCATCTTTTATTTGGAAAACGAAATTTGAGTAAATGAGTTGCATACTATGACTAAATTTAATTGCAATTGTAAATAAATGAAAATTAATTCAATGAATAAAAACTCTAAGGTTATGATTTCACCATAACTAATCTGCTCCTCTCCTTTGTTCTTTTTAACAAAAATTAACTATCTAGTTGCTAGTCGAGATTCCTTGAATTATTCACATAGCCCCTCCCGAGGTCTAAGGAAAATACCCTATCTTAACTGCTATGTCCCCATGCAAGTTAAAACATTGATGGATTCATTAAGATTTATGGATCTCTTTTATAGACTACACAAACCATGCAGGTATATTCCTATCCTACATGTAATTTATGACATTAAATACAATGAACTAGACACATAAATAAGCTTCCGCTATCATTATGATTAACAATTCAACTAAATAGTGGCCAATTATTTAAAAGCATTAAGAACAGTATTAAATGCATCAATAAAGATAGAAAACTCTTAATTGAATTGAACAAATGTTTGGAACATCAAAGTTAGGCTACATCATAACCTTAGAAAACAACTTTACTCCATAATAGAATTTACAAAAACTAGAAGATTAAACATAACAAAAGATAGGAAAACTTAGTGGATTGAAGCTTCACCGTAGAATTTCTTCCTCTGCTTTGCTCCTCCTTTCCAAGCTCTCTCTCTCTTTCTCTAAACTACTTATTGTTTTGGTTTGTGATGGAATGCTTGGAATGGTGATTCTAAGGCCTATTTATAGGCAAAGTTCACCTCCAATTACATCATCGATTCATAATTTTCCACCATTTTGCATCATCACTTGCATCATCGTTCACCTACCTCATTCAAAGTCAACTTTCATATTGCATCATCGTTCACCTACCTCATTCAAAGTCAACTTTCATATTACATCATCGCTTACATCATAATTTTGATTACATCATTCCTTACATCAGCATGACATAATATTTATTTCTAGAATACTCGATCTTTAAATTGCGATAACTTTTTGATGCGATTTCTGATTCGAGTAATTCTTGAGGCGATGAACTGTTTCGAATGAAATTCATGATCTTGTCTCGAACGAAAGCATTTGGTGGGGTCCATATACGATTATCACCAATTTTATTCTGAAAATGAAAAATACAAAATGATGAAATAATGTACTTAATAATAATAAAAACATCAAGAACTAAATAAGAATTCAAGTTTAAAAAGATAAAATAACTTTATAAAAATAGAGTTATCACACCCCCAAACTTAAGATTTTGCTTGTCCTCAAGTAAAACTAAAAAAACACAGAAAATAAAAGCACAATCCATTTTCGTAGGTAAACACGATGGCATTGAGCGTATACCACAAGCCTTTAAACCCCTAGGTGTCCCTAGTAGGAGGAGTTGTGTCTCCTGAGGGTTTATCAGCAACGATACCCACAAACGTTAAAAGATTCCACCCATAACTTATCAACATCTCACTAAATACAAATTAACAGAAGTCTCATACATGTATGATCTTGTATCAGGACTAAGGATAAGTCACTAATGATCTAAAACAGAATCATCAACAATCTCACACCACTTTCAAAGCAGTTTCATTTCAAAACATCATATTCACATGTCATGGACTTATTTCGCTTCGACTCTAATTCTCACAAGATATCTCTCATAACCCTCATGAATCCTAGAGCAAACACTCATGCAATCATATGTGATAGAGGTTATGTAAAGGCATAACAAGCGTCATTTACATCACATATGAATATAGACGTTTAAAAAGAACTGCACTTTTAAGTGAATAGATCTCATGATTAGAATCAAATACTAAGAACGTAGATAGAGCATGATGACAAACTTCAACTCTCAAATTGGACTTCCTCTTGAAGATCAATAGGCTTTATTAAAGATTGTATTTGGACTATGGTTAATTGACATGTAAGAAATTTTAAGGTACAGGTTCAACAAGAACTTATGATCATACCAAAGTACTTCATTTATTCTCTTTAATTCATCACAACTTTTCTTTTTTTTTTTTTTCACAATTTTTTTTTTCAGAAACACATAGTGTAAATGTTAACATTTCAATTCCTTTCTCCTCTTTTACTTCATAGCATGATCCCAAGCTTCATAAGGTATGACTAAATTTAAAGGCTCAATAGGGTCATTTAATAAAGGTAAACAGAGAAAAATGTTTAAAGTGTTTGACTTCAAAGGGTTTATGATGTGTCTCAATTTAAAGTAGGAAAGTAGGCTTTTGTGGAGTAAAAATGACTTATATTACTTCTAAGAAGTCGATTCAATTTTTAAATCAAAGCAACTCATGTTATCTACAATAATGATTTGTTCTTCAGTATTCAATGCAAAACCTATAGAGATCATCTATTAAGAACAAAGTGAAGAGTGTTTAAGAGTATAAACAAATAAATCTTTCAAAATGAAACGTTTAAAAAGCTCAAATCCTCACCAAGGATAATCTCCACTAATAGTCCACAATTCATGTAAATATGATATTTATCCACTCAATTAACTAAGATCATGACATTCAAAAGTCTCAAATCATGCAAAGATGTTCATGGCTATTCCTTAGTAAAGACATTCAACCAAAAACATGCATTAAGACTCCATTAATAAACACAAAGTAAGTAGTCGACTTGTTAGGGCAGTAAGAAAATAATAATAATAATAATAAAACAAATAATGAAAAAAATTTTGCACTTTTTTTTTTTTATAGAAATGAAAACAAAGATGCGTATCAGAAGCACAAAAGTACTCCTTACTCTGCCATCTTTTGGTTTCAACTCAGACCAGTTTTTAAATCTTATGGTTTTAATAATAGCAAACTCTACCCCCAAACTTATTTGAGACAGTGTCCCCAATGTCTAGTAAAATAAAAAGAAGAAAAACTCAAATGGAAGTGCTATTAATAAAACCATAGGATAAGAAAGTTACAACCGGAGATTAAGATCCAGTGCACGCTTATAGTTATCGCTTGATTCAGAATTTCAAACCACCTGCGACATGATTGGATCAACTTCGGGTATAAAGTCTTGCAGTTAGTCAATCAGTTCATCAGCACTTGAAGCTGAGACTAGAATGCGTCGGTTTGCTTGAGTCATAAAACCCTGTTCCACAGCATGATCAAGAAAAGCCAATAAACCATCATAGAAACCGTTAGTATTTAAGCAAACCTAATGGCTTTTTGTGAATGTTAAGATGAGCCCAAGATGCAATGTTGAAGATTTATTCAATTGTTTCCAAACCACCAGGTAACGCGATAAAGGCATCAGCATTGAGTAACATGTACGCCATTCGTCCGTGTATGCTCGTGACCTGAAACTCATTACCTATACTCGTACCGATGATATCTTTCCTTTTAGTCAAAGGTTTTACTGCGACACCGAGGGTTTGCCTACCTCCAACAGTTGCAGTTGCCGCGACAGAACCCCTCAGTCCTAAACTACCTCCTCCATACACCAAATCTATGTTTCGGATAGCTAAAGCTGTATCAAGTTCAGCAGCTGCCTTTGAATATTGTGTACTCATACCAGACTTTGGGCTACAAAAAACACAGATGTTTTTCAATTTACTGCTCGAGGACTCTGCCATTTTTTTTTTCATAGAAAACTAATTATTTGTTATCAGTCATAAACGCTTATTTAAAGAAAATGAAAGAGTAAAAGAACAGTTTTACGATGCTAAACAGTATTGGTCAGAGGGAAAAGAAAATGTTAAGTGTAGAAATGTCAAAAAGAAAGCACAATCTTTAAAAAAAAAATTAAAACAAGCTGCTAAAAATAAAAATTTCAAAATGTTCAGTGACAAAACGTCAAAAAGTAAACACACTTATCAAAAAATTTTGAAAGAAGTAAGAAGTTCAAGATAGTTGGTGAAGAAACGTCAAAAGTAAACACAATAATCGAAAAAAAGTTGAAACTAGATAAAATCCAAAATGACAGGTACAGAAATGTCAGAAAAGTAAACACAATTATCGAAAATGTTTTAAACATGCTGCTAAACAAAGAAAAAAAAATGATGTTATAGTAGTTGTGATTGTGGCTCACATCTTCCTCTGGTTTTACGTCCAGAAACGGCTTAAACAACTTCTATGAGTTGAAGATTGGCTTCCTATCCAGTTTTCTTATAAACTGGCAAATAGGGTCTTTTAAAGTCAGATTCTCAAGACTGTAACGCTGTTTCTCTTTGCTGAATAACTCCCATAAATCTAAAAGAATGCGTTGAACTTTCCCACAAGCATGCGTCTCAAGAGTCTCAAGGATGTTATCCAGAGACTCCTTACTCAGCCCATCCTTTATGCATTTAAGTTTATCTTCTCGATTTATGGATAAATATCCACGATTTCTATAGCTTGTGTCACAGTTCCATCTTGCACACTTATGACAGACTCCCATTCTCTTAGCTCTCCTCTTCTTTGAGTAAGAACTTCTTCCTAATCCTGGTAAACGTTTAATGAATGAATCATTCAACTCACCTGCTAGACGTACCTTAGCTTCAATGATCCACCGAATATGATCTGGAAGACCTAAACATGTTAGTGCCCTCATTCTTTCGACTCTGCACTTGTAAATCTTTCTGAGTATATCTTGAGGCAGAGTAGGGAAATGATTTTTGAGTACTGCAAGACTTGTTTCCATCTCTGAAAGAGAAAATAAATTTATCAAAGAAAAATAAAAACACACAAAGAACACAATAACACACAATAGCACACAAAAAAAGAAAAACTAGCTTAAAAAAAAAAGAAAAACTTGGGTTACCTCCCAAGAAGCGCTTAATTTATAGTCGTTAGCTTGACTGTTGAAAAATACCTTAAGTTGGGTCTGAAAGTGCGATAGTGGATTTCTGTTGAGGTTCTCCACCATCCATGTAAACTTTAAGTCGTTGTCCGTTGACTTTGAATCGACGATCTGTGCTTTGAATTTCAACAGCACCATGTGGAAACACTTGAACAACTGTGAAGGGCCCATACCATCTAGAGCGTAGCTTACTTGGGAACAAACGTAATCGTGAATTAAACAAAAGAACCTTCTGTCCTGGAGTGAAATCCTTGTTTAGGATACGTTGATCATGCCACTTTTTGGTGCATTCTTTGTACAGCTTAGCATTTTCATATGCACTATGACGAAGTTCGTCCATCTCATTGAGTTGCAATCTTCACAGAGCTCCTGATGCTCCTATGTCGAAATTCAACTTTTTGATAACCCAGTATGCACGGTGTTCCAGTTCAACGGGTAAGTGGCATGCTTTTTCGAATACCAACTTGTATGGAGACATCCCAATTGGCGTTTTAAATGCTGTTCTGTAGGCCTATAGTGCATCATCAAGCTTTTTCGACCAGTCTTTTCGAGATGCACTTACCGTCTTTTTCAAAATCCATTTCAATTCTCGATTTGAGATTTCAGCTTGTCCATTGGTTTGCAGGTGGTAGGCTGTAGCAACTTTGTGTTTGACTCCATATTTAGTTAGAAGAGCATCAAAATACTTGTTGCAAAAATGCTTCCCTTCATCGCTGATGATTGCTCTTTGAGTTCCAAATCTGGTGAAGATATTTCTGCGCAGAAAATTCACCACCACTTTGGAGTCATTGGTTGGTGCAGCAATGACTTCAACCCATTTTGACACATAATCCACGGCCACCAGAATGTAGAGATTCTTGAAAGACGGTGGAAATGGTCCCATGAAATCGATACCCCATACATCGAACAACTCCATTTCCAAAATATTGTTTAAGGGCATCTCATGCCTTCGCGAAATGTTACATGTGCGTTGGCATTGATCGCATGCAGCAACATACGATTGAGCATCCTTAAAAATGGTGGGCTAATAGTATCCAGGTTGAAGAATTTTGCCAGCAGTTCGATTGACCCCAAAATGTCCGCCATAATCAGAAGAATGACAATGGTGGAGAATATCTCGTGCTTTATCTTTTGAGACGCATCGTCGAAGGATCTGATCTGGATATAACTTGTACAGGAACGGCTCATCCCAATAGTAATGTTTTACATCCGCCAAAAATTTCTTCTTTTGCTGCCATGAAATGTCAGGTGGATAAACTTTGTGAGAAAGAAAATTAACAAAATCAGCATACCATGGAATGTTGCTTGTATCCAGAACAAAGAGCTGTTCATCAGGAAAAGTCTCTTTAATTGCTATGTCGAGATCCTCCTTATCCCCTCGTTGCTGATACGAACCTGCCTAACTCCTCCTCAAAAGCTAGCTTGTAAGGGGAGGATTGCAAACCCATATATATAACACCCAAGACCACCCTCGCTAACCGATGTGGGACTCATCATTCCCAACCCCTTTAGACTGCACGTTCTTGTGCAGAGAACCTTCGTACATGGCCCACCGACCAGACGAGGTATGGCTCTGATACCAGTTGCTCTAGTCTAGAAAGATGGTCGGCCACCACATTTTCACTTCCCTTCTTATCTCGAATCTCTAAATCAAACTTTTGTAGCAGAAGGACCCATCGGATCAGGCGTGGTTTTGCATCTTTTTTCTCCAGAAGGTACTTGATGGTTGAGTGATCCGTGAATACAATGACTTTGAAACCGATCAAGTACGACCGAAATTTGTCGAATGCGAAGACTACAGCTAGAAGCTCTTTCTCAGTGGTAGCATAATTGACCTAAGCATCGGTTAGTGTACGGCTAGCATAATAAATGGTATGAAAAACCTTACCAATACGTTGCCCTAGCACGGCTCCAATGGCATAATCACTAGCATCGCACATCAGTTCGAACGGCAAAGCCCAGTCAGGTGCAATAACGACTGGGGCTATCACAAGGGCCTTTTTCAATATCTCAAATGCCTCTCTACATGTATTATCGAAGTGGAATGAAACACCCTTCTCGAACAAATTGCATAATGGCTTTGTGATCTTCGAGAAGTCCTTGATGAATCTTCTGTAAAACCCTGCATGCCCTAAGAAACTTCGGATGCCTTTAACAGATGTTGGTGGTGGTAGCTTCTCAATTGCCTCAATCTTGGCTCTATCAACCTGGATGCCCTTAGCTGAAACTTTATGACCTAAGACGATCCCTTCTTATACCATGAAATGACATTTCTCCTAGTTAAGAATCAGGTTTGTTTCTTCGCATCTTTTCAGTACTTGTGCTAAGTTATCCAAACAAGAATCAAATGATGAGCCAAATACTGAAAAATCATCCATAAATACCTCAATGAAGCGCTCCACCATATCTGAAAAAATTGACATCATGCACCGTTGAAAGGCTGGTGCATTGCATAGACCAAACGACATTCTTCGAAACGCAAACGTTCCATATGGGCATGTGAATGTAGTCTTTTCTTGGTCCTCAAGTGCTATAGAAATCTGATTGTAACTAGAATAACCGTCTAGGAAACAATAGTAAAGGTGATCTGCTAATTTGTCGAGCATCTGATCGATGAAGGGTAAGGGAAAATGATCTTTTCTGGTCGCCTTATTTAGTTTCCTATAGTCAATGCACACTCTCCATCCGGTTACTGTTCGTGTTGGAATTAGCTCATTGTTTTCATTGGTGACTACTGTCATGCCTCATTTCTTTGGTATCACTTGCACTGGACTTACCCATGTGCTGTCCAAAATAGGATAAATGATACCTGCATCCAAAAGTTTAAGTACCTCTGCTCGTACAACCTCCTTCATATTTGGATTTAAACGTCGTTGGTGCTCGATGGATGGCCGGTATTTATCCTCTATAAGAATTTTGTGTTGGCATATAGATGGACTGATTCCTTTTATGTCTGCTATTGACCATCCAATAGCCATCTTGTGTTCTCGTAGTACTCTCAAAAGTTTTTCCTCCTGTTCTCTACTTAAAGAAGATGAAATAATGACAGGTAGTGTAGATGAAGTATCTAAGAATGCGTACTTGAGATGAACTGGAAGTGGCTTGAGCTCCAACTCTGGTGGTTTTTCTGTTGATGGTACAGGTTGTCTCTTACTTGCTCCAAGCTCCTCGAAAGGTCGTTTGAAAAAGATGGGAGGTGAAGCTTCCAGTTGGTTGACACATTCCATGATGTTCAGACTTTCTGAGTCTGATGCTCCATTTAGGCAAGCTTCAAGTGGATCTTTTGGAGTGATAGTTTGATGTACTCCTTTGATACATTCATCCACCATATCTACCCTCATGCAATTATCAACATCATGTGGATGTTTGAGAGCTTTCAGCACATTGAAGGTCACCTCTTCATCTTGAACTTTAAGTATGAGTTGACCTTTTTGTACATCAATAAGGGTTCTTCTTGTTGCTAGTAATGGTCTACCCAAGATGATGGGTATTTCTTGATCTTCCTCCATGTCTAGCACAATGAAATCCGCAGGAAATATAAACTTATCCACTTTTACTAATACATCTTCGATAATTCCCCTTGGATACTTGATTGATCGATCAGCTAGCTACAACGATACTGTAGTAGGTTTTGCTTCTCCAAAGCCGAGTTTCTTGAAAACGGAGAATGACATTAAGTTGATGCTTGCACCAAGATCACATAATGCTTTATCAAAAAATGAATCACCAATGGTGCAAGGAATTGTGAAGCTCCCCGGATCTTTGAGTTTAGGCGGTAGCTTTTTCTACAAGATTGCACTACATTCTTCGGTCAAAGCTATCGTTTCATGTTCTTCCAGCTTCCTTTTATTTGATAGGATTTCTTTCATGAACTTCACATAGCTGGGCATTTGTTCCAGAGCATCTGCAAAAGAAATATTAATTTGCAGTTTCTTAAAAACTTCCAAAAATTTAGAAAATTGATTTTCTAATTTCTGCTTCTGAAATCTCTGAGGGAAGGGTAATAGTGGTTTGTATGGTGGCGGATTGTCTGGGAACAACTTTGACTTTGGCTTCTCTGCTTTTTTTTGTTCAACCATCACTTCTTTTTTTATTTTGCTAGATCATTCTTCCTCGTCTGTTCTTTTGACAGGTTCTTTCAGCATTTTACCGCTTCGTAACGTGACAGCCTTCAGGTGCTCCCTAGGATTGGTCTCTGTGTTGCTTGGTAGGGATCCTTGAGGTCTTGCAGTCAACAAATTCGAGATTTGACCCATTTGTACCTCCAGATTTCTAATGGAAGCTGCTTGATTCTGGAGCGTGGTGTCTGTTCTAGTCATAAATTGAGTAGTGCTTGCGGTGAGCTGAGCAAGTGCTTCTTCAAGCGACGGTTTGTTGGCCTGCTGCTGTTGAAGTGGTGGCGGATATGGTTGTCTGGGTCGATCATTGTTTTTCCATGAAAAATTTGGATGATTCCTCCATCCTGAATTATATGTGTTGGAGTACGGGTTATTTTGTTGTTTGTTGCCCACAAAAAATGCTTGACTTGTCTGGTCTTCATCGCATTGCCCGTTGGAATGATCCCCTCCACAGAAATCACAGGATGCTGATTGAGTATGAATTGCATTTGCTGTCAGGTTTCCGAGTTGCTTGGCTAATGTCTCGACTTGAGTGGAAAGTTTGGTTAACACATCATTTTCTTGTATTCCGAAAATTTTTTTCGGAACTGCTCTTTCTGATGGCCATTGATAGGCATTTGCAGCCATTTCCTCCAATAAGTCCCAGGCAGCTTGATGGGATTTTCCCAAAAGTGCTCCACCAGTGGCGGCATCTACCAATGTTCTTATGGAACTCCCTAAACCATTGTAGAATGTATGTAGCTGCAACCAGTCAGCAACTCCATGATGTGCGCACCGTCTTAGCAGATCCTTGAATTTTTCCCATGCTTCGTACAATGACTCTCCGTCAAGTTGTCTGAATGTAGCAATCTCTGTTCGTAGTCTTGCAGTCTTGGCTGGTGGAAAGAATTTGGCTAAAAATTTTTGTGCCAAGGTATCCCATGTGGTAATACTCCCTGATGGCAGAGAGTTGAGCCAGCTTTTAGCTTTATCTCGAAGAGAGAACGGGAACAATCTCAATCGGATGGCGTCATCTGTAACACCATTGTGTTTGAAAGTATCGCAGATCTCCAAGAAACTGTCAATGTGGGCATTTGCATCATCGTTCGGAGCCCCACTGAACTGATTGTTTTGTACCATCTGGATTATTGCTGGCTTAATTTCAAAGTTGTTAGCAGCAATAGTTGGTCGTCGTACCGCTGAAACATTACCCACTGTGGGTAGAGCATAATCTCGTAATGCTCGAATTTCAGCATCTATTGGTATAATGTTTTGTGTGTTGTTTGATCCTTCAGCCATATCCATGATTGCAGTACTTGCAGCATTCCTTGTTTCTTTTCGGTTCTTGCGGCAAGTTCTTTCAATTTCTGGATCAAATTGTAAAACTTCGTCCCCAGACTTTCTCATACACCAGAAAACTCACAAGTAATAAAGCAAATAAAATAATAAATAAATAAATGACCAAATTAAAATTTGAGATACGTAGTATTAGTATTAATTGAAACAAAAAATCCCCGGCAACGGCGCCAAAAACTTGTTGTGCAAAATCGCAAGTGGACGAGCCGAACAAGTAATAAAGTGATAAGATAAGTATCGTCCCGCGAGAATTGTTGTTAATTAATACCTAAAATTAAAATAACCCATCTTTTATTTGGAAAACGAAATTTGAGTAAATGAGTTGCATACTATGACTAAATTTAATTGCAATTGTAAATAAATGAAAATTAATTCAATGAATAAAAACTCTAAGGTTATGATTTCACGATAACTAATTTGCTCCTCCCCTTTGTTCTTTTTAACAAAAATTAACTATCTAGTTGCTAGTCGAGATTCCCTGAATTATTCACATAGCCCCTAATGCGGAGCAAGGTGTGTTTCCAAATGATCCAATTCAAATTCCTATTGGACCGGTTACGAGGGCTCGAGCTAAGAAGTTCAAGGAAACACTTAACGGGCTGATTTAAGGAGTTTGCACTCAAATACAATCATGGAGGCCCATTGATGGAAGCCCACGTGAGGAATTAAATTGCATCAACTTGATCCAAGTTCTAGAGGATTCCAGCCCAAGTCAAACTTAATCTTCGCAATTAATGGGCGTGTATCTTGGGCATTAATTCATCAGAATAATGGGAGGAGGGTCAACTCTCTTATTTAGGTCTCTAGTAAAATTAGGAATAATAAATTGTGGACTTTTCATTTCTGTCTTAGCAATGATTTCCTTGCTAATTGATTGTAATTTGAAATTTCCTTTTTCGTCATAGACTTGATTCTCTTTGATTTTAATGCTTGTAATTTCCGAATTCAGATTTGTAACTTTCAGCCTATAAATAGGTATCATATCAATGAGAAGAGGCAAACAATTTTGATGGTATTTGTGAGATCGAATTTCTCTTTGGTTCTTTGAACAACTCTCAAACTTATCGGAATTATCCGTGGTGTTTGAAATCTTCGACTTATCAATCAACCCTCCCTTTTTTATTGTGGCGTCTTCACCATACCAAGGTTCTTACCTCGTCATAGGTAACGGGTCGCGGTTCCATTCCTACGAACTTGTCTTAGGAAACAGTTTTGGTTTCTTCTCTTGGTTACGGGTTTCGTCACGGGTTGGCGTGGTTTGTATCAGCCCCTCCCGAGGTCTAAGGAAAATACCCTATAAAGCTTAACTGCTATGTCCCCATGCAAGTTAAAACATTGATGGATTCATTAAGATTTATGGATCTCTTTTATAGACTACACAAACCATGCAGGTATATTTCTATCCTACATGTAATTTATGACATTAAATACAATGAACTAGACACATAAATCAGCTTCCGCAATCATTATGATTAACAATTCAACTAAATAGTGGCCAGTTATTTAGAAGCATTAAGAACAGTATTAAATGCATCAATAAAGATAGAAAACTCTTAATTGAATTGAACAAAGGTTTGGAACATCAAAGTTAGGCTACATCATAACCTTAGAAAACAACTCTACTCCATAATAGAATTTACAAAAACTAGAAGATTAAACATAACAAAAGATAGGAAAACTTAGTGGATTGAAGCTTCACCGTAGAATTTCTTCCTCTGCTTTGGTCCTCCTCTCCAAGCTCTCTCTCTCTTTCTCTAAACTACTTATTGTTTTGGTTTGTGATGGAATGCTTGGAATGGTAATTCTAAGACCTATTTATAGGCAAAGTTCACCTCCAATTCCATCATCGATTCCTAATTTTCCACCATTTTGCATCATCGCTTGCATCATCGTTCACCTACCTCATTCAAAGTTAACTTTCATATTACATCATCGCTTACATCATAATTTTGATTACATCATTCCTTACATCAGCATGACATAATATTTATTTCTAGAATACTCGACCTTTAAATTGCGATAACTTTTTGATGCGATTTCTGATTCTAGTAATTCTTGAGGCGATGAACTGCTTCGAATGAAATTCATGATCTTGTCTCGAACGAAAGCATTTGGTGGGGTCCACATATGATTTTCACCAATTTTATTCTGAAAATGAAAAATACAAAATGATGAAATAATGTACTTAATAATAATAAAAACATCAAGAACTAAAGAAGAATTCAAGTTTAAAAAGATAAAATAACTCTATAAAAATAGAGTTATCATGTAGTCACTAGGAAAAAGCATGTTATTATAGTTCAACATGTTTGTTTTAATTCATTGTTTGAACCTAAGAATGTGACTGAATCTATTCATGATGAATTTTGGATGAAAGTCATGCATGATGAATTGGAGCAATTTGATAAAGATGAAGTATCTGGACATTTGTGCCTAGACCTCAACATTATAATGTCATTAGCATCAAATGGATTTTTAAGAATCAAACTGATAAGTTTGGTAATATTGTGAGAAACAAAGCTCGACCAGTTGCTTAAGGATATCCTCAGGTTGAGGGCATTAATTTTGATGAAATATTTGCTCTTGTTGGTAGGTTAGAGTCAATAAAGTTGTTGCTTGCTATTGCATGTGTTATTGGTTTCAAATTGCTTCAAATAGATGTTAAAATTGCATTTTTTTTAATGGAATTTTACATGAGGAAGTTTTTATTGAGCAACCAAAGGGTTTTAAAAATCCTCACTTTCCTAATCATGTTTTCAAATTGAAAAGGACATTTTATGGTCTGAAACTAGCTCTTAGACTTTGGTATGAAAGGCTAACAAAATTTTCGATTGAGAAAGGATATAAGAGAGGCAGTATTGATAGAACTTTGTTTGTCAAATACTTTGACTTTGGTCTTATCATTGCGCAAATTTATGTTGATAACATTGTATTTGGGTTTACCTCTCAATCTAAAGTGCAGGAAGTTATCAAGTAGATGCAAGAGCATTTTGAGATAATCATGGTGGAAAAGCTAAACTTTTTCTTAGATTTGCAAGTCAAGCAACTGAACAATCGGATTTTCATCTCCCAAAGCAAGTATGTTAAAAACTTGGAAAAGAAATTTGGATTGGAAAACACCAAGTCTGCTAGAACTCCAACAGGAACAACTGTGAAGTTGTTCAAGGATAAAGATAGAGTTGTGTTGATCCAACAGTCTATAGGAGTATGATTGGAGGTCAACTATGATTGGAGGTCTGCTATACTTGACGACAAGCAGACCTAATATTAGTTATAGTATTGGTGTGTGTGCAAGATACTAGGCTAAGCCAAAAGAGTCAAATGTTGTAGCTGTGAAGAGGATATTGAAATATATGAATGGAATAGTTGAGTTTGGTTTATAGTACACTAATGACTCCAATGTAAATCTTCTAGGTTTTAGTGATATTGACTGGGCAAGTAATGCAGATAACTGAATGAGCACCAGTGGTGGGTGTTTTTAACTTAGAAATAATCTGATAGCATGGTATAACAAGAATAGAATTCTATTTCTCTGTCTATTGCAGATGTCGAGTACATTTTTGTAGGTAGTTGTTGTACTTAATTGATATGGATGAAACAAATGTTAAAGGATTATGGTATTGTTTTTAAGACCTTGACTGTATTTTATGATAATACAAGTGTCATTAATATTTCAAAGAACCTTGTTCAACACTCTAAGACTAAACACATAGACATAAGACATTACTTTATTAGAATTTGGTTGACCAAAAACAAATATTTTAGGAATATGTTTAAATTGACAAGCAACTAGCATATATTTTCACAAAACCGCTAGATGCTTGTAGATCTGATTCATTAAGAAAGTCCTTAGGGTTTTGCTCAAAATGATTTAATTTGTTTTGTGAATGATATGAGTTCTTTGCTAGATTTCTCTTTAAAATTTAGTATATTTTCTCCAAGAAAAAATAGAAGATGAACTTATACAGTTGATTTCATATTATTAAACAATACTTGTTGTTTGGTTGAAAGATGTATTAGTTGATGTCTATTTTATAAGTTTTTCTTAGAGCTGAGCCTAGATAAACTTTTTTAATCGGACTTCCACAGTGAAAAATTGGAATGATCCTTTATGTGAAAAGTGTCAAATGCTCTTTGGGTCCCACGTTAGGAAAGAGCTACCTCCATTGATGTGTGAAAGTTAGTTATGTGTAATTTGGGCCTCTATATCATAAATATAAAGAGGATAATCTATCATGTTAAAGGACTATCTCAGTAATAGTATGAAAGCTACTTAACTATGAGAGACCTTTGTTGAATAATAAAATATATATTGTAAGCCCTTATTATCATTCTTTGAACCCCCTAGTAAAAGATAATAGATTATGTTCATGGTAATTACTAAAGTTGTAAATAGTTAAAGTAGAGATTGTTAAAGTTATTTGATGCTGCTCATTCTAATGCAAAAATCAAAAGAAGGGCAAAAAAGGGGTCATTTTGCCAAATCAATAATCATATATATATAAGTGATTAAAATACATAAATTGAGGGAAAATTATGAAATTACATAGAAATTAGTATGATGTCATGAGATTAGTAAGAAGTTGGAGGACATTTTAACAAAAATCCAACTAGTGGCATGGATTGTAATTAACAAAAAACTTCGAGGGTAATTTTCTAAATAAAGGCCTATATATATGGGAGTGTAGTCATCCATACTTAGAGAAATTAGAAGAGAAATTGAGAGGGAGAGAGAGCAAGTGGTGGCCACCAAAGGGGAAGGAGATTCAAGCAAGTTTCAAGTGATTTTAAAGCTCCAAAACAAGGATTTGGGTAGATTCAAGCAAGAGGACCAAAACCTAAGCAAAAATTTGGTAAGTTATTTTCATTTCCCTCAAGTTAAAAGTTAGTTGGATTATATGTGAAGTTGATGATAGAGTTGGTTTTGACATGTAAGTGATGGGAGTTTTCATTCCAATCAAGTTTAGTGTCCAAATCAAGCAAGAAGTTTAATTTAAGTAAGATTATGCACTAGATGGCAAGTTAGGGTTTGTGTAGGAGAAACCCTAGAGTGTGATTTAAGCTTGGTTCAAATGAATTGAATGTAGATAACATGTTTGACAAAATGCCTAAGAGAGTTATTAAGTAAAAATCCTAGAAAATGAAAGAGATAGAGTGTTGTGTGCATGAGTGATGATCTAGAGTCAATATGGGAGAAACCCTAATTGTTGATTAAAGTGTGTTTATAGTAAACTAAGTTGTAGATTAAGTGTTTGAGAAAATGATGCGAACCCCGTATATAGCGATACGACATCCCACAAACAATTGAATACACAACCCCAAGAAAGTTTAATTCAGGGACAAAGAAAATAAAAAAAAAAGTAATTTGACCTAATGATTAGCAAATCACGAACCAAGATAACAAATATGCCACTTCCAAGAACAAGCGAAGAATGAGGGAGATAAGTTAAGTGATAAATCAAGAATCAAATCTTGATAAATTCTCAAAGTTCTTCAAGAACAAAGAGAAAAAATTGAAATTTTATATCAAAAATTGTCTAATCTTGTTTTTGAGCATCACATGGCCTTTTATAGCTAAAATAAATGAAACCCTAGCTTCTAAATATTGTATGGACGCCCTAACCCATTAATACACCCTATTTGGGTTTAAAATAATTAAATATGACAGTCCAATATATAAACTAATGACCCAACATGTAATAAAACAAATTAAAGCCCAATAATATCAAAGTTTGATACTTAACAAACTAATTTAATTAAACGAACCCCAAACATAAATTAGGCGCAAATTAATACAAACAAATTAAACCAACCTAATATGTCTTCAAATAGCCACCTAAG
The DNA here is from genome assembly GCA_022984855.1 of Dimocarpus longan. Lineage (NCBI taxonomy): Eukaryota > Viridiplantae > Streptophyta > Magnoliopsida > Sapindales > Sapindaceae > Dimocarpus > Dimocarpus longan. Next base: position 10,868,993 of record CM041021.1, read on the forward strand.
CCCAAGTCTTCAATATTTATGATCTTGGACTTGTTATTGAGTTTGGATCATGTTTTGGAGCCTTGGTGTTCTCTCCATGTTGTCCAACCCTTGTTGCACTATACTTTTGGCCCAAATCTCTTGAATCAGCTCATTTAAAACCCAATTTATCCTTTTAGCTCTAACTTTTGTAATAATAGGCCCTCTATTGATGCTTAAAGGATTATTAAACTTACTTTCTTGGTTTCTATCATTCCCCCTCTCATCAAAGGATTTGTCCTCAAATCTGCACTTGCATCAAAATTAAAACGAGAAAGATCAGAAACATTAAAGGTTGCACTAACATTATACTCACTTGGCAAGTCTATCTTGTATACATTATCATTGATGCATTTAAGCACTTGGAATGGACCATCTCTACGTGGCTGCAACTTAGATTTCTTGATGGGATCCAAGCAAGCAAGCACATTTGGATTATTGGAGGAGTCACCAAGGCTTCAAAACATTGTTCATTTTCAACAATCACTGATCTTGAAGGCTTTGGGCGTTAATTGAATGCAATTGAGGACAAATTAGATTAATTGGGCTTTATATAATTTGGGCTAAGTTTATTTTAATTGTAATGGGTTTTAAGTTAAGTTAGTGTATTTTATTTTAATTGATGTTATTTGGGCTGATATATTTAATTTAATTTAAGCCCATGAGTATATTTAGTTAGCCCAATTATTAGGGGGTTAGGATTTCATGTTATGTTATTTTCTTCGCCTATAAAAAGGCTTCTCTTGTAACCCTAAAAAAGATAATAAGATGAATGAAGTTGCAGCCATTTAGGTTTAATTGAGAGAGTGAATTTTCTCTCTTGTTCTTCATGAACATGTGATCTTATCAAGCAATGATTGTGGCGATCAAAACCATGATTTATCTCTCACCTTCTCATCTATGTCTTGGGAGTGGCGTCAATATCCTTCTTTTATAATTTTAGTTCTTGATTGAGTTCTAATCAGTGGGTCAAAGTTCTTTATAACTTTGATTCTTGATTGACATATAATCAATGGGTCAAAATTTCATATTTTTATAAACATGTTTTAATCTTTTTTGGGGTTGTGTTTCAATTTAGTTGTGGGTGTCGTATCGTTATATACGGGGTTCGCATCATTTCTTTTGCTCAGGAAACCTTTCCTTGCGCATATGCACCCAAACCCAATCTCCAGGTTCGAACATAACTTTCTTTCGCCCTTTGTTTGCTTGAGTCTCATATTGCTCGGTCCTCCTGTCAATATGTTGCCTAACTTTTGCAAACATTAGATGTTTTGCATGAACACTTCTTTTGGCCTCATATGAAATGTGATGTAGAACAAATCTGTGAGAAGTGTATTACTTGTAGACAAATTAAGTCTAAGGTCAAGCCTCATGGTTTGTATATTCCTTTACCTATACCTAGTCACCCTTGGATTGACATATCTATAGATTTTGTGTTGGGTTTGCCTAGGTCAAAAAGGGGGTAGGGATTCTATATATGTGGTTGTTGATAGGTTTTCAAAAATGGCACATTTCATTCCCTATCATAAAACCAATGATGCATCACATATTGCTGACTTGTTTTTCAAGGAGATTATAAGATTGCACAGCATGCCTAAAAGTATTATTTCTGATAGAGATGCAAAGTTCTTAAGCTATTTTTGGAAGACTTTGTGGGGTAAGTTAGGAACTAAACTCTTATTTTCTACTACTTGTCCACAAACCGATGGTCAAACTGAAGTAGTTAATAGGACCTTATCTACCATGTTGTATGCCATTATACAAAAGAAATTAAAAACATGGGAAGATTGTTTGCCTCATATAGAATTTGCATATAATAGAAGTGTGCATTCAACAACTAAATTTTCACCTTTTGAGATTGTGTATGGTTTTAATCCATTAACTCCGTTGGATTTAACCCCTTTACCTATGGCTGAGCATGCTAATTTAGATGGAAAAAAGAAAGCTGATTTTGTAAAGCAAATCCATGAAAAAGCTCGACAAAATATTGAGAGAAGAACTGAACAATATGCTAACCAAGCTAATAAAGGGAGCAAGAAAGTTGTCTTTGAACCTGGTGATTGGGTTTGATTGCATATGCGAAAGGAACAGTTTCCTATTCAAAGGCGTTCTAAACTACTTCCAAGGGGAGATCGTCCGTTTCAAGTGATTTAAAGGATCAATGATTAGCCTACAAGTTAGACCTTCCAGGTGAGTACAATGCAAGTGCAAACTTTAATGTTGCTGATTTATCTCCATTTGATGTAGGTGATGATTTAAGGACAAATCTTTTTCAAGAATGAGGGAATGATGAGAATAAAGGAGCAATATCAAAGGATTCATTACATGTTCCAGTTAGGCCAATTACAAGGGCAAGAACTAAGAGACTCAAACAAACACTTAATGGGCTGATCCAAGAGATATAGACTAATTTTAAAATGGAGAAGTCCAAGATGGTTCCAGCAAAAGATCAAAAATTAATCAATGCGATTGAAGCAATAAATGGGGTTGATTATTAGTAATTGCTCGAGATTATTTGCCAAAATCAGAGCAATTAATTGGCATGTTGACTTCCCAATAATTGATTGATTGTTCTCCCAATTTTCAAGTCAACTAGATACCATTTTAGGTTTTTTTTTTTTTTTTTATTTCCTTAGTCATAAACAATTTAATGTCTAGAATTATAAGGCATTATGGCCATAAGATTATTCCTATTCAGTTTTCTAGCTATGAACGGCAATTGCCCTAGGGTTATTGTGTATTTATTTCTAGTATCTATTTACAAGGCCATCATGTAATCTCTACAGAAGTTTTTAGTTTTTGCATGATCAATAAAAATTATTGAGAAATTTTTCTCTCTAGTTCTTCAAAGAACTCTTTTGAATTTATCAAGGTTTTCTTATGGCATTCAAATTTGACTTATCACTCATATAATCCTTCTTTTTGTTATTGAGTGTGGTGTCTTCTTCTTATACCTTTGGTTCTTATCTCTTAATAGATAACGGGTCAAGGTCGTTGCTTTGTTGTTTGTTGAGAATCTGAATTAGGACGATCTTAGGAACTTATATCATTATTGGTTTCGGGTCTCACTTTCTTTTGTGAGGTTCGTATCAAAGTCTTCCTTTGCCTTTTTGCTTTTAGCTTTTTTCCACATTTTCACAAGGCTTACTTAGCAACTAAAGGGTGAAAATTGTCTAAGTGTCGCACGAGTTAGTGGTGTCAAGTCTAACTCCGTGACAGTTGGTATCAAAGCCACGATTATAACATCCTAGCAGCAAGGTTCGTCCGTAGAGCAATGGCATCCAACAACAAAGTCATCTTGGGTGAGCAAGTGCGTGGTCATGATGAGCAACGTAATCAAGGGAAACATGGTAAGTCAAAGTCCAAGACTTTGATACGAACAAGAGAGCTATACCAAGTGATCCATTACATGTTTTGGTTAGGCCAATAACAAGGGCAAGGGCTAAGAGATTCAAGGAAGCACTAAATGGCCTAATTCAAGACACTTGGGCTGATTTCGACTTAATAAAGTCCGATGAACCCACATGAATACCAAGGCCTAATTAACATCATCAAGGCAATTGAGTGGGCTGAATAGGAGAGAGCTTGGGCGTGTGGCACAAGCCAGGGTGTGTGGAGAAGATTCAATTTCAGTTGTTTCCTTTTTAGATTTTTCAATGAATAATAAATTGATTTGTTTCCCAAATTAAGAGCTAATTTGCTTTAATTTCAGCCTTCAAAATAGGGATCAAGACAATTAGTTGCTTGTTTTAGTTTTAATTAGTTTCCTGTTTTGTAAGACATTTAATGGCCGAATATTTTATTTCCTTCTTGGAAAAGGTGTGAAGCCTCTCTTTTCTTTTAGGGTTTCAGTTTATAAAGAATTAAAAGGATGTAATATGATAGATTGGAAATTGAATGAAAATTGAGAACTTAATGATACGAACCACGCCAAGAACTAACGAAACCCGTGAATCAAGTAGGGTTCCAAGATCGCCTAGAATCAGATTTGTATGGAAACCTCGACTTGTTGCTTATATGGAAGCAAGAATTGGTATGATGAAGACGCCACAATCAACGATGGAAGAATTGATTGATAAGTCTAGGAAGAACGCCACAGGAAAAATCATGATAAGTTCGAAAAGTTCTACGAAGAACCAAAGAGAATACTCTCACAAATATTATTACTCATCAATTGAATTCCCTTTAGGGTTACATTGATTTATAAAGCTGAAAACACTAAGCAGCAAAAAGGAAATAATTAATTAGGCAATTAAGCCCATTTAAGCCTATAAAAGAAAAAGGAAAGTCAACCCCTTACAAAATAGGAAAAATAAATAATAAGGAAAGAAGAATAAAAATTGACAACCAATTGTCTTGAAAATAATAGGCAAGAAATCAATCCCAAATTGGAAGTCTTCATGACCAAGAAATCAACTTCATGGGCAAGAAATTAACTAGAATTAGGCCCATCAATTGCTATAATTAAATTAATTAAGCATTGATCTGCTTTTGGGCCTATCTTGGAATTCGCCACTTTAACATCAACCCAAATCTCTTGAACCAATCCATTAAGTGCTTCTTTGAACTTCTTAGCTCTTGCTCTTGTTATTGGCCCAACTGGAATATGCAATGGATCCTTTGGTGATGCTTCTTTATTCTCATCACTTAATTTCTCTTTTGTTCTTTGAGAACTAATTGGAACTTATCAGATTTCTCTATGGCATTCCTCCTTGACTTATCAATCGAGTATTCCATCCTTGATTGTGGCATCATCCTTATACCAAGGTGAACCTTCAAACCGGAGATTAGAACGGTCTTAGGCATCAATTGTGATACAAATGACGAGATTCGCATCACAACCCTAACCATTGAGATGAGATGAAGATCAATGGCTAGGGACTGAAGAAGCGCTAAGACAGTTGGATGCACATATCTCCGTAACAGTCATCATTGACATGTCTCTTCATAACCGTCACAACGAATCAATTAAAGAGACATTATTATTGTTTACTGTGTCGTAACCAATGTTGACATTAAGTGCACTACCAAGTATTAAATGTTGGATAGTTGCAACGCTAATTAGGGCATCAGCACTCAATTTGAATCGACACGACCTGACCAGGTAATTTCAAGTCGAATTGGTTTGGACATAAGGTAGGCCCAATCGGGTATGGGCACGTGGATGCAACAACAACAGGACACATAGCACAAGACACAAACTTCAAACAAAGGAGAAGATAGATATGCTAAATTATTTAATTAGTATAACAATTCATCAAAGGTAAGAAACTCACTTTCGTAACCAAGAAAAGTCTCAAACTTGATAAGTCGATTGAAGGAACTCAAAGGCAAGAGTTCTTATTTGTTCACTTAAGCTTTATTAGTGAGTTAGTTAGTTCTTAGAGAAAACACACACACTTATTAAAATAATCAAACATAAAATCTAACTTACTTAAACATTGAAGGGTGTTTCAGGAGACAACTTTTGGACCACCTTAACAAATGTTTTAATTTTAATTTTTTTTTTTTTTTTTTGGTAGTGGAGTTGCAACAAGAAAATCATTCTATAAGAAAAAGGAACGTCCGAAGGTATTTAGAATCTTCACACAATAGCTTAGGCTATTGATTTTGAGGGTGTCATTGCTTTTGTAGTGTCTCATATTGTAGTGATGGTCCAATTGATTTTGTAGGGTATTTACTATTTAGGATTGATTTTATAAATCTTTTGAAGGCGAAGATCCATTCTCGTACCCATTTAAGAAGTCATCTTCCTTAGCTGGAACCACCAATGCTAGAGCAATATTCTTGACTTTAAGTTGGATAAATCACATAAATAAAGAAAGTGAAGGAGAATTTTGACTTTGAGCCACACAAATTGTATAAATAACATATAGGTCTCCATCGTCTGATAAATACTCACATGATCTCTATCACTAACCTCTACCTTAAGTGATAGAGGTTAATGATGTAGAGAACGATCCATATGAATTAATGGAGATCCAATCTCTCCATGGACGTTTCTTGGTAATTTTTTTTTTCTTTTTGGTTTTATGTAATTTGTTTTTAATTTTCTATTAAAAATTGATGACAGTAGAGATCCATCTATTTAGTTTTTCAATTTTTTATGAAGTTTTTTTTTTCAAAGTTTTTTTTTATTATTATTTTTTGTTTATTTTAATTTGATCTTCATTGTTCATATGGTAAAGATCCATTTTATTTTTTAAGAAATAATTTTTATGTGTAGAGGTGTTTTGGCCATTGCAATTCACCTAATTAAACATTAAACTTTACCAACATTAACCAACTGGCAGGGGTTAGGTGTAAAATTGAATCCTTTTGTAAAACCTCGGGTAGTAAATTGTAATTCCTTCCTAAAGTCACAATGCATCTAGATCAGTAGTATAAATCACTGTAAAGCAGCTTCTACTTCTTTTCCACTATTATTGAAAAAAAAAAAATGCTTGCAGTTTTCATAATATTATTAGTATATAACAAAAGAAAAGCTCATAAATAAAACGTCCATAGTACCAAAAAAGATTTCTTTGTAAACATTACAATGGAAATGTAAGGGATGGATCCCAATTACGAGAAAATTGAAAAACACTAATATAGTGTTTTCGTTTTTTTTCCTTTCGACATTGAAAATCAAGATCGTACTTACTGTGACTCAAACTGGCGACCTAAGGAGAAGACACATGACAAGAACTGGAAGAAGAAGCAGTTCCATTCTAGCAGCCGAGTAAACAATAGTAGTAACCCTACAATCGAAACAATCACCATGACGCCAAATGATACGAACCTCACAAAAGAAAGTGAGACCCGAAACCAATAATGATATAAGTTCCTAGGATCGTCCTAATTCAGATTCTTACAAACAAAGCAACGACCTTGACCCATTATCTATTAAGAGATAAGAACCAAAGGTATAAGAAGAAGACGCCACACTCAATAACAAAGAGAAGGATTATGTGAGTGATAAGTCAAATTTGAACGCCACAAGAAAACCTTGATAAGTTCAGAAGAGTTCTTTAAAGAACTACAGAGAAAACTCTCTCAATAACTTTTATTGATCATCCAAAAACTAAAAAACTTCTGTAGAGATTACATGGCCTTATAAATAAATACTAGAAATAAATACACAATAACCCTAGGGCAATTGCCATTCATAGCTAGAAAACTGAATAGGAATAATCTTATGGCCATAATGCCTTACAATTCTGGAAATTATGACTGTGGAAATAAAAACTAAAATGGTATCTAGTTGACTTGAAAATTGGGAAAACAATCAATCAATTCTTGGAAAGTCAACATGCCAATTAATTGCTCTGATTTGGCAAATAATCTCCAGCAATTACTAATAATCAACCCCATTTATTGCTTCAATCACATTGATTAATTTTTGATCTTCTGCTGGAACCATCTTGGACTTCTCCATTTTTAAATCAGCCCATATCTCTTATATCAGCCCATTAAGTGTTTCTTTGAGTCTCTTAGCTCTTGCCCTTGTAATTGGCCCAACCGGAACATGTAATGAATCCTTTGATGTTGCTCCTTTATTCTCATCACCATAATCATCCAAGAAATCACACATTTTATGTCCAGATTTCTAAAACCAAAAACACAAAACTTGTAAAAAGTAGTAAGTTTCAAAGTTTTGGCCCACTTCAGCAATGCAATATGAATGAACACAAGGAGTTAAAAAAATAAAAATAAAAGGGAAAATGCAAATGCAAATAACTTATATAAATACGATAGGAGAAGACGCAAATACAATACCCAATCATCTTGTTCGAATTAGTCTTATACGGTGTTCAAAATAATTTGTAAAGTATCTATAAAAACTATAATGTTCGACTTATGTTGTTTGGAGAGTGAGAAAAGGAAAAAAAAAAAAAAATTACTGCTTGATACTTTGACCAGATTTTATCGGTGGAGAGATGGCCACATAACAACAGTTTAATTCCTGATTTGGGACATACGAATATGCCTGCAGGAGAGAGTGCCGTTTTCTACGTCTAGCTCATGGTCCCGATATCGTTGTGACCGGCCAATGCTGCCATACTTCTTTTAACTCGCCAATTTATAGCTAGTTTAATAATAGTAATAAACTTGCTAATAGTTAGCACTGTTAATTTACTAATTTCACCTTCTAAATAAAGCTGCAAAGGAAAAATTGGGAGTTCAATACGAGAAGAATATTATATTAATTAAGGAAATTAAAGAAAAGAGTTTGTAGTTGTGTATTGTTAGTTACCATCACACCAAAAGTTTAAATTGATAGGAAAAAACAAAACAATATATATTATTTAAAAAATTGAGGCTGACATGTGACATGCCCATCATGTGTAACGTGGATAAATATCGGACAAATGCTAAATGTTCCCTACCGTTAGAACATGTACAACAAAAATTCAAGATAAAGGGGAGAGAGGAGATTTGAACCAGAAACCTCTAAACTTTGATACCATGTTGACTATTATCAGATCCAAAAGTTTAAACTGATATAAAAAATGACCCAATTATAGTATTTAAAACTTGAAGTTGACACGAAACAAATATATTAGTAAGGGTTTTACTACAATCTTATGATGTTAATGGCTCACAAAACTCATATTACATGATAATGACCCAGTATTTAACTTCATAAATATAATTTAAACTTTATAATATAGAATAGGTTAACGTAATTATTAAGAGACAAGTACAAAAATAGCATATTAAATTAATAAGTAATAATAATTATTACTTATTTAATGGCTTTTAGAAAAATTAAATAAGTAATAATAATTATTTGACGTTCACCTCTGCGAGATTAGTTTGCGATTAATAACGATTACATATGCTAACGGTGTCCAAGAATTAATTAAAACCAATAGAGTCCATTAATATGATGCCATAACTTACTTTCATCGAAAGGAAACCAACTGTATGTGTCTGATAAAGAGAACTGGGGCAATCAGGTGGTGAGTAAATTAATGATCCCTAATTCTCAATCTAGATTTAAAAATATTGGAGAACATATTCCTAAATGTTTTTTTTTTTCCAAAAAAAAAAAATCAAATATTTTATTGCTTTCGTCCAAAAATATTACAATAACGACAAAAATGTCTCTCTATTATTTTAATATAAATAAAAGAAACACCTCCTCTCCAATCACCATCTCCAACTCGTGAAAGCTCTTTCGCTGGAACGCCATCTTCTTCCAGGGTCGAGAGTCACAACTCTAAAATAGTGTACATCACGCTGCTTTAGATTAGCATGATTCACTTTGACTAAAATCAACATGACCCACACATGAGAAGCATAACTAATCTGCTCCTCCAGAGAGAGCGCAGCTCAACCAATGGAAGCCAAGACCAGAGGAGCAAATCACTACACGTGGTCACCAGCACTAGCCGAATTTATTTTTTTAAATTATTTTGTATTTTATTCTTTTCCTGAGTAAATTTTTTATTCGGTGAGTGACAATTTTGTCATAGAAGCAGTTGATATAGTAGGATAACCAAGTTTAGGAAGTAGACTAATTTCAATCCTACTTTTGCTCTGAGCCTATCAATTGTATCTGTTCACATGCAATTCCTACACCATAAGGTTACAAAAAAATAACATGTATGTCTCTGGGTTAGCTGCTTTGGCAGCTACATTCCTTGTGACATTCACGAGTTCGACACCCATGCTGCCAAAAAAAAGATAGCTTATTTTCTCTCATCTTTATCTTTATGTGTGAGTTACTTTTTCATTTATATGTGAATTACTCTCAAAACCATACCACCGATATCCTATATTGTTTGATTTCGGTTATATTCTGGATCAGTTTCAATAATTCAATATATATATATATATATATATATATTACATGTAAGTTCAATTAAATAATTTGTGAGTGATTGTGTAACAGTACGTGGAAAACGTTGGTTCTGACCCATTGAAAGTACTAGCTACGTACCTAGCTAGCATCTTCAAATTAATGCCCCAGACCTTGCTTACAAGTGAAGCATCACCACATTTTTCTCATTAAGTTGGTGTACGTTTATTTCATAGGAACATGCAGAAAGAAAAACAAAACTGATAAAATTAATATTAAATTTTTTTCAGTGCAACTAACATCTTAAGGTTACTAATTATCCACGCAAATGTATATACTTGAGAATTAATGTTAGGCTAATGGGTTATGTCTGCATTGAAATCACAGGACAGAAGGTACTTTTGAAAATCGTAATACATTTTCTTCGTAAATTTATGTACACGGAAGATTAAACTTGGTCTCACTCCAAGTGCCATTGGAAAGATCGCAAATTTATTCATTTGTTGTAAACCATACTCCCTCAAACTATAAAAAGTATCCTTTACAAATTAAAATCTCTTACACGCGCAATCATAAAAAAGTTTTACTAGTTTAATTTAAATAGTTGATATTTGCAATTAAAGGGCACTACGACTGCCTCTGCAATTACAGATATATTCGACTTGTGTTCTTATTGTATTTTAAATTGTAAGAACAATACCCTAAGAGGCCATTGTTTACAAACAGTCTATTGGAATTTGTAGTAACTACCAAAAGTAGAGTATAAAATGTTCGCATGGGCATCACCGAAAAAAAAAACCCGGAATTTCTTCACTTCGTAAATGGAGGTGGTACATAGAAGACGACTAGGGCGAGGCTACAGAGTTAAGGCAATGGAGATAAGGCCAATATAATTAAAAAAATCATGATCATAACCGGAGCAAAAAGCAGCAGCAAAGGAGGTGGAGGCAGCGGTGGCAACAAGAGTGGCAGCACCAGAAGCGACAGCGTCAACACAACCATGACTACGATCAATCTCATGCACCAGAGAATTATGATTCAAAAATGATGTTGATAATCAAAGAGACTCAGACACTTTGAGGATCCACCTCCATTGGTAAGCATCAAAAACTTAGTTTTGAGTGGCCAAAAGGGGTTGGGTGCTTTAAGAGGTTGAGGAATTTGAAAGTGAAAGTGACAAATATCTGAGATGGACGAGACACTGGCCGTAGTCATTACGGGACACCACCCCATACCCCACCTTCTCGTCAACTATGTCCTGGTTCATCTAATCCTATCGTAACAACTTTTAATTAATTCATCCTAATGGAAAAGACGTATCCTTATGGTCATTTAACTATTAATTATTATCTCTTTCCGGTATTTGGCAATTAATTTGCTTTGAAATCGAGTCCGAATAATTACTTTCCATAAAAGCTTGGGGAAAAAGCTTGACCTCCTTTAAAGTTCAGTCTTGGATTCGACCAAATGCAACATCCTCACACTATAAAATAAAAAATAATAAAAATGAATTTTCTCTCTTCCTTTTATACGAGGACAGTCCTCTTACCTATATGTAGGTCATTTTCTCCTATCCGAGAGTTTCTTTTTGGACAGTATGTTTAATGTATATTAATCTCATTTGATCTCGACTATATATTAATGAACCAATCCTAATTACATAATATAGGTAAAAAAAAAAAAATGTTGCTTTCCATAAACTTGGTGATTAATTTGTCCACACCCTCACTATATGCCACGTAGTTGGATGTAATGGAGTTGTATTCAAATGATGGCAACATTAGAAGAAATTAATCTCAAAGTCACAATGCAGATGCAACTACTTTAGCAAACATTTAATATTAACTTTTGGTGATTAAGAAGAATCATTTATTTTTCATTTGGACTTTTTAGCTGAAGTTGTATTAAAAGGCCGGGGTAACTTATCAATTCTTTACTTCTAAGTTTGTCTTGTTCTCGCAACAAAGACGAGACAAAAGAATTTTGCTTCTTTAAGTTTCCTATTTTATCTGATAGAGGAAATGCATGTACGAGTCCAAATTCTAGTGATTAGTCAAAACTTAATTCGAGAATCATGCCAAAAATATTGTAGCACAATGTATCTGACCGTGAAAGGAAGAAGTAAAAACTAACATCATTTCATCCTCATTCATTCATGCTGGGGTGGCCCTAAGGGCATTCAAAACCTTTTGTCAGGAACCATTGGCTCCCACCACTAAGGAGTCCTCGCTACCCAGATTACAGTGGGCTGTCCATTAACTGGAGAAATGCATATGATACATGTGCATGCATCACAATATCCATTGTAACCAGTTAACTACCATCATTTTTCCTGCTCAAATTCCTCATATTTAATTCTATTGTCTATAGATATGGACCAGGACGGAATAAAAAAAATTATATGGAATATTGGCATACTAAAAAACAATAATAATGAATATATATAATTTTGCAAAAGTATTTTAAATACTTTTTCCTGAGCAGGTTCCTCTCTTGCATGTCATATAGGGCTCCCAAATCATCTGTCTTACCCTTGGCCTGATTTCAACCTAAATAAGTAAAATTACTGCCAAACAACCCATCTAAAAACAAATTGAATCTTTCATTTATCAAGTTTTTTTTTTTTTTTTCGAATATATTGAAACCCAAATAACTACGAATGTTTATAACGTAAGTACAAGATATAAATTCAAAGGTAGATAGAACCTATCCAATGGTTGTAAGTATTCAATCCTGCATTACCAGACATCTTGTAGATATGAGCACTAATTCAAGTATGTAGATGAAGAGAAAAAAGCCACGAGATATTCCCAAAGTATTCATTTATTGATGAAGTCTTATTTATTTTTACGAAATTTTTGGTAAAAATGCTGATATAAATGAAACATGAGTAATACTACAATACTCAAAATTTTATCTAAATTCATAGGTCAAATTATACACTTATTAATATGTTTGTTACAAATCATTTTACTACATCATTTGAGCAGACAATTTGAATAAAATTTTGGAAAGTACAACATTATTCATAAAATATACTCATGGACAAAATTTCATACTTTTCTAGTTGGGGAACTATTTATATCATTTATAGATCCCAAACTTGAAAAAAATATATATCTATATATATATTTTTCATTGACATATTTCATTTTTAAAGTATTCATGCATGTAATCTCATCAAAAAAAAAAAAAAAAAAAGATTTAATCAATAAATAATGAAGGATTTGAACATAACTCTTATGTAAAGAACACACATGAAAATTCTTGTTTATATAAAGTTATGAAATTTTTATTTTAGGATCACTTATTGATGCGAACTCCATATATGTTAATACAACACTCACAGTCAAATTGAAACACAATCTTAAGAAAGATAAAAACAAGTTTATATAGAAAACTTTGACCCATTGATTATGTTATTCAAGAACCAAAATTACAAAGAATTTTGACCCATTGAATATATAATAATCAAGAGCCAAAATTATAAAAAAATGATATTGACACCACTCTCAAGACATAGATGAGAATGTGAGAGATAAGTCATATTTGATCGCCACAAACAAAGCTTGATAAGATCATATGTTCATGGAGAACAAAAGAGACAATTCTCTCCCTCAATGACGCTTAGGGTTACAAGCCTTTTATAAGTAAAGAAAATAAACTAGTTTTAGAATATAATTAATTTTCAAACAAAAAGGTCAAAAATTATAGGACTAAAAATATAGGAAAATAAAACCAACATGGAAAGTAAATAATTCTAACAAAATAATCTACTAAATGAAAGATTGAATGACATTATGGTGCGTTTACTTTACTTTGAGGAATTGAAATAGGAATCGGAATGACTTGGAATCGGAATGTAGTATCGGAATCAGAATAAGTTGTTTACTTCGACTGCAGGAATCGGAATCGAAATTAACAGTATTCCCCATTAAATTGTTTACTTACTTTGGAATCGAAATGGATTAATTATAAGTTATAAAAATGCCTTTAATTAAAATTATAGGTTAATTACAATATACAAAATTGTGTTTAAGATGTGAATGTCATCTTTTTATCATGTAACTTGTCATAATAGGCTAAAAAAAAAAAAAAAATCTTAACAATTTAACAATATCATTGTAAGCATTTTATGTGCCTTTTTTTTTTTTTTAAAGAAGAATATATTATGTATCTATATCGTATATCAAGTTTTTTTTTTTTTTTAATATAAAATGTTACCTAAACTTCCTTAACAGTATTATTATAATATTCTTCGATCCATCATAAAATTTGAGTGCTAACTGCAAATCATTAGAATAAAATATAACACTTTGTACTAGCACATTTTTTATGAAAACTTATAGCATATGCAAATATTTATATTTATAAATATAAAAACAACCAACCACCAGTTCATAAAATATAATAGCAATCGACTACAAATATAAATATAAAATCCCCACATAATATCTATAGTAAGTTCGTAACTTGTCAAAATAGGTTTTATTTATTTTTTAAATAAGGGTAAAAAAGACTTTTTATCACGAATTAAGGAATGGGAATGGGATTCCCAAGTGGGTTGAGGGGAATGAGATTCTCATTCCACAACCCCAAATTGATGTGGAGTCCACAATTTTATTCCCATTACGGAATAAATTTTAAGCAAGTAAACAATATCAATCAATTTCATTCCCCATTCCCATTCCCCAATCCGTGAAATAAACGCACCATAAATTTATAAGATTTTTTGAATCTCCAAGATTTGTAAGATATGTAATAAATTCTTAGTCTTCTGAATCTTCAAAGTTTGCTAGATATTTTGAATAATACAAAAGTGGCTCATTGTAGTTTAGGCCCAAATCTTACTTACTTCCTTGGATTCCATCATTCCCTATTTCTTTAAAACGATTTGTCCTCAAATCATGACTCATCTTTATTGTCATTTGAATAGATGATTGAAACCTGAAAATAATGTTAGAAAATTCTCACAATACTTTCTCACGTGTTTCACACTCTTTTTTTTCGTCCCCCTCTTATTTTTAATCAAACCAGAAAAATAAAATAAAACAATAAAAATAAATCAGACCAGAAAATGCTGCGAAAATAGTTTTTAAGCTGATTGATATGGTGCGAAAAAATTGTGGTGATAAACAAATCAACAGAATAATTTGATAAAGCAAGATGAGACAATAAAATAAAATAAAAGGTCTACTGATTGATGTTGGGTGGCGTAGACAAGAACAAAGAAAAATAAAACAAAATAAGAAAAACTAATTGATAAATTAAGATGGTGGATATGCAGAAAAGGAAAAAATAAAAGTTATAAATTGGATAACCAAACCTGAATTAATTCACAAAGCTTTAATACTAACTGATGCGAACCCTGTATATAACGATATGATACCAACAATCAAATTGAAACACGATCCCAAAAAAGATTAAAACAAGTTTATAAATAAAACTTTGACCTAATGATTATATAATAATCAAGAACTAAAATTATAAAATAAGGATATTGACGTTATTCCCAAGACATAGATGAGAAGGTAGAAAATAAGTCATATTTGATCGCCACAAGCAAAGTGATAGAAACCAAGGAAGCAAGCTTATGGATCCTTTGAGCATCAATGAAGGACCTGTGACAAGGGCTCGAGCTAAAAGGATGAAGGAAGGTTTAAATGGGCTCATTCAAGAGATTTGGGCCAAAAGTCTTACACAACATGGCTTGGATGGCTTGGAGGGAACGTCGAGGCTTCAAAATATCATTCAAGTTCAAGACCCAGTCCAAGAGCATTAATATTGAGGCTTGGATAGCAATTTTAATACAAATTGGGCTATTATTTATTTGTTGTATTAATTTGGGCTTAATTTGTATTATGGGTTGGGTTTTAATTAGTTTAGTATATTTAATTTTTATATTGGACTTTTAATTATTGGGCTGAGAGTTAATTTAATTAGGATTTTATTTTAGTTTACTATTAGGTTTAGGATTAAGAGTTTATTTTGGTTTCTTATTAGATTTAGGATTGTATGCCTATAAAAGGTTTATTAAACCTAAGATTTAATCAGAAGTTTATTGAATAAAGTTTTAGCTTTTCTCCATTGTTCTTTTGAGAACTTTGAGATTGCATCAAGAATTGTTCTTGATTTATTAACCTTGACTTATCTCCCACATTCTCATCTCTTTCTTGGGAGTGGCGTCGTTATATCTTTGGTTCTTGGTTCTCTAATCAACGGGTCAAAGATTTTCTATAATCTGAATTAACTTTCTTGGGGGGTTGTGTTTCAATTTGATCGTGGGTGTCGTATCTTTATATACGGGGTTCGCATCAGTTGGTATCAGAGCTTCGGTTAATTAATTCAGGTTTGGGTTTTCAATTTATGTTTCTTATTTTGATTTCTTTAGCCATATATCAATATCTGATTTTCAGACCTTTAGCCGCAAGTCATCAATTCAATTTTTGTTTGCCGCATAACCTTTACATTGGTGTGCCTTCTTTAATAATCGACCGAATTCATTGAATATCACAGCTTCAGTCAATTTGCTTCTGACTTTCCATTCTTTAATAATTGCTTTTGTCTGACTTTTCTTTGAATATCACGCACCAACCACTATCAATGTTCAATTCTCTAATTTTTCCATCTGTCATCCATCAATAATCTTGTGTGTGATCTGCTGCATGTTCATTAATTTTTTATTCTTTAACTTGCTGGTTCAGTAACTTTGCAGCATAACAATTAGTTCTGCTTTGATATTTTATTTCTGCTTCCTCCGGCCCATACTGGTTTCATAATTGATTTTCTTCATCCACATAGAATCATCATTGTGACCGAATACAACAATCTTGGTTTGAATCTTCGTATTCTGTTCTTGAACCGCATCATCAATCAGGATTCTTGAAAACCCATTCTAGGGTTTCTTGAATTCTTGATTCATTATCATATTTGTCTCTTGATTTGCAAGGTTCATATCAATATCTTGTTTTTGGTTCAACTCCACAATTTACAATCCATATAATTGTGCATTCTAGTTTGAATTAAAAAAGGAAAAAAAAAAGAAAAAAAAATCCGAAAAAAAAAAGTATCAGAGAAAAAAAAAAGAAAGAAAAAAAAAAGAAAAAAAGAAAAAAAATTCCAGAAAAAAAAAAAAAGTTTGAATGCCATAAATTGCTTGGATTGAAGTGAGTTGATATTAATTTACCTTATTTGCAATTCAAGATCTTTGCGGTGTTCGAAATCTTTTCTTAAGAACAGATTGCTTTTCATTATTTCATCATTCTAGTGTCATTGTTGGTCTTTATTTCTTTCGTGTTCTTTGTGTGTGCGTTTTTCTTTGTTGAGATTTGTCTAAGGCGATTATTTCAAGGGTGACCTTGTTGTGATCGATTAGTTCTATAAAGAACTTAGTGAGAAAAGTTTGAGTGTGGACAGGGAGTGTTGAGTTAAATCAAAATCATTGAGTGTCAAACACGTGAGTGATTAGAGTGAAACACGTGAGGGAGTGTTGTGAGGTTACTTTTACTAACATTCCTGCAGGTATCAATCATGTCTACGGATAACGATAAAGAAGTTGGAGGAGGAGAAAAGGGTAATGAGTCGTTCGTTCTCAAAGCGATGCAACAACAATTTGAGAGGATGAACATGGTGTTTGGAGAGATTAGGGATAGAATGGATAGGCAAGAGGAGGCCATAGCTACTTTGCAAAGGGGGCAGCAAAGGAGAGCTCCGGAAGAGCATAGTGGTAATGATGAATTTGAAGCCGATTATGGGGTGTTCTATGGAGAAGATTTGGATGGAGATGACAATGCCATTAATGTTAATAGGGGCCGAATTAGAGGTGGTAGAGGTGGTCGTAGAGAAAGAGGTAATGGCAATGGAGATCGTAGGTACTATGGGGATGGGAATGAGAGAGTAAGATGGGATGATAGACCCAATAGACCGGATAGGGATCTTGGTAGCATTAAGATGAAGATACCCTCTTTCCAAGGGAAGGCTGATCCTGATGTGTATTTAGAGTGGGAGAAACGAGTGGAGTTAGTCTTTGAGTGTCATAATTTTACTGAGGAGAAGAAGGTGAAGTTAGCCGCAGCTGAGTTTACGGATTATGCTGTGGTTTGGTGGGGCCAAGTAGTGCTAGATAGAAGGAGAAATGAGGAACATCCTATAAACACTTGGGGTGAGATGAAAACTGTTATGAGGAAGCGGTTTGTTCCTAGATCATACTATAGGGAGCTATACCGACGATTGCAGAGCCTAACACAAGGTTCTAAGAGTGTGGAGGACTATTATAAGGAGATGGAGATAGCCATGGTCAGAGCTAATATAGAGGAGGATAGAGAGGCTACTATGGCAAGATTTCTACAAGGATTGAATGAAAATATTGCCAATATTGTTGAGTTGCAGCATTATGTGGAGCTTGAGGACTTGGTCCATATGGCTATGAAGGTGGAGAGGCAACTCAAAAGAAGGGGTTCGATGTCACGATATGGTAGCAATTCAGGTTCTACATCCACTTGGAAGTCGAATTGGAGTAGAAAGGAAGATAAGGCATCTCAAAAGCCTAAGGCTGAAACTACTAAGCCTAAGGAGGGTAGAGATAGAAGCCATGATAAGGGCAAGGTTGAGGCAACTCAAGGGAGAAATAGGGACATCAAATGCTTTAGGTGTTTGGGAAGAGGTCACATAGCTTCTCAATGTCCTAACAAACGAATTATGATCTTGAGGGAGGATGGAGATATAGAGACCGAAGGGAAAAGTGATGATGATGAGATGCCACCTTTGGAAGATGCTAGTGATGTTGAAATTGAGTATCCCGCAGATGGAAAGTTGTTAGTGGCAAGGCGTGCTTTAAGCATGCAGGTGAAGGAAGAAGATGATGAGGTGCAACGTGATAATATTTTTCATACCAGATGTCATATCAAGGAGAGGGTGTGTAGTGTGATTATTGATGGGGGTAGTTGCACCAATGTTGCTAGCACAGAGTTAGTAGAGAAACTTAGTTTACCTACTTCAAAACATCCTAGACCATACAAGTTGCAATGGTTAAACGATTGTGGAGAGGTTAAGGTAACAAGACAAGTGCTAGTTCCTTTTGCTATTGGTAGGTACAAAGATGAGGTGTTGTGTGATGTTGTACCTATGCATGCTGGTCACTTGCTTTTGGGTCGTCCATGGCAATATGATAGGAGAGTAATGCATGATGGGTTTAAGAATAGATATTCTTTTACCATGAATGGGCGAATGATCATTCTGGTACCTTTAACACCTAGACAGGTGTATGAAGATCAAGTGAGGATAAAAGAGAGTGAGAGAAAAGGAGAGGTCGAGAGTTCAAACACTAGTGAGGCCGAGAGAAAGGGAGCTGAGTGTGAGAAAAAGAGTGACAAAACACTAGAGCGTGTGCAAAAGAAAATTGGGAAGGTTGAGTGTAGAGGAGAGAATGAGAGGAAGAAAAGTGAGAAAAAGAAAATGAGTATTTATGCAAAGGGGAGTGATGTGAGAGCTGCTTTTCTAGCCAAGCAACAAATGTTTGTACTTTTGTACAAAGATGCTTATTTTTCTAACTCTGACGTTAATGTTTCTTTGCCTAGTGTTGTTACAACTCTTTTGCAGGATTTTAAGGATGTATTCCCCGAGGAGATGCCCGATGGATTACCACCGAAGAGGGGAATAGAGCATCAAATTGATTTCATACCCGGAGCTACAATTCCAAACCAACCCGCATATAGAAGTAATCCCGAGGAGACAAAGGAGCTGATGAAAAAGGGGTATGTGAGGGAGAGCATGAGTCCATGTGCCGTACCGGTTTTACTTGTGCCTAAAAAGGATGGGACTTGGCGTATGTGCATCGATTGTAGAGCTGTCAACAAAATTACAGTTAAGTATCGACATCCCATACCTAGATTAGATGACATGTTAGATGAGTTGCATGGATCTTGTGTGTTTTCTAAGATTGATCTGAAAAGTGGATATCATCAAATTAGAATGAAAGAAGGAGATGAATGGAAAACTGCATTTAAAACGAAACATGGTTTGTATGAGTGGTTAGTCATGCCTTTTGGTTTAACTAATGCACCTAGTACTTTCATGAGATTAATGAATCATATTTTGCGTTCTTTCATTGGAAAATTTGTTGTGGTCTACTTTGATGACATATTAGTGTATAGCAAGAGCATAGATGAACATGTTAGGCATTTACATTGTGTGCTTGATGTGTTAAGAAAAGAAAAGTTGTATGCTAATTTGAAAAAATGTTCCTTTTGCACGGATAAGATTGTGTTTTTGGGTTATGTCGTTACGTCAAAAGGGATAGAAGTAGATGGGGAGAAAGTTAAGGCTATTAGAGAGTGGCCTAGACCTAGGAATGTTAGTGAAGTCCGTAGCTTTCATGGGTTAGCTAGTTTTTATAGGAGATTTGTTAAGGATTTTAGCACCATAGCGGCACCACTAACTGAGGTTGTGAAAAAGAATGTGGGTTTCAAATGGGGTAATGAGCAACAACATGCATTTGAATTGATTAAGGATAAATTGTGTAGTACACCATTGCTTGCTTTACCTGATTTCTCTAAGACATTTGAGATTGAGTGTGATGCATCAGGAATAGGTATAGGGGCTGTTCTTATGCAAGATAGGCGTCCTATAGCTTATTTTAGTGAGAAATTGAGTGGAGCATCATTGAATTATCCTACTTATGACAAAGAGTTGTATGCTTTAGTAAGGGCCTTAGAAACTTGGCAACATTATTTGTGGCCCAAGGAATTTGTAATCCATACTGATCATGAGTCCTTAAAACATTTGAAAGGTCAAAGTAGGTTGAGTAGGAGGCATGCTAAATGGGTAGAGTTCATAGAAACGTTTCCTTATGTGATTAAGTATAAACAAGGAAAGGAAAACGTGGTAGCTGATGCATTATCTCGCAAGTATACATTGATTTCTACTTTGAATGCAAGATTGTTGGGTTTTGAGCATATAAAGGAATTGTATGTTAATGATCCTGATTTTGCTAGTGTGTATGTTGCTTGTGAGAAAACTACTTTTGGAAAGTTTTATAGACATGAGGGGTATTTGTTTAGGGAAAGTAGATTGTGCATTCCTCAGGGGTCTATAAGAGAGTTACTTGTTAGAGAGGCACATGGGGGTGGTTTAATGGGACATTTTGGTGTTAAGAAAACTTTAGATGTACTAGATGAACATTTCTTCTGGCCACACATGAAGAGAGATGTTGAGCGAATTTGTGAGAGGTGCATAACATGTAAAAAGTCTAAGTCTAAAGTTTTACCCCATGGTTTGTATACACCTTTGCCTATACCTAGTGAACCTTGGATTGATATTTCCATGGATTTTATATTGGGTTTACCTAGGTCCAAAAAGGGCCGAGATTCTGTGTTTGTTGTGGTTGACAGGTTTTCGAAGATGGCTCACTTCATACCATGTCACAAGACTGATGACGCCACATCTGTCGCTGATTTATTCTTCAAGGAGGTTGTTCGACTTCATGGAGTGCCAAAGAGCATTGTTTCAGATCGAGATGTGAAGTTCTTAAGCCATTTTTGGAGGACTTTGTGGGGAAAGCTAGGAACAAAGCTATTGTTTTCTACTGCTTGTCATCCGCAAACTGATGGACAAACAGAGGTTGTTAATAGGACTTTGGGTACTTTGCTGCGTTCCATCATCCAAAAGAACTTGAAGAATTGGGAAGATTGCTTACCATATGTCGAGTTTGCGTACAATAGAAGTGTGCATTCGACTACTGGTTGTTCGCCATTTGAAGTTGTGTATGGGTTTAATCCACTTACTCCTTTGGATTTAATACCTTTATCTGTGGAGGAAAGAGTTAACTTGGATGGTAAGAAGAAAGCTGAATTTGTTAAGCAACTGCATGAGAAAGTTAGACAACATATTGAGCGACGAACTGAGCAATATGCTACTCAAGCTAACAAGGGGCGCAAGAAAATTGTGTTCGAAGCAGGAGATTGGGTTTGGGTGCATATGCGTAAAGCGAGGTTTCCTGATCAACGCAAGTCTAAGTTGCAGCTGCGTGGAGATGGTCCATTCCAAGTGCTTGAACGCATAAATGACAATGCGTATAAGATAGACTTGCCAGGTAAGTATAATGTTAGTGCTACTTTCAATGTTTCTGATCTTTCTCCATTTGATTTTGATGAAGATGCCGATTTGAGGACAAATCCTTTTGAGGAGAGGGGGAATGATAGAAACCAAGGAAGCAAGCTTATGGATCCTTTGAGCATCAATGAAGGACCTGTGACAAGGGCTCGAGCTAAAAGGATGAAGGAAGGTTTAAATGGGCTCATTCAAGAGATTTGGGCCAAAAGTCTTACACAACATGGCTTGGATGGCTTGGAGGGAACGTCGAGGCTTCAAAATATCATTCAAGTTCAAGACCCAGTCCAAGAGCATTAATATTGAGGCTTGGATAGCAATTTTAATACAAATTGGGCTATTATTTATTTGTTGTATTAATTTGGGCTTAATTTGTATTATGGGTTGGGTTTTAATTAGTTTAGTATATTTAATTTTTATATTGGACTTTTAATTATTGGGCTGAGAGTTAATTTAATTAGGATTTTATTTTAGTTTACTATTAGGTTTAGGATTAAGAGTTTATTTTGGTTTCTTATTAGATTTAGGATTGTATGCCTATAAAAGGTTTATTAAACCTAAGATTTAATCAGAAGTTTATTGAATAAAGTTTTAGCTTTTCTCCATTGTTCTTTTGAGAACTTTGAGATTGCATCAAGAATTGTTCTTGATTTATTAACCTTGACTTATCTCCCACATTCTCATCTCTTTCTTGGGAGTGGCGTCGTTATATCTTTGGTTCTTGGTTCTCTAATCAACGGGTCAAAGATTTTCTATAATCTGAATTAACTTTCTTGGGGGGTTGTGTTTCAATTTGATCGTGGGTGTCGTATCTTTATATACGGGGTTCGCATCACAAAGCTTGATAAGATTACATATTCATGGAGAACAAAAGAGACAATTCTCTCTGATACGGACTTGCTGAACTCCTCCTCAAAAGTTAGCTTGCAAGAGGAGGATTGCAAACCCATATATATAACACCCAAGAACACCCTCACTAACCGATGTGAGACTCATCATTCCCGACCCCTTTAGACTGCATGTCCTCATGTAAAGAACCTTCGTACATAGCCCACCAACCAGATGAGGTGTGACTCTGATGTCATATGATATAGACCTGCCTAATTTCTCATCAAAAGCTAGACTGCAAGGGAAAGATTACAAACATATATATATAACACCCAAGAACACCCTCACTAACCAATGTGGGACTCATACTCTCCCTCAATGAAATATCATTGGCTGCATTTTCCATCCCTCTCGTTGCTTAGGGTTACAAGCCTTTTATAAGTAAAGAAAATAAATTAGTTTTAGAATATAATTATTTTCCAAACAAGAAAAGAATAAAGTTGGTGTTTGATTGCCATGAATATTCCGAATTGAAGGAGGTGAAATTGACAGCCATAGAATTCACTGATTTTGCTATTGTTTGGTGGAATCAACTAATTGTGAGTAGTAGACGGAATGGAGAAATACCTATTGAGACATGGGATGAGATGAAAACTGTTATGAGGAGGAGATTCATTCCAAGCCACTATTGATGAGTACCAAGGTGGGTTGGTTGACAAGAATAAGAAGGATCCTTTACACATTCCGGATGGGCCAATAACAAGATCAAGAGCGAAGAAGATCAAAGAAGCAATGCAAGGACTTGTGCAATCTACTTGGGCTAAAAGTGCAACTAGCAAGACACCAACAACATTCAAGATGGGCTCAAACGAGGTGGAACCATCCTTCGTTCATGTAATTGAAGTCAGGGAGAAGACGTCCTAGCATTTGAAGCATTGGACGTGTGGGTTGGCATCATGGCTGTTGGAGTCTTATTGTGTGGGCTTCCAAAGCAATTATTTTTTTAAATAAGTTTATGTGTAATTTGGGCTAGAGTTTTTGTAATCAAGAGGCCTTATTTATGACTTGGTTACTGTTCACGTATGAGGGGTTAAGTTGATTAGTTTTGGGTCTCATTTAATTAGATATCATATTGGGTTATTTTAATTAATGGGCCTTTGAAGCCAATTAGGGTTTGGATCCATTTAGGAGTAGTTTATTTTATTTAGCCTTAATATAAATAAGGCAAAACCCTAATTTTATATCAGTTTTCAGCAGCCATCAAATAAAAGAATTGAGAGAATTTGTTTCCTTTTCTTGTTCTTGAATGAACTTAGAACTTATCAAAGGATCAAACATTTGTGGCGTTCTTACTATCAATTCGGGTTCTTGAAACGAGTTTTCAACGGGTCTGAAATAATTAAAATCTGATTCTTGGCTTTCTTGGGGTGTTTATTGATTTGTTTGTGGGTTCTAAGGTTTCATTCCTACGGGTTCACATCAATTGGTATCAGAGCTTCGGTTCCAAAATCAGGTTTGTTTGTTTCATTATCATTAATTATTCTTAGCTTATGCGTTTAGGTTTACGTATTCTTGAATTCGTCTTTGTTGTTTTCTTTCTTGATAAACTTATTGCATCTTCAATCCTATTCCAAAAAAAAAAAAAAAAAGGCACGGAAATTGGAAAAAAAAAAAATTCAGTGCTTCTTGGATTAATTCTTGGGATAATCCCAAAAAACCGTATGTAGTTTACAAAAATATCTATTTTACCACCCATGTTTTTATTTTTATCCAAAATACCAACTGACCTTAATTAAAACACTCAAAATACCCCCTGGAGGGGTATAAAAAGACCAAAATACCCTTGACAGTAACAGATCCTGTTACGTTGACCTGGCTGACCATCTGACTTAAAGGGCAAAAAGGGAAATGCACTTAGTATTCATTTGGCTGGAAGGGTATTAAGGTAATTGGGCATGGAAAATATAAAAAGGGAAAAAAATGAAAAGATTTCCATTAACGATAATCATGCCAGGCTAGGCCAGGTCATGAAGAATGCATGCCAGGCCAAGACCCCGTCGCCGGTGAGTGAAACTGCGCTTGCTAAATCTGCTGGACAAGGAGTGAAAAGTACTTCTAGCAGAGAAGATGGGCATGAGCAAAGTGGGTCCCTTGCCCCAAATCAGAATCAAAATGTACCTATGTGGTCAAATGGGGTTCTGCTAGTGTCTCCACGAAAGGTTAGATCTGGGATTCGTGATCGGAAGCTCAAGGATAGGACGACTAGTATGTTGGGGCTAAATGGGAAGGTTGATTGTGTTTCTCACCACTCAGTCAGCACAGAAGATAGCAGTGGTAAGCTTCATATGGAAAATGGGGAGTTGACACCTTGTGATTATCAAAGGCCACTACAGCATCTTCACACAGTTGCAGAGTAACCTGTGAATGAAAAGGAGGGACCACTTGGACCAGCTGAAAAACTAAGGATACCTGGTAAAGATCAGACTGGGGTTGCTGCTATTGATGATGATGAAGAAGTGGAGCAGGCCAACCACTTGAATCTCTCTGCGAGTCCTCTACTTACACCCCTTGGGATTCCATTTTGCTCAGCTAGTGTTGGTGGGGCCGCAAGCCAATTCCTGTGTCAAGTGGTGGTGATTCTGTTAGTTGTTATGATAGTGTTGGATTGTCTGACACTGAAACACTTAGGAAACGGATGGGGCAGATTGCCACAGCACAGGGCCTTGGAGGTGTTTCGTTAGAATGTGCTAATACTCGGAATAATATGTTGGATGTTTATTTAAAGAAGTTGATCAAGTCATGTGTGGAGTTGGTTAGAGCAAGGTCTGCACATGAGCCAAGAAGGCACCCCATAAACAAGCAACAGATTCAGGGCAAAGTCATTAATGGCATGTGGCCTAGTAATCACTTAACTTTGTGGGGTGTGTTGGTGGCTGGAATGCAGGGTATGAGTTGGCGCGGGCAGAGGTGAACATAACCTCCTTCACTCTTCCACCGCCATATGGAACGCAACACCCATATGCATACAATGTAACAGAGCAATGATAGATCATGGTCTCATATCTCATCTCCGGCTCAAGATTAGTCGAAAGAAGAGTGAGTTTTTGGATAGTTATATATACTAACCTTTTTTATCATCATTAATGATGGGTGCCGATGTTGGTGCTGGTTTTGGGGACGTAGGTATGGTGACAGAAGCATCAGGGCCGCCATATAAGGTAACGTGGGTGCTTTGCAACAGTCTGGCTGAGTGAGCACCAGGGATTCTTCGGGCCATCACGATCCACAATAAACTCCAACTAAACAAAATAAACAGCAGCTTCTGATCCGCCATTGGACTTCAAATAGAGAGAGAGACGTTGAGAGGAATGGAGGAGGGAGTGAGAAAGTGCGTAGTTCTGCATGTGGAATATGTCAGTAACGGGTTATTCACACAGCGTAACTTTTTTCCAACTCATACCCTGCATTCCAGCCACTAACACACCCACGTAGATCGACACAAAGTTAAGTTTGACCTGGACCACAAAGTTAAGTGATTACTAGGCCACATGCCATTAATGACTTTGTGTGATGGAAAGGATGGTGTTGGTGGCTGGAATGCAGGGTAAACACTGACCCGGATATTTTTGTTTTATTTTATTAAGGAAAAATGGTACAATGTCACTACTAGGGGCAATTTTGTCTTTTTCCAATTTACACATGTCTGGTCAGTGTCATCTACACTCAACATATCACGACCAGGGGCAATTACGTCTTTTTATACTCTGCAATTGTCAGATTCAAATATTCTGTTAACTTGGTGACTGTAGGGGGGATTATGGACAATAATAAAACTAGTGTATTAAAATAGATATTTTTTCAAACTACACACGGTTTTTTGGGATTATCCCTTAATTCTTTGATGATTCTTGGATTGAAAATCTCTTATTGCAAGTGTTATTGTGAGATCGCACATACATAAGTTCTTATTTGGATTTCATGTCAATGAATCGTGTGTGGGCTGTCTCATGTTGATCTGTTCACAAATTAATTTCACACCTATTCTCTAATTCATAAATTTCTTTTTGTTCTTATTTTGTCTTCTTGATTGAGTTAGTCATCTTTTCGTGTGCGCTTTCTTTGATTCCTTCGTATCTTGCTTTTATTTTATTTCAGTCACTGGTTTTAATTGATTTGGATTTTTTGGCTTGTTTCTTGAACTTTTATTGGTGGGAATAACACACGGGTCGAGTTCTTGATTGAGTTCAGTAGTTCTTAAAGAACTTGAAAGAGAAAACAGAGAGTGGAAAAAAAAAAAAAAGGAAGTATTAGAGTGAAACACGAGTGGAGTGCACACGTGAGGATTGTGGACATTATTATTTTTCCTTGCAGCTAACATCAAAATGTCAGGCACTAATGACTCAAACTCAAGTCCTAAAATTGACAACACATTCTTTACGTTTCAAGCCATACATCAACAATTTGAACGAATGAATGTGGTTTTTGGAGAGATAAGGGATAGAATGGACCAACAAGATGAAGCTATAGCTAGAATCCAAAGAGGGCAGCCTAATCGAGAACCAAATGGTCAAAATAGGCGTAGGCATGACCCTTTAGGTGTGGAAGAAACAGAAACTGAAAGTGGAGGGGAGAATGACCTGGAATCTGAAATTGAGATGGAAAGGTTTAGGCCTAGGAGGGGTAGGCGTGGAAGAGGTCCTAGGAGAAACATTCGGGGTCAAGATGAGGTAGATAGAAACTTTGGGAACATTAAAATGAAAATACCATCTTTCCAAGGTAGAAACGATCCTGAAGTGTACCTAGAATGGGAGAAAAAGGTTGAGTTGATCTTTGATTGTCATAACTATTCTGAGGAGAAGAAAGTGAAGCTTGCAGTGATTGAATTTACAGATTGTGCAATCATCTGGTGGGATCAACTAACGACAAATAGAAGGAGAAACCTTGAGAGACGTGTTGAAACTTGGGGAGAATTAAAGGCTCTCATGCGGAAGAGATTCATACCCAACCACTACTATAGAGACCTTTATCAGAAACTTCAAAGTCTTACACAAGGTTCACGGAGTGTGGAAGAATATCACAAGGAGATGGAGGTTGCCATGATTAGAGCTAATGTTGAGGAGGATAGGGAAGCCACTATGGCAAGGTTTTTGAATGGCTTAAATAGGGATATTGCTAATGTAGTAGAGTTGCAGCACTATGTGGAGTTGGAGGACATGGTACACATGGCTATGAAGGTGGAGAGACAATTGAAGAAAAAGGGGCGAGCAAGATACTCTTCGCATTCCACAACTCTGTGGAAATCGAAGTGGGGTGATAATGAGAAGAATGACAGGGTTATTTCAAAGGGAAAGATTGAGCCACCTAAAGGGAAAGAAGGAGAAGCTATCAAAAACAAAACAAAGGCCGAAGACCAACCTTCTAAGAATAGGAATATCAAATGTTTCAAATGTTTGGGTATGGGCCACATTGCATCTCAATGTCCAAACAAGAGAACGATGATCTTGCGTGACCATGGGGAGGTGGAAACTGAAGATGACGGTGATGATATGCCTGAGTTGGTTGACGCTAGTAATGAGGAGGGAGTGGAATACCCCGTAGAAGGTGAAACTCTTGTTGCTAGGCGTGCTCTTAATGCACAAGTTAAGGTAGAAGAAATGGAGCAGCAAAGAGAGAACATATTTCATACTAGATGTCATGTTAATAACAAGGTGTGTAGTATGATCATAGATGGGGGAAGTTGCACCAATGTAGCTAGCACCACCCTTGTTGAAAGATTAAACTTGCCTACACTAAAACATCCTAGACCTTACAAATTACAGTGGTTGAATGAGTGTGGAGAGGTCAAGGTTAATAATCAAGTTTTGGTAGCTTTTACCATAGGGAGGTATAGAGATGAGGTGCTTTGTGATGTGGTTCCTATGCATGCTGGCCATATTCTGTTGGGGAGGCCATGGCAGTATGATAGGAAAGTGATGCATGATGGGTTTAAGAATAGGTACAGCTTTATTAAAGAAGGAAAATCCATTACACTTGTTCCATTAACTCCAAAACAAGTTTTTGAGGATCAAATGAAATTGAAAGGAGAGGTTGAGCAAAAGAGAAAGAATGAGGTTGGGATATGAGAGGAAAAAATAGAGAGGAAAAATGAGAGTGAGGCTAAAACATCTAGAAGAAAAATGAGTGGAAAAGAAAAGGGAGAGGTGACTGATAAAGGTGAGAAAAGAGAGAGACCACAAGAAGGAAAAGAAAGAGAGCGTATAGAGAGGAGTGGAAAAACAAAATTGAGTTTTTTTGCAAAAGAAAGGGAGGTTAATAGAGCTTTCATAGCAGGTCATTCTATGATCTTGCTTGTCTACAAAGAATCATATCTAAGTCTTGATGAAACTAACCAATCCCTTCCTAGTATAGCTATTTCTTTGTTGCAGGAATTTGAAGACTTGTTTCCTGAGGAGATGCCTAGTGGATTGCCACCCATTAGAGGCATTGAGCATCAAATTGATTTCGTACCGGGAGCGGCTATTCCAAACCGACCAGCCTATAGAAGTAATCCAGAGGAAACAAAAGAACTTCAAAGGCAAGTCGAGGAATTGATGAGCAAAGGGTACGTGAGAGAAAGTATGAGTCCATGTGCTGTACCCGTCCTATTGGTTCCAAAAAAAGATGGAACATGGAGAATGTGCATTGATTGCAGGGCAATTAACAACATAACGGTAAAGTATCGTCATCCAATACCTAGGTTAGATGACATGCTTGATGAGTTGCATGGGTCATGCATTTTCAGTAAAATTGATCTTAAAAGTGGATACCATCAAATTAGGATGAAAGAGGCAGATGAGTGGAAAATTTCTTTTAAAACTAAATATGATTTATATGAGTGGTTAGTAATGTCATTTGGTCTCACTAATGCACCTAGCACTTTCATGAGGTTAATGAACCATGTTTTGCGTGCATTCATTGGTAAATTTGTGGTTGTGTATTTCAATGATATCCTAGTGTACAGCAAGAGTCTTGATGAGCATGTTATGCATTTGAGGAGTGTTGTTGAGGTTTTAAGACAAGAAAAGTTGTATGCCAATTTTAAGAAATGTACATTTTGCATGGAAAATGTTGTGTTTCTTGGTTATGTTGTTAGCTCAAAAGGTATTGAGGTGGATGAAGAGAAAGTTCAAGCCATTAAGGAGTGGCCAACTCTTAAAAGCGTCACTGAGGTAAGAAGTTTCCATGGTCTAGCTAGTTTTTATAGACGGTTTGTTAAAGATTTTAGCACTATCACAGCACCACTCACTGAAATTGTTAAAAAGAATGTTGGATTTCATTGGGGCATTGATCAAGAAAATGCATTTAATCATATCAAAGATAGGTTATGTTCTGCACCTGTGTTAGCATTACCAGATTTTAACAAAACGTTTGAGATTGAATGTGATGCCTCAGGAGTAGGGATTGGAGCGGTTTTGATGCAGGAAGGGCGATCCATAGCATTTTTCAGTGAGAAATTAAGTGGGGCAGCCTTGAATTATCCCACTTATGACAAAGAGCTTTATGCTCTTGTTAGGGCTTTGGAGACGTGGCAACACTATCTATGGCCTAAGGAGTTTGTGATCCATACCGACCATGAGTCTTTGAAACATCTCAAGGGGCAAGGTAAATTGAATAAAAGGCATGCTAGATGGATGGAGTATATCGAGACTTTTCCCTACGTCATTAAGTATAAACGAGGTAAGGAGAATATAGTTGCTGATGCTTTATCAAGGAGGTACGTGCTTCTTACTTCTATGAGTGCCAAAATGCTTGGATTTGAATATGTGAAAGAAATGTATGCAAATGATATTGATTTTTCTGTTGTGTACATGGCATGTGATAAAGGAGTTGTTGACAAATTCTACAAGCATGATGGTTATTTCTTTAGGGAAAGCAAATTGTGTGTGCCTAACTGTTCTATGCGTGAGTTATTGGTGCGTGAGGCGCATGGTGGGGGCCTAATGGGTCATTTTGGTGTTAGGAAAACATTAGAAATCTTGCATGAGCATTTCTTTTGGCTTAAGATGAGAAGAGATGTCATTCGCATTTGTGACAGATGCATTACTTGCAAAAGGGCCAAGTCTAAGGTTTTGCCACATGGGTTGTATACACCTTTACCCGTTCCTAGTGAACCTTGGGTAGATCTTTCTATGGATTTTTTTTTGGGACTGCCTCGAACTAAAAAGGGTAGGGATTCTATTTTCGTGGTCGTTGATAGGTTTAGTAAGATGGCACACTTCATTCCGTGTCATAAAACTGATGATGCTGTGAATATAGCTGACTTGTTTTTATGGGAGATAGTGCGACTCCATGGTGTACCCAAGAGTATTGTGTCAGATAGAGATGTTAAGTTCCTTAGTTACTTTTGGAAAGTTTTGTGGGGTAAGTTAGGCACTAAGCTTTTATTCTCCACCACTTGTCATCCTCAAACTGATGGACAAACTGAGGTAGTTAACAGAACTTTAACACAGCTCTTGCGCACTGTCATTCATAAAAACCTGAAAACTTGGGAGGATTGCTTGTCATTCATAGAGTTTGCATACAATAGGACCATACATTCTACTACTTCTTATTCTCCTTTTGAAATCGTTTATGGTTTTAATCCACTTACTCCTTTGGATTTGATGCCATTACCTATTAATGAAAGGGGTAGTTTGGATGGGAAAAAGAGAGCAGAATTAATGAAGTCACTACATGAGAGGGTACGGCTTCAGATTGAAAAGAAGAATGAACAATATGCGTCTCAAGCCAACAAAGGAAGAAGGCGTGTGACCTTTGAACCAGGTGATTGGGTTTGGGTTCACATGCGTAAAGAGAGGTTCCCAAACTATAGAAGAACAAAGTTGCATCCAAGAGGAGATGGACCATTCCAAATTCTCGAGAAAATAAATGATAATGCCTATAAAGTGGATCTTCCAGGTGAGTATAATGTGTCTGCTACCTTTAATGTTGCTGATCTTTCTCCTTTTGATGTAGGTGATGATTCGAGGTCGAATCCTTTTGAGGAGAGGGGGAATGATGAGTACCAAGGTGGGTTGGTTGACAAGAATAAGAAGGATCCTTTACACATTCCGGATGGGCCAATAACAAGATCAAGAGCGAAGAAGATCAAAGAAGCAATGCAAGGACTTGTGCAATCTACTTGGGCTAAAAGTGCAACTAGCAAGACACCAACAACATTCAAGATGGGCTCAAACGAGGTGGAACCATCCTTCGTTCATGTAATTGAAGTCAGGGAGAAGACGTCCTAGCATTTGAAGCATTGGACGTGTGGGTTGGCATCATGGCTGTTGGAGTCTTATTGTGTGGGCTTCCAAAGCAATTATTTTTTAAAATAAGTTTATGTGTAATTTGGGCTAGAGTTTTTGTAATCAAGAGGCCTTATTTGTGACTTGGTTACTGTTCACGTATGAGGGGTTAAGTTGATTAGTTTTGGGTCTCATTTAATTAGATATCATATTGGGTTATTTTAATTAATGGGCCTTTGAAGCCAATTAGGGTTTGGATCCATTTAGTAGTAGTTTATTTTATTTAGCCTTAATATAAATAAGGCAAAACCCTAATTTTATATCAGTTTTCAGCAGCCATCAAATAAAAGAATTGAGAGAATTTGTTTCCTCTTCTTGTTCTTGAATGAACTTAGAACTTATCAAAGGATCAAACCTTTGTGGCGTTCTTACTATCAATTCGGGTTCTTGAAACGAGTTTTCAACGGGTCTGAAATAATTAAAATCTGATTCTTGGCTTTCTTGGGGTGTTTATTGATTTGTTTGTGGGTTCTAAGGTTTCATTCCTACGGGTTCACATCAACTATTATAGGGGTTTGTTTCAAAAATTGCAAACTTTTACTCAAGGGTCTAAGTGTGTTGAAGACTACTACAAGGAGATGGAGATAGCCATGATTCAAGCTGATGTAGAGGAGGACCGAGAGGCGACTATGGCTAGGTTTCTAAATGGGCTTAATCGAGACATTGCAAATGTAGTGAAGTTGCAACATTATGTTGAATTGACTGACATGGTACACATGGCCATTAAAGTGGAACAACAATTGAAGAGGAAGGGTTCCACACGGGTTGGGCAAAATTCGAGTTCGTCATCGTCATGGAAACCAAATTGGAGCAAGAGGGAGGACCTGCCTAGTTTCAAGGCCAAGACCGAACCTTCCAAAGAACATAAGGCCGAAAGCACATTAAATCAAGGTAAATCAGATTCTCAATCTTCTAGAACCCGTGACATTAAGTGCTTTAAGTGTTTGGGATCAGGTCATATTGCATCACAATGCCCAAACAAGAGAGTAATGGTTTTGAAGGATGAGGGTGGTATCGAATCCGATGGCGAATCTGATGATGCATCCATGCCACCTTTGGAGAATGCAAGTGACCTTGAATATCTGGTGGGTGGAGAACTTTCGGTTACAAGAAGAGCTCCTAGTGCTCAAGCCAAGGAAGATGATGAGGTACAACGTGATAATATTTTTCACACCCGTTGCCATGTTAATGATAAGGTATGTAGTATGATTATTGACGGGGGGAGTTGTACTAATGTGGCTAGCACTATTTTGGTAGGAAAATTGAATTTAGCAACTTTGAAACACCCAAAACCTTATAAGCTACAATGGTTGAATGATAGTGCGGAAGTTAGGGTGAATAAATAGGTGTTGGTGTCATTTTCAATTGGAAAATACAAAGATGATGTTATGTGTGACGTGGTACCAATGAATGCGGGTCATATCCTTTTGGGAAGATCATGACAGTTTGATAGACATGTGACTCATGATGGATATACCAATAGATACTCCTATGTACTCAATAAATGGTCAATCACTCTTGTACCTTTAACCCCAAGACAAGTA
This sequence comes from Dimocarpus longan, assembly GCA_022984855.1. Lineage (NCBI taxonomy): Eukaryota > Viridiplantae > Streptophyta > Magnoliopsida > Sapindales > Sapindaceae > Dimocarpus > Dimocarpus longan. Next base: position 10,902,601 of record CM041021.1, read on the forward strand.
TATGAAGTAAGGTTAAAAAAAGAGAGAGATGTAAAAAAAGAGATTGAGAGTTCAAGAGAGAGAGAGAGAAAAGAAAGAGAGTCTGAAACAACAAAAATAGAAAGAAGAGTGAAAAGGAAAAAGAGGCTGATGAGAAAAAGAGAGATAAAAAACAAGTGAATTTTTATGCAAGAGAGAGTGAGGTAAAGAAGGCGTTGTTTTCTAATCAACCAATGATTGTACTTTTGACAGAAACCAAGGAATCAAGCCTATGGATCCATTGAGCATCAATGAAGGACCACAATAAGGGCTCGAGCTAAAAGGATAAAGGAAGGTTTAAATGGGCTCATTCAAGAGATTTGGGCCAAGAGTCATACACAACATGGCTTGGATGGCTTCGAGGGGACATCAAGGCTTCAAAATATCATTCAAGTTCAAGACCCAATTCAAGAACATCAATCTTAAGGCTTGGAAACAATGTTAATGCAAATTGGGCTGTTATTTATTTATTTGTATTAGTTTGTGCTTAATTTGTATTATGGGTTGGGTTTTAAATTAGTTTAGTATATTTAATTTTATATTGGGCTTTTAATTATTGGGCTGAGAGTTAATTAAATTAGGATTTTATTTTAGTTTCCTACTAGGTTTAGAATTGAGAGTTTATTTTGGGTTATTGATGCGAACCCCGTATATAACGATACGAAACCCACGATCAAATTGAAACACAACCCCCAAGAAAGTTAATTCAGATCATAGAAAATCTTTGACCCGTTGATTAAAGAACCAAAAACCAAAGATATAACGACGTCACTCCTTAGAAAGAGATGAGAATATGGGAGATAAGTCAAGGTTAATAAATCAAGAACAATTCTTGATGCAATCTCAAAGTTCTCAAAAGAACAATGGAGAAAAGTTAAAACTTTATTCGATAAGCTTCTGATTGAAATTTTAGGTTTAATAAGTCTTTTATAGGCATAAAATCCTAAATCTAATAAGAAACCCAAAATAAACTCTCAATTCTAAACCTAGTAGGAAACTAAAATAAAATCCTAATTTAATTAACTCTCAGCCCAATAATTAAAAGCCCAATATAAAATTAAATATACTAAACTAGTTTAAAACCCAACCCATAATACAAATTAAGCCAAAACTAATACAAATAAATAAATAATAGCCCAATTTGCATTAACATTGTTTCCAAGCCTTAAGATTGATGTTCTTGAATTGGGTCTTGAATTTGAATGATATTTTGAAGCCTTGATGTCCCCTCGAAGCCATCCAAGTCATGTTGTGTAAGACTCTTGGCCCAAATCTCTTGAATGAGCTCATTTAAACTTTCCTTCATCCTTTTAACTCGAGCCATTGTCACAGGTCCTTTATTGATGCTCAATGGATCCATAGGCTTGATTCCTTGGTTTCTATCAACTTTTGTACAAAGAGGCTTGTTTTAGTACTAATGAACTTGACTCTTCTTTACCTAGTGTTGTTGTTTCACTTTTGCAGGACTTTGATGAGGTGTTTCCCGAAGAGATGCTGATGCGAACCCCGTATATAGCGATATGACACCCACAAACAATTGAATCAACAACCCCAAGAAAGTTTAATTCAGGAACAAAGAAAATAAAAAGAAAGTACCTTGACCCAATGTGATGGGATCCAAGCAAGCAAGCACATTTGGACGATTTGGAGGAGTCACTAAAGTTTCAAAATATTGTTCAAGTTGAAAATCACTGATCTTAAAGGCTATTGGGCTTAATCATGAAGGCTTTGGATGATAATGGAAAACAATTAGATGCAAAATAGAGTTAATTGGGCTTTATTGGAGTTATTTGAGCTTTAAATAATTTGGGCTTGGTTTATTTTAATTGTAATGGGTTTTTAAATTAAGTTAGTTCATTTAATTTCATGTTGGGTCTTAGTTTATGTTTTGGGCTGAAACATTTAATTAACTTAAGCCCATATTTAATTATGTTTAGTGGGCTCAATTGTTAGGAGGCTAGGGTTTTATGTTATGTTATATTTCCTTGCTTATAAAAAGGCTTGTAACCCTAAACAAAAGATATAACAAAAGGAATAAAGTTGCAGCCAATTATGTTTAATTAAGAGAGTGAATTTTCTCTCTTGTTCTTCATGAACATGTGATCTTATCAAGCTATGCTTGTGGCGATCAAAACCATGACTTATCTCTCACCTTCGTTTCTATGTCTTGGGAGTGGCGTCAATATCCTTCTTTTATAATTATGGTTCTTGATTGAGTTCTAATCATTGGGTCAAAGTTCTTTATAACTTTGGTTCTTTGATTGACATATAATCAATGGGTCAAAATTTCTTATTTTTATAAACCTGTTTTAATCTTTCTTGGGGTTGTGTTTCAATTTGGTCGTGGGTGTCGTATCGTTATATACGGGGTTCGCATCACAATGATTAGCGAATCACGAACCAAGATAACAAAGACGTCACTCCCAAGAACAAGCGAAGAATGAGGGAGATAAGTCAAGTGATAAATCAAGAATAAACCTTGATAAATTCTCAAAGTTCTTCAAGAACAAAGAGAGAAAACTGAAATTTTATATCCAAATTGTCTAATCTCGTTTTTGAGCATCACATGGCCTTTTATAGCTAAAATAAATGAAACCCTAGCTTCTAGATATTGCATGGATGCCCTCGCCCATTAAATATACTCATGGGCTTAAATTAAATTAAATTAAATATCTCAGCCCAAATAACATTAATTAAAATAAAATACACTAACTTAATTTAAAACCCATTACAATTAAAATAAACTTAGCCCAAATTATATAAAGCCTAATTAATTCTAGTTTGTCCTCAATTGCATTCAATTAACACCCAAAGCCTTCAAGATTAAGCTCAATAGCCTTAAAGATCAGTGATTGTCAACTTGAACAATGTTTTGAAGCCTTGGTGACTCCTCCAAATCTTCCAAATGTGCTTGCTTGCTTGGATTCCATCATATGCCTTTGGGTTTACCACCAATAAGAGGGATTGAGCACCAAATTGACTTTGTACCCGGAGCCCCCATCCCAAATAGACCAGCATATAGAAGTAATCCCGAGGAGACAAAGGAGCTTCAAAGGCAGGTTAGTGAGCTCATGGAAAAGGAATATGTGCGTGAGAGTATGAGTCCTTGTGCGGTTCCCGTATTGCTTGTGCCTAAGAAGGATGAAACATGGAGGATGTGCGTTGATTGTTGTGCCATCAACAATATCACTGTAAAGTATCAACATCCTATTCCTAGATTAGATGATATGCTTAATGAATTGCATGGTTCTATTGTTTTTACTAAAATTGATCTTAAGAGTGGATATCATCAAATTAGGATGAAAGAAGGAAATGAGTAGAAAACTGCTTTCAAAACAAAATATGGTTTATATGAGTAGTTAGTTATGCCTTTTGGATTAACTAATGCACCAAGTATTTTCATGAGATTAATGAACCATATTTTGCGTGCTTTTATTGGAAGATTTGTGGTTGTTTACTTTGATGACATTCTGATTTATAGCAAAAACTTGGATAAGTATGTTGAACATTTAAAACTTGTTTTAGGTGTTTTAAGAACAGAAAAGTTGTTTGCTAATCTCAAAAAGTGTACTTTTTGCATCGATAAGCTTGTATTTCTGGGTTTTGTTGTTAGTGCTAAAGGAATTGGGGTTGATGAAGAAAAGGTTAAGGCAATTAAGGAGTGGCCGAAACCTACAAATATGGGACAAGTGAGAAGTTTTCATAGGCTAGCTAGTTTTTATAGGAGGTTTGTGAAAGATTTTAGTAGTCTAGCCGCACCTTTAACTGAAGTTATCAAAAAGAATGTGGGGTTTAAGTGGGGTAAGGAACAAGAAAAGACATTTAACTTGATTAAGAAGAAATTAACTAATACACATTTGCGCTTTGCCTGACTTTGCAAAAACTTTTGAGATTGAGTGTAATGCTTCAGGAATAGGTATTGGAGCAGTTTTAATGCAAGAAAGACGTCCCATTGCATTTTTTAGTGAGAAGATAAGTGGAGCAGCGTTGAATTATCCGACATATGATAAGGAGATGTATGCCTTGATTAGGGCATTAGAAACTTGACAATATTACTTTTGACAAAAAGAATTTGTGATTCACACTGATCATGAGTCTTTGAAGCATCTAAAGGGGCAACACAAGCTAAATAAGCGGCATGCCAAGTGGGTGGAGTTCATTGAAACATTTTCATATGTGATCAAGTACAAAAAAGGTAAGGAAAACATGGTCGCTGATGCTTTGTCCAGAAGGTATGTTTTACTTTCTACTTTGGATGCTAGATTGCTTGGCTTTGATTACATTAAAGAATTGTATGTGAAACATTCTGATTTTAGCAAAGTATTCAATGCATGTGAAATGGTAGCGTTTGGCAAGTTTTATAGGCATGATGGATTTTTTTTTTAGAGAAACTAAATTATGCGTGCCTAAGATTTCTTTGCGTGAATTGCTTGTTAGAGAAGCTGACAGGGGAGGTTTGATAGGGCATTTTGGTATAGCCAAGATACTAGATGTTTTGCATGAACATTTTTTTTGGTCTCATATGAAACATGATGTAGAAAGAATCTGTGAGAAATGCATTAGATGTAGACAAGCTAAGTCTAGGATTAAGCCTCATGGATTGTATACTCCTCTACCTATACCTAGTGGGCTTTGGGTTGATATTTCGATGGATTTTGTATTGGGTTTGCCTAGGTCCAAAAGGGGTAGAGACTTTATATATGTGGTTGTTGATAGGTTTTCCAAAATGGCACATTTCATTCCTCGTCATAAAACTGATGATGCATCACATATTGTTGATTTGTTTTTCAAAGAAATTGTTAGATTGCATGGTGATGAGGATAAAGAAGCATCACCAAGGGATCCATTGCATATTCCAGTTGGGCCAATAACAAGAGCAAGAGCTAAGAGGTTCAAAGAAGCATTTAATGGATTGGTTCAACAGATTTGGGCTGATGTTAAAGTGGCAAATTCCAAGATGGGCCCAAAAGAAGATCAATGCTTAATTAATTTAATTAAAGCAATTGATGGGCCTGATTCTGGTTAATTTCTTGCCCATGAAGTTGATTTCTTGGTCATGAAGACTTTCCATTATGGAGTTGATTGCTTGGTCACAAAGACTTCCAATTTTGAGTTGATTTCTTACCTATTATGTTTAAGGCAATTAGTTATCAATTTTATTCTTCTTTCCTTATTGTAAGAAGTTGACTTTCCTTTTTATTTTATAGGCTTAATGGGCTTAATTGCCTAATTAATTATTTCCTTTTGTTGCTTAGTGTTTTAGCTATATAAATCAGTGTAACCCTAAAGGGAATTCAATTGATGATTAATAATATTTGTGAGAGTATTCTCTTTGGTTCTTCATAGAACTTTTGAACTTATCAGGATTTTCCTGTGGCGTTCTTCTTAGACTTATCAATCAATTCTTCCATCATTGATTGTGGCGTCATCACCATACCAAGGTTCTTGCTTCCATATAAGCAACGGGTCGAGGTTTCCATACAAATCTGATTCTAGGCGATCTTGGAACCCTACTTGATTCACGGGTTTCGTCAGTTCTTGGCGTGGTTCGTATCAGTTGGTATCAGAGCACGGTTTAGTCTCAGGTTTGCCTATCTTCTTTATTTTATTCAAAAAAAAAAATCAGAAACAAAAAAAAAAGAAAAAAAAAAAGAGAAAGAAAGAAAGAAAAGAAAAATCAGAAAAAAAAAGGAGAAAAAAAAATCCGAAAAAAAAAAAGAAAAAAAAAAGTGTGATTTGAGAATTAATTCCTACAATCTTGTTTCAATTTTACAATTTTGTTTTCCCTTTTTGATTCTCAATCCAAATTTCTTATTACCATCAAACCCATAAAATTCCATCACACAACATTGTTTTCTTTTCTCTTTCCCTAGCCATTGAATCCAAAATTTTGGTGGTGAGTTTGGGGTGAATTGTTGCTGGAAATTTTGATATTTGTTTGATTAGTTCGATAAGAACCTATAGAGGATACTACGAGTGGGAAAAGGCAAGAGAGTGTGAGTGTATCAGAGGGTAAAAGCCAGATTTAATTGAGTGAAACACGAGTGGAATTGAGCGAATCATATTCTTGAGTGAAACACGTGAGGGAGTGTAGTGAGGTCCTTTATTTTTATTTTTTTTTTGGTATCTTTTCTAACCTGATTTTGCAGGGTCAAATATGTCACACAATCAAGAAGAAAATTCAAGCGAATTATCAACAACCAACCATTCCGAACATACAAATGCAGGCGTTGTTGGGAGAGATGAGGCGGATGATGAGGGTAGAATTAGAGCACATACATGAAAGGTTGGATAGGGTAGAAGAGGGAACACAACAAGGGCAGCCACAAAACATTCCTAATATGCATAGGAGGGATAGAATTCAGCCTAGGGGAGTGAGAGATGGAGATGAGGAGTACATTGGGGATGAGTTTGAGGAAGAAGATGATAGGGATTCGATTGCTAGCAATAGGAGGTATGGTGGTCGGAATAGAGGAGTTAGGCATCGAGAAGACAACAATTTGGGTAGTATTAAGATGAAGATTCCGTCCTTTCAAGGTAGATCAGATCCGGAAGCTTACCTTGAGTGGGAAAAGAAGATGGACTTCATTTTTTATTGCCATAACTATTCCGAATCAAAGAAGGTAAAACTTGCTGTAATTGAATTTTCTGATTATGCTGTTACTTGGTGGGATCAACTTGTTATAAATAGGAGGCGAAATAGGGAACGTGCAATAGAGACATGGGGGCAGATGAAAGCGGTGATGAGGAAGCGGTTCGTTCCAAGCCATTACTACCGGGAGTTGTACAAGAAATTGCAAGGACTTAGACAAGGGAGTCTAAGTGTGGAAGACTACTACAAGGAGATGGAGATTGCAATGATTCGGGCTAATGTAGAGGAGGATCGAGAAGCTACCATGGCCAGATTTTTGATGGGGTTAACTAAGGAGATCCATGATAGGGTGGAGTTGCAACATTATGTGGAGTTAGAAGATATGGTACACATGGCCATCAAAGTTGAGCAGCAACTCAAGAGGGGAAGTAGTACCCGACCCAAATCAACCCCACAAAATCCGAGTGTCGCACCTTGGCGGTCGGGTTATCCAAAGAAAGAAGAAAACCCATCCACTTCCAAGGCCAAATTCGAGCCAAAGACGCCCATCACTAACACGGCCTCTCAAGGTAAAACAGCCCCTACTTCGACTCGTTCTAGTGAAATTAAATGTTTTAAATGTCAGGGAAGAGGACACATAGCTAGCCAATGTCCAAACAAGCGAGTTATGATCATCTTGGAGAGTGGTGAAATTCAATCTGAAGATGAGGATGATTTAGATGATATGCCACCATTGGAGGATGTTTCCATGGGAGACGAGGAGTTTGGAGCCGAGCATGGAGAGATGCTTGGATTAGTTGCACAAAGAGCCTTGAGTTTGCAAGCTAAAGAAGAAGAAGAAGAGGAAGCGCAGCGGGAAAACATCTTTTATACTCGTTGCGACGTGAAGGGCAAGGTATGTAGTATTATTATTGATGGTGGTAGCTGTACTAATGTGGCTAGCACTTCCATGGTTGAAAAGCTTGGGCTCGTGACGCTTAAACATCCTCGTCCATACAAGTTGCAATGGTTGAATGATAGTGGTGAGGTAAGGGTTACAAAACAGGTTGTGGTGCCATTCCGCATTGGAAAATATGAAGATGAAGTGTTATGTGATGTGGTACCGATGCAAGCAGGACATATTCTACTAGGAAGACCATGGCAATTTGATCGACGTGTGCAACATGATGGCTTCACCAACAAGTACTCATTTGAGCTAAATCAACGAACAATCACTCTTGTTCCAATGACACCCAAGCAAGTTTATGAAGACCAAGTGAGATTACAAAAGTTGAGTGATAAAAAGAATTTGAGTGAACAAAGGAAAATGAGTGACCACAAAAAAATGAGTGAGCAAAAGAAAGAGAATGAGGGTGAGAGCATGGCTGAATTTGGTGAGGAGAAAAAAAGAGAGAAAGATTCGGCCAAAGAGGCAAAATTAGAGAGAAGACAAAGAAATTTTTATGCAAGAACAAGTGAGGTTAAGCGAGCTTTGATTTCAAAACAGCCAATGATTATACTCATGTACAAGGAAGCCCTTTTCAACACTAACCAACTTGAGTCTTCTTTGCCTAGTGTTGTGGTTTCTCTCTTGCAGGAGTTCGAGGATGTATTTCCCGAGGAAGTACCGCATGGATTACCACCAATCCGAGGGATCGAACACCAAATAGATTTTGTTCCCGGAGCATCAATTCCAAACCGACCAGCATATCGAAGTAATCCAGAGGAAAACAAAGGAGTTGCAAAGACAAGTTGAGGAGTTGATGGAAAAAGGATACATAAGGGAAAACATGAGTCCTTGTGCAGTTCCGGTGATTTTAGTGCCTAAGAAGGATGGGACATGGAGAATGTGTGTGGATTGCAGAGCCATCAACAATATAACGGTAAAGTATCGACACCCCATTCCTCGCTTAGATGACATGTTAGATGAGCTGCATGGTTCCTGTGTGTTTTCAAAGATTGACCTTAAGAGCGGGTATCATCAAATACGAATGAAAGAGGGAGACGAATGGAAGACAGCATTCAAAACGAAATATGGATTGTATGAGTGGTTAGTCATGCCATTTGGATTAACTAATGCACCTAGTACTTTCATGCGTTTAATGAATCATGTGTTGCGTGCTTTCATTGGTAAATTCGTAGTTGTTTATTTTGATGATATTTTGATCTATAGCAAGAATCTACATGACCATGTCTCACATGTGCATTCAGTGTTAGATATACTTCGAGAAGAAAAGTTGTATGCTAACCTCAAAAAGTGTACTTTCTGCACCGATAAGCTTGTTTTTTTAGGTTTTGTTGTGAGTGCAAAAGGAATCGAGGTTGATGATGAGAAGATCAAGGCCATTCAAGACTGGCCGACCCCCTCCAGTATAGGTAATGTGAGAAGTTTTCATGGACTTGCTAGTTTTTATAGGAGGTTCGTGAAAGATTTTAGCACCATTGTCGCACCACTTACCGAAGTTATCAAGAAGAACGTTGCATTCAAGTGGGGTGAAGAGCAAGATAAGGCGTTTCAGCTTATCAAATACAAACTAACTCATGCTCCTTTACTGGCTTTACCTGACTTTTCTAAAACGTTCGAAATTGAATGTGATGCTTCTGGTGTAGGTATAGGCGCTGTGCTTATGCAGGATGGAAGACCACTTGCGTACTTTAGCGAGAAGTTAAGCGGGGCTGCACTTAATTACCCCACTTATGATAAAGAATTGTATGCATTGGTTCGAGCTTTAGAGACATGGCAGCACTATCTATGGCCCAAGGAATTCGTGATTCACACTGATCATGAGTCCTTAAAGTATTTGAAAGGCCAACACAAGCTGAACAAAAGACATGCACGTTGGGTGGAATTCATCGAGACGTTTCCATATGTGATTCGGTACAAACAAGGTAAGGAAAACGTCGTGGCAGATGCACTCTCCCGCAGGTATGCATTACTTTCCACTCTTGATGCTAAGTTGCTTGGTTTTGAACACATCAAAGAACTATATCGGTTAGACCATGATTTTAGCGATGCGTACCAATCTTGTGAGAAATCTGCATTTGGAAAGTTCTTTAGACATGATGATTATTTGTTTCGGGAAAATAAGTTGTGTGTGCCTAATTGTTCATTACGAGATTTGTTAGTGAGGGAATCCCATGGTGGAGGGTTAATGGGACACTTTGGAGTTGCTAAGACCTTGGCCATCTTACAAGAACACTTCTATTGGCCACACATGAAAAGGGATGTTGAGAGGATTTGTGATAGATGTGTTACATGTAGGCAGGCAAAATCCCGAGTACAACCCCATGGTTTATACACACCACTGCCCATTCCTAGTGAACCTTGGATTGATATTTCAATGGACTTTGTGTTAGGTTTGCCTAGGTCTAAATATGGTAGAGATTCAATTTTTGTGGTTGTGGATAGATTTTCTAATATGGCACATTTTATTCCATGTCACAAAACTGATGATGCTTCACATGTTGCTGATTTGTTCTTTCGAGAGGTTGTGAGATTGCATGGTATGCCTAGGACAATTGTTTCAGATAGAGATGCTAAGTTCTTGAGTTACTTTTGGAAGACCTTGTGGGGTAAGTTAGGAACTAAGTTATTGTTTTCTACTACTTGTCACCCTCAAACCGACGGTCAAACCGAAGTAGTTAATAGGACTTTATCCACTTTGTTGAGGGCTGTTATTAGTAAGAACATTAAGACTTGGGATGATTGTTTACCACATGTTGAGTTTGCATATAATCGAACCATTCATTCTGCTACTAAGTTCTCACCATTTGAAATTGTTTATGGTTTTAATCCTTTAACTCCTTTGGATTTATCACCTTTACCTGTTTCTGAGCATGTGAACTTAGACGGAAAGAAGAAGGCAGAATTTGTTAAGCAAATCCATGAGAGAGCACGATTCAACATCGAGAGGAGGACGGAACAATACATCAAGCAAGCAAACAAAGGTCGTCAGAAGCGGGTTTTTGAGGCCGGTGATTGGGTTTGGTTACACATGAGGAAAGAAAGGTTTCCGGCACAAAGACGTTTGAAATTGTTACCTCGAGGAGATGGACCTTTCCAAGTGCTAGAACGGATCAATGACAACGCATACAAGTTGGATTTACCAGGTGAGTACAATGTTAGTGCCACTTTCAATGTTACTGATTTAACTCCTTTTGATGTAGGTGAAGATTTGAGGACAAATCCTTTTCAAGAGAGAGGGAATGATGAGGATAAAGAAGCATCACCAAGGGATCCATTGCATATTCCAGTTGGGCCAATAACAAGAGCAAGAGCTAAGAGGTTCAAAGAAGCACTTAATGGATTGGTTCAAGAGATTTGGGCTGATGTTAAAGTGGCAAATTCCAAGATGGGCCCAAAAGAAGATCAATGCTTAATTAATTTAATTAAAGCAATTGATGGGCCTGATTCTGGTTAATTTCTTGCCCATGAAGTTGATTTCTTGGTCATGAAGACTTTCCATTATGGAGTTGATTGCTTGGTCACAAAGACTTCCAATTTTGAGTTGATTTCTTACCTATTATGTTTAAGGCAATTAGTTATCAATTTTATTCTTCTTTCCTTATTGTAAGAAGTTGACTTTCCTTTTTATTTTATAGGCTTAATGGGCTTAATTGCCTAATTAATTATTTCCTTTTGTTGCTTAGTGTTTTAGCTATATAAATCAGTGTAACCCTAAAGGGAATTCAATTGATGATTAATAATATTTGTGAGAGTATTCTCTTTGGTTCTTCGTAGAACTTTTGAACTTATCAGGATTTTCCTGTGGCGTTCTTCTTAGACTTATCAATCAATTCTTCCATCATTGATTGTGGCGTCATCACCATACCAAGGTTCTTGCTTCCATATAAGCAACGGGTCGAGGTTTCCATACAAATCTGATTCTAGGCGATCTTGGAACCCTACTTGATTCACGGGTTTCGTCAGTTCTTGGCGTGGTTCGTATCACATGGCATGCCTAAGACCATTGTTTCGGATAGGGATGCTAAGTTCTTAAGCTACTTTTGGAAGACTTTGTGGGATTTAATTCCTTTACCTGTGGTTGCATGTTAATTTGGATGGGAAGAAAATGGCAGATTTTGTCAAGCAAATCCATGAAAAGACCCGACAAAACATAAAGAGGAGAACTGAGCAATATGCCACGTAAGCTAATAAAGGACGCAAGAAAGTTGTGTTTGAACCTGGTGATTGAGTGTGGTTATATACGAGGAAGGAACGATTTCCAATGTAGCGGCGTTCTAAACTACTTCCAAGGGGAGATGGCCCATTTCAAGTGATTGAACGAATCAATAACAACGCTTACCAGTTAGATCTTCCTGGTGAGTATAATGTTAGTGCAAGCTTCAATGTTTCTGATTTGTCTCCTTTTGATGTAGGTGACGATTGAGAACAAATACTTTTCAAGAGGGAGAGAATGATACGAACAAGGGAGCTACACTAAGTGATCCATTACATGTTCCGATTGCGCCAATAACAATGGCAAAGGCTAAGAGATTCAAGGAAGCACTAAATGACCTGATTCAAGACACTTGGGCTGATTCCGACTTAATAAAGTCCAAGATGAGCCCATATAAAGTACTAGGTGCATTAGTTAATCTAAATGGCATGACTAACCACTCATACAATCCATATTTCGTTTTGAATATTGTCTTCCATTCGTCTCCCTCTTTCATTCGGATTTGATGATACCCGCTCTTAAGGTCAATCTTTGAAAACACACAGGAGTCATGCATGTTACAAATGCTGCTCCACATGCCACTAGTGCTCAAGGAAGTGACTTGGAGATTCATCTTGAAGATTTTAACGAACCAATCACTAGGGCCCAAGCTTAAAGGTTAAAGGAACAACTTCAACTATTTGTGCAAAATTGGGTTGATAATGGGCTGTCTAAGCATGGAAATTTTAAAGAGCCCAATTTGATTAATGTAATTGGGCTAAAAGACTAGTTTTGGATTCAGCCCATCTTATTTCCAATCATTCAAGTGGTGTCCAGATTCATTCACTAATTAATGGCAAGAATCAAGGAGTTATTTTGACATTCATGATGACAAGAATCAAGGAGTGATTTTTGGCATTTATGAGAGAGTTGACTCCACCTTAATTAGTGCTTAGGCTCAATATACATTGTGGTTGTAAAATCTTTAAATATGGCTGTTTAATTTCATTTTGGGGAGCTGAATATTTCTTCAAACATTTCCTATATGGAATTTAAGAGAGTTTGCTTTCTTGTGATTTTATGCTTAAGGTGTTGAATTGATGCAATTGAGTTTGTCTTTGTTTTTCAATTCTACTTCCTATTTCTATTGTTCTTGATTGCTTTAATCTTGGGTTCAAGGGTATTCTCTTGGGTTTTTGTCAAAACGCATTTCTTGGGTGATAGAACAAATCAACCTGAATTACTTTGGTGTGAATCAAATCTGGTTGTGAGTGATAAAGAGTTCGTAGAAACAATTTGGGTCTTGGGGTTCTGCATCATTTGGTATCAGAGCCACACTCACCAAGTAATTATCTATCCTTTTAATTTTCTGTTCTTTTCATTAGCCTTGTTGATTATCTTCTTGCTTGTTGATCTTGTTCTTAAAAAAAAAAAAAAAACGAAAAAAAAAAAAAAAATCATCAGTTCTGAACGAGATCCTCCATTTGTGATTAGTGTGATTGATTATCCTTGGGTTATGAAGAATCGACTCACCCTATTGAGTCTGATTTTTGTTTAAAAAAAAATATACATATATATCTGTTCCTGAGTGTTTGGGTGTTATTTTGTAAGGAATTAATTACAAGTTTCATTCTTAGATTCAATATTTGTTATTCTATAGCGTCATTTTCTGAGTCCATTTCTTTATTAGTCACCATAAACATCAAGTGTATGCCTTTTTCTTTATTGGTTCTGTTGCTTTGTTTTGCATATCCTTGTTGTTTATTTTTTTGGATTCCTTTAGAAAAATTGAATTACATTGAAATCTTGATTGCTGTTTGATTTGGCCCTTATGTATAAAATCATAAAGATTGCTTGAGCGGTAAAAGGCAAGAGAGTGTGAGTTCAAAAGAGGGTAAAACCAATTTGAGTTAAACACAAGAGGAGTACGAGGGAAACACGTGAGGGAGTGTTTGTGAGGTTCTTGTTTGTTATTTTTCTTTGATATTTCAGATTGCACAAAAAAAAAATGGAAGGAAGCGGAAGTGCACCAAAAGACCAAGAATTTCTTCTCAACGCCATGCAACAACAGTTTGAGAGGATTCAACTTGTTCTTGGCAACATGAATGACACTTTGGAGAGGCAACAAAATGAGATCAATGCCTTGCGTGAAGGGACTGCCCAAAACATTCCAAGGGCAAGAAGGCAACCTGCACCTCAATATATAAAAGAGTCTGAAGAGGAATTTGATGATCAAGCTCCCTTGGTCAATGAAGGTCGAAATTATGGAAGGGGTAGGTGGAACCAAAATGATCTTGATAGGAATATCGGGAGTATAAAAATGAAAATTCCATCCTTTCTGGGGAAGAATGATCCGGATGCATATATGGAGTGGGAGCGAAAAGTGGAATTAATCTTCGAATGTCACAATTACTCGGAGGAAAAGAAGATCAAACTGGCAGCGGTGGAGTTTGGAGAATATGTACTTGTATGGTGGGATCAACTTCTTGTAAGTAGGAGGAGAAATGGTGAAAGACCGATTCGAACGTGGGCTGAAATGAAGGCTATCATGAGGCGTAGATTTGTTCCAAGCCATTATTATAGGGACTTGCACCAAAGATTGCAAAGTCTTGTACAAGAAACAAAGAGTGTGGAGGAATACTACAAAGAAATGGAGATTGCTATGATCTGAGCAAACGTGGAGGAAGATAGAGAGGCCACCATGGCAAGGTTTCTCAATGGACTTAATAAGGACATAGCCGACAGAGTGGAGTTGCAACACTATGTGGAGATGGAAGATATGGTGCACATGGTTATGAAGATAGAAAGGCAATTGCAACGCAAGGGGAAAGGGAAACAAGCCAACACCTTTTCAGCTCAAACAAATTCAGGGAGGCCAAATTGGAGGAATGATAACAAGGCTGTCCAAATAAAAAAGGATGACAAGGCGCAATTATCTCAATCACTTGACAACAAAAACAAAGGTACTACTTCTACCCAAAACTCTAGAAGTCGTGACATTAAGTGTTTTAGGTGTTTGAGGTATGGGCACATAGCATCTCAATGCCCAAATAAAAGGGCAATGGTGATGCGCGGTAATGGGGTAGAGACAGATGAGGAAAGTAATGATGAGGATGAGATGCCTCCTTTAGAGGATTGTAGTGATGTTGAGTTGCCTACTGAGGGACAATTGTTGGTTACTAGGCGTGCTCTTAATGTGCAAGTGAAAGAGGATAATGAGGGGGTTAGGTTGCAAAGGGAAAAATCTTGTTTATACTAGGTGTTTAGTTGAAGGGAAAGTGTGTAGTTTGATTATTGATGGGGGTAGTTCTGTGAATGTAGCTAGTACTTTATTTGTGGATAAGTTAGGGTTGGAAACTATAAAACATCCAAGACCTTATAGATTGCAATGACTTAACAATAGTGGGGAAGTGAAGGTCACTAAACAAGTGAGGGTTCCATTTGCTATTGGAAGGTACCATGATGAAGTTAATTGTGATGTTGTTCCTATGCAAGCTAGTCACTTGTTGTTAGGTAGACCATGGCAATGGGATAGGAGAGTGAACCATGATGGATATCTTAATAGGTACATGGTTGAGAAAGAAGGCAAAAAGTATACTCTTCTTCCTTTGACCCCTAAACAGATCTTTGAAGATCAATTGCAACTTGAGAAGTCTTATGGAGAGTTCGTTCAAAGAGAGGCCGAGAGAAAAAGAAAAGAGAGTGGAAAAGAAAAAGAGAAAAGAGAAAAAAAGGAAGATGAGAGAATGAGTGAAAATGAGAAAATGAGTGAGGAGCACTCGGCCATAGAAAAAAAAGAGGGAAAGAAAATGAGCTTCTATGCGAAAATGAGAGATGTGAGGAAGGCTTTAACTACTCATAGGCCAATGATTGTACTTTTGTACAAGGAGGCTTATTTTTCTACTAACGACTTTGACCCTTCTTTGCCAAGTGTTGTTATTGATGTTTTGCAGGAGTACAGTGAAGTTTTTCCCGATGATTTACCTCAGGGTTTACCACCTTTGAGAGGGATAGAACATCAAATCGACCTCATTCCCGGGGCTGCCATCCCTAATAGGCCAGCCTATAGAAGCAATCCTGAAGAGACAAATGAGCTATAAAAGCAAGTGGAAGAGCTCTTGAAGAAAGGACTTATAAGAGAAAGTTTAAGTCCATGTGCAGTACCCATCTTGTTGGTACCAAAGAAGGATGGAAGTTGGAGTATGTGCGTGGATTGTAGAGCTGTCAACAAAATAACGGTAAAGTATCGACACCCCATACCTCGACTTGATGACATGTTGGATGAATTGCATGGTGCATGTGTCTTTTCTAGAATCGATTTGAAAAGTGGTTATCATCAAATTAGAATAAAAGTAGGTGATGAGTGGAAAACCGCTTTTAAAACAAAACATGAATTGTATGAGTGGATGGTAATGCCGTTTGGCCTAACCAATGCCCCTAGTACATTTATGCGATTAATGAACCATGTTTTGCGTGAGTGTATTGGAATATTTGTGGTTGTCTATTTTGATGACATTCTAGTGTATAGCAAATCTATTGATGAGCATATTAAGCATTTAAAATGTGTGTTTGATACTTTGTGCAAAAACAAGTTGTATGCTAACTTAAAGAAATGTTCATTTTGCACTGATCGCCTCATTTTCTTGGGTTATGTCGTGAGTTCAAATGGAATTGAAGTAGATAGTGAAAAGGTAAAGGCTATTCAAGAATGGCCGACACCTAAAACTGTGAGTGAAGTGAGAAGTTTTCATGGTTTGGCAAGTTTCTATAGGAGATTTGTCAAAGATTTTAGTACCATTGCTGCACCATTAACTGAGATCATGAAGAAAGATAAGGGGTTTATTTGGGGTAAAGAACAAGAACATGCATTTTCAGTGCTAAAGGAGAAGTTGAGCAGTGCACCATTGTTGAGGGTACCTAATTTCGATTTAACTTTTGAAATTGAATGTGACGCCTCCGGGATTGGTATAGGTGCTGTTTTATTACAGGAAAAAAGGCCCGTTGCTTATTTTAGTGAAAAGCTACATGGAGCACAGCTTAACTACTCAACTTATGATAAGGAGATGTATGCCTTGGTGAGAGCATTGCAAACATGGCAACATTATTTGTTACCAAAGGAGTTCGTGATTCATACAGATCACGAATCATTGAAACACTTGAAAGGGCAAAGTAAGCTAAACAAGCGTCACGCCAAATGGATGGAATTCATAGAATCCTTTCCATATGTGATCCAATATAAGCAAGGTAAAGAGAACATCGTGGCAGATGCGTTATCTAGAAGGTATGCTTTAATCTCTACTCTTTCAACTAAGTTGTTGGGATTTGAGCATTTGAAGGATTTGTAGGCACATGATAGTGATTTCTCTAATGTTTATGCATTTATAATGCTTGTGAGCATGCTGCATTCCGTGATTTCTATAGGCATGAGGGATTTCTTTTTAAAGGAGAAAAATTATGTGTGCCTAATAGTTCAATTAGGGAATTGCTTGTTCGTGAAGCTCATAGTGGAGGTCTTATGAGACATTTTGGCATTGACAAAACTTTGAGCATCTTGCATGAACACTTCTTTTGGCTTAATATGCGTAAGAGTGTTGAGAAAATCTGTTCTGGTTGCATTTCATGTAGACAAGCTAAATCTAGAACTCAACCCCATGGATTATACATGCCTTTGCCAGTACCAACAAATTCTTGGGTTGACATTTCTATGGACTTTGTTTTGGGTCTACCAAGAACTAGAAATAGAAAGGACTCAATTTTTGTGGTTGTGGATCATTTTTCCAAAATGGCTCATTTCATACCATGCCATAAAACTGATGATGCTGTACATATTGCTAATTTATTCTTTAAAGAGATTGTGCGTTTACATGGCATTCCAAAAACCATTGTGTCGGATCGAGATGTTAAATTTTTGAGTCACTTTTGGCGAGTACTTTGGTCCAAACTTGGTACTAAATTATTGTTTTCTACTACTTCCCATCCTCAAACTGATGGGCAAACTGAAGTAGTAAATAGGACTTTGGGAACATTGTTGCGTGCTTTGATTGGAAAGATGTTAAAACTTGGGAAGATAATCTGTCTTTTGTTGAATTTGCATATAATAGGAGTGTGCATTCTACCACTGGATTTTCTCCTTTTGAAATTGTGTATGGATTTAATCCACTAACTCCTTTGGATCTTTTACCTATTCCTTTGAGTGAGATTTCTAATACAGATGGATATAAAAGGGCAGAGATGGTTAAATCCATTCATGACAAAGCAAGACAAAAGATAGAGAAGCGAAATGAGCAAATTGCATCTCAAGTGAACAAAGGAAGGCGCATGGTGTCATTTGAACCAGGAGATTGGGTTTAGGTTCACATGCGCAAGGAAAGATTTCCTTCCAAAAGGAAATCAAAATTGGATGCTCGTGGAGACGGACCTTTTCAAGTTGTTGCAAAGATCAATGACAATGCATACCGCATTGATCTACCTGGTGAGTATGGTGTTTCAGCTACTTTTAATGTTTCTGATTTATCTCCCTTTGATATTGATGCAGGATCTGATTCGAGGACGAATCCTTTTGAAGGGCGGGGAAATGTTACAAATGCTGCTCCACATGCCACTAGTGCTCAAGGAAGTGACTTGGAGATTCATCTTGAAGATTTTAATGGACCAATCACTAGGGCCCAAGCTAAAAGGTTAAAGGAACAACTTCAACTATTTGTGCAAAATTGGGTTGATAATGGGCTGTCTAAGCATGGAAATTTTAAAGAGCCCAATTTGATTAATGTAATTGGGCTAAAAGACTAGCTTTGGATTCAGCCCATCTTATTTCCAATCATTCAAGTGGTGTCCAGATTCATTCACTAATTAATGGCAAGAATCAAGGAGTTATTTTGACATTCATGATGGCAAGAATCAAGGAGTGATTTTTGGCATTTATGAGAGGGTTTACTCCACCTAAATTAGTGTTTAGGCTCAATATACATTGTGGTTGTAAAATCTTTAAATAGGGCTGTTTAATTTCATTTTGGGGAGCTGAATATTTCTTCAAACATTTCCTATATGGAATTTAAGAGAGTTTGCTTTCTTGTGATTTTATGCTTAAGGTGTTGAATTGATGCAATTGAGTTTGTCTTTGTTTTTCAATTCTACTTCCTATTTCTATTGTTCTTGATTGCTTTGATCTTGGGTTCAAGGGTATTCTCTTGGGTTTTTGTCAAAACGCATTTCTTGGGTGATAGAACAAATCAACCTGAATTACTTTGGTGTGAATCAAATCTGGTTGTGAGTGATAAAGAGTTCGTAGAAACAATTTGGGTCTTGGGGTTCCGCATCAATACAACTCATCTAACATGTCATCTAAGCGAGGAATGGGTTGTCGATACTTTATCGTTATATTGCTGATGGCTCTGCAATTCACACACATTCTCCATGTCCCATCCTTCTTAGGCACTAAAATCACCGAAACTGTGTAAGGACTCATGCTTTCCCTTATGTATCCTATTTCCATCAACTCCTCAACTTGTCTTTGCAGCTCCTTTGTTTCCTCTGGATTACTTCGATATGTAGGCCGGTTTGGAATTGATGCTCCGGGGACAAAATCTATTTGGTGTTCGATCCCTCGGATTGGTGGTAATCCATGCGATACTTCCTCGGGAAACACATCCTCGAACTCCTGCAAGAGAGAAACCACAACACTAGGCAAAGAAGAATCAAGTTAGTTAGTGTTGAAAAGGGCTTCCTTGTACATGAGTACAATCATTGGCCATTTTGAAATCGAAGCTCGCTTAACCTCACTTGTTCTTGCATAGAAATTTCTTTGTCTTCTCTCTAATTTTACCTCCTTGGCTGAATCTTTCTCTCTTTCTTTTGCTCACTCATTGATGCGAACCTCGTCAGTTGTAGCACAATTGAGGCCGAGGACCGTTCTAATCTCTGGTTTGAATGGAAACCGAGACCCAACACCTATAATGAGATGTGAACCTTGGTATAAGGATAACGCCCCACAATCAAGGATGGAGTACTCGATTGATAAGTCAAGGAGGAATGCCACAGAGAAATCTGATAAGTTCCAATTAGTTCTCAAAGAACAATAGAGAAATTAAGCTCTCAATTTTCATTCGATTTTTGATCTCCATATTACAACCTTTTTGTTCTTTATAAACTAAAACCCTAAAAGAAAAGAGAGGCTACATGCCTTTTCCAAAAAGAAACGAAAATTTCGGCTATTAAATGCCTTACAAACAGGAAACTAATTAAAACTAAATCAATCAACTAATTGACTTAATCCCTATTTGGAAGGTTGAAATTAAAGCAAATCAGCCTCTTAATTTGGGAAACAAATCAATTCTTTATTCATTGAAAATCTAAAAAGGAAACAACTAAAATTGAATCTTCTTGCTTGTGCCACACGCCCAAGCTGTCTGCCACACACCCAAGTCAACTCCTATTCAGCCCAATTAATTGCCTTGATGATGTTAATTAGGCCTTGGTTTTCATATGGGCTTATCTTGGACTTTATTAAGTCGAAATCAGCCCAACTGTCTTGAATCAGGCCATTTAGTGCTTCCTTGAATCTCTTAGCCCTTGCCCTTGTTATTGGCCCAATCGGAACATGTAATGGGTCACTTGATGTAGCTCCCTTGTTAGTTCCCTTGTTCGTATCATTCCCTCCCTCTTGAAAAGGATTTGTCCTCAAATCGTCACCTACATCAAAAGGAGACAAATCAGAAACATTGAAGCTTGCACTAACATTATACTCACTTGGAAGATCTACCTTGTCATTGATTCGTTTAATCACTTGAAATGGGCCATCTCCCCTTGGAAGTAGTTTAGAACGCCGCTGCACTGGATATCGTTCCTTCCTCATATGTAACCACACCTAATCACCAGGTTCAAACATAACTTTCTTGCGTCCTTTATTAGCTTGCGTGGCATATTGCTCAGTTCTCCTCTCTATGTTTTGTTGAGTCTTTTCATGGATTTGCTTGACAAAATCTGCCTTTTTCTTCCCATCCAAGTTAACATGCTCATTCACAGGTAAAGGAATTAGATCCAAAGGAGTCAATGGATTAAAACCATACACAACTTCAAAAGGTGAAAAATGAGTTGCAGAATGCACACTCCTATTATAAGTAAATTCCACATGCGGCAAACAATCCTCCCATGTTTTCAAGTTCTTTTGTATGATAGCACGCAACAAGGCAGATAAAGTCCTATTAACTACTTCAGTTTGACCATCAGTTTGGGGATGACAAGTAGTAGAAAATAAAAGCTTAGTTCCTAACTTACCCCACAAAGTCTTCCAAAAGTAGCTTAAGAACTTAGCATCCCTATCCGAAACAATGGTCTTAGGCATGCCATGCAATTTAACAATTTCTTTGAAAAACAAATCAGCAATATGTGATGCATCATTAGCTTTATGACAAGGAATGAAATGTGCCATTTTAGAAAACCTATCAATAACCACATATATAGAGTCCCTACCCCTTTTGGACCTAGGCAAACCCAACACAAAATCCATAGAAATATCAACCCAAGTGATGCGGAACCCCAAGACCCAAATTGTTTCTTCGAACTCTTTATCACTCACAATCAGATTTGATTTCGTAATTCAGGTTGATTTGTTCTATCACCCAAGAAATGCGTTTTGACAAAAACCCAAGAGAATACCCTTGAACCCAAGATCAAAGCAATCAAGAACAATAGAAATAGGAAGTAGAATTGAAATACAAAGACAAACTCAATTGCATCAATTCAACACCTTAAGCATAAAATCACAAGAAAGAAAACTCTCTTAAATTCCATATAGGAAATGTTTGAAGAAATATTCAGATGCCCCAAAATAAAATTAAACAGCCCTATTTAAAGATTTTACAACCAGAATGTATATTGAGCCTAGACACTAATCAAGGTGGTCAACCCTCTCATCAATGCCAAAATTACTCCTTGATTCTTGCCATTAGTGACTCCGTGATTCTTGCCATTAGCGATTCCTTGATTCTTGCCATCATGAATGTCAAAATAACTCCTTGATTCATGCCATTAATTAGTGAATGAATCTGGATACCACTTGAATGGTTGGAAATAAGATGGGCTGAATCCAAAGCTAGTCTTTTAGCCCAATTACATTAATCAAATTGGGCTCTTTAAAATCTCCATGCTTAGACAGCCCATTATCTACCCAATTTTGCACAAATAGTTGAAAGTTGTTCCTTTAACCTTTTAGCTTGGGCCCTGGTGATTGGTCTGTTAAAATCTTCAAGATGAATCTCCAAGTCACTTCCTTGAGCACTAGTGGCATGTGGAGCAGCATTTGTAACACCAAGGCTCACTAGGTATAGGCAAAGGAGTATACAATCCATGAGGCTTAATGCTAGACTTAGCTTGTCTACATGTAATGCATTTCTCACAGATTCTTTCTACATCACGTTTCATATGAGGCCAAAAAAAATGTTCATGCAAAACATCTAGTGTCTTGGCTATACCAAAATGCCCCATCAAACCTCCCCCGTGAGCTTCTCTAACAAGCAATTCACGCAAAGAACTCTTAGGCACGCATAATTTAGTTTGTCTAAACAAAAATCCATCATGCCTATAAAACTTGCCAAACGCTACCTTTTCACATGCATTGAATACGTTGCTAAAGTCAGAATCTTCAATATACAATTCTTTAATGTAATCAAAGCCAAGCAATCTAGGATCCAAAGTAGAAAGTAAAACATACCTTCTGGACAAAGCATCGGCGACCACGTTTTCCTTACCTTGTTTGTACTTGATCACATATGAAAATGTTTCAATGAACTCCACCCACTTGGCATGCCGCTTATTTAGCTTGTGTTGCCCCTTTAAATGCTTTAAAGACTCATGATCGGTGTGAATCACAAATTCTTTCGACCAAAGGTAATGTTGCCAAATTTTTAATGCCCTAATCAAGGCATACATCTCCTTGTCATATGTAGGATAATTCAAGGCTGCTCCACTTATCTTCTCACTAAAAAATGCAATGGGACGTCCTTCTTGTATTAGAACAACTCCAATACCTATTCCTGAAGCATCACACTCAATCTCAGAAGTTTTAGCAAAGTCAGGCAAAGCAAGTAAAGGTGCATTAGTTAATTTCTCCTTAATCAAGTTAAATGCTTTTTCTTGTTCCTTACCCCACATTCTTTTTGATAACTTCAGTTAAAGGCGCGACTAGACTACTAAAATCTTTCACAAACCTCCTATAAAAACTAACCAGCCCATTAAAACTTCTCACTTGTCCCAAATTTGTAGGTTTCGGCCACTCTCTAATTGCCTTAACCTTTTCTTCATCAACCCCAATTCCTTTAGCACTAACGACAAAACCCAAAAATACAAGTTTATCGGTGCAAAAGGTACACTTTTTGATATTAGCAAACAACTTTTCTGTTCTTAAAACACCTAAAACAAGTTTTAAATATTCAACATGCTCATCCAAGTTTTTGCTATAAATCAAAATATCATCAAAGTAAACAACCACAAATCTTCCAATAAAAGCACGCAAAACATGGTTCATTAATCGCATGAAAGTACTAGGTGCATTAATTAATCCAAAAGGCATAACTAATCACTCATATAAACCATATTTTGTTTTGAAAGCAGTTTTCCACTCATCTCCTTCTTTCATCCTAATTTGATGATATCCACTCTTAAGATCAATTTTAGTAAAAACAATAGAACCATGCAATTCATCAAGCACATCATCTAATCTAGGAATAGGATGTCGATACTTTACAGTGATATTGTTGATGGCACGACAATCAACACACATCCTCCATGTTCCATCATTCTTAGACACAAGCAATACAGGAACCACACAAGGACTCATACTCTCACGCACATATCCCTTTTCTATGAGCTCACTAACCTGCCTTTGAAGCGCCTTTGTCTCCTCGGGATTACTTCTATATACTGGTCTATTTGGGATGGGTGCTCCAGGTATAAAGTCAATTTGGTGCTCAATCCCCCTTATTGGTGGTAAACCCATAGGCATCTCTTCGGGAAACACCTCATCAAAGTCCTGCAAAAGTGAAACAACAACACTAGGCAAAGAAAAGTCAAGTTCATTAGCACTAAAACAAGCCTCTTTGTACAAAAGTACAATCATTGGCTGATTAGAAAACAACGCCTTCTTGACCTCTCACTCTCTCTTGCATAAAAATTCACTTGTTTTTTGTCTCTCTTTTTCTCATCAACCTCTTTTTCCTTTTCACTCTTCTTTTCTATTTTTGTTGTTTCAGACTCTCTTTCTTTTGTCTCTCTCTCTCTTGAACTCTCACTCTCCTTTTTACATCTCTCTCTTTTTCTAACCTCACTTGATCTTCATATACTTGTCTTGGGGTTAAAGGTACAAGAGTGATTGGCCTTTTATTAAGCACAAAGGAGTATGTATTGGTATATCCATCATGAGTCACATGCCTATCAAACTGCCATGGTCTTCCCAAAAGGATATGACCCGCATTCATTGGTACCACGTCACACATAACATCATCTTTGTATTTTCCAATTGAAAATGATACCAACACCTGTTTATTCACCCTAACTTCCCCACCATCATTCAACCATTGTAGCTTATAAGGTTTTGGGTGTTTAAAGTTGCTAAATTCAATTTTTCCACCAAACTAGTGCTAGCCACATTAGTACAACTCCCCCCGTCAATAATCATACTACATACCTTATCATTAACATAGCAACGGGTGTGAAAAATGTTATCACGTTGTACCTCATCATCTTCCTTGGCTTGAGCACTAAGAGCTCTCCTTGCAACCAGAAGTTCTCCACCCACCGAATATTCAAGGTCATTTGCATCCTCCAAAGGTGGCATGGACTCATCATCAGAGTCACCCTCGGATTCGATACCACCCTCATCCTTCAAAACCATTACTCTCTTGTTTGGGCATTGTGATGCAATATGACCTGCTTCCAAACACTTAAAGCACTTAATGTCACGGGTTCTAGAAGGTTGAGAATCTGATTTACCTTGATTTAATGTGCCTCCGGCCTTATGCTCTTTGGAAGGTTCGGCCTTGGCCTTGAAACTAGGCTGGTCCTCCCTCTTGCTCCAATTCGGTTTCCATGACGATGACGAACCCGAATTTTGCCCAGCCCGTGTGGAACCCTTCCTCTTCAATTGTTGTTCCACTTTAATGGCCATGTGTGCCATGTCAGTCAATTCAACATAATGTTGCAACTCCACTACATTTGCAATGTCTCGGTTAAGTCCATTTAGAAACCTAGCCATAGTCGCCTCTCGGTCCTCCTCTACATCAGCTCGAATCATGGCTATCTCCATCTCCTTGTAGTAGTCTTCAACACACTTAGACCCTTGAGTAAGAGTTTGCAATTTTTGAAACAAACCCCTATAATTGTGGCTTGGAATTAATCTCCTCCTCATAACAGCTTTCATCTCATCCCATGTCTCAATAGGTCTTTCTTCATTCCGTCTCCTACTCAAAATCAGTTGATCCCACCAAACAATAGCATAATCAGTGAATTCTATGGCTGCCAATTTCACCTTCTTCAATTCTAAATACTCGTGGCAATCAAACACCAATTCTATTCTTTTCTCCCACTCCAAATAAGCTTCAGGATCAGTTTTACCTTGGAAGGTTGTAATCTTCACCTTTATACTACCCAAATTATTATCAACACTCTCTCCATACCTATCTCCTCTATTCCCATACTTATCTTCTCTATTCTAATACCTAGCTCCTCTACCTCCCATTCCACGCCTAAATCTACCTGCACTCATATTGGACATGCGATCAGCCTCCTCCATGTCATTATCATCCCCGTAGTAATCATTAACTTCTTCTCTAACCGGAACTCTCTCTCATCTACGTGCTTGTGGAACGGGTGGTGGCTGTTCTGCACGTGAATTTTCCACTTGATCTAATCGATCATGTAATTGTTCCAATTCCCCCCTCATCATCCGTCTCATCTCCTCTACTAATGCCTCCTTCCAAAGCTTTATATCCGCCAGGATGGAAGAATCCTTAGTAGAGCCTTTCTGTTTGTTTCCGGACATGTTTTCCTGCAAAAAAACAAAAACTAATAACAATAATAATAATAATAAGGGACCTCACAGCACTTCCTCACGTGTTTTCGCTCGAATAATCAGTTCACTCAACACTCGTGTTTACACACAATAAATTTGGCTTTTACCCTCAGTATGTACTCACCACTCTTGCCTTTTTTCCCTCGTAATTTCTCAAAAGTTCTTATCAAACTAACCAAACTATAATCAAGATTTCTTAGTCGCATTCACACGAGACAAAAGAAATCTCTTAGATTCACATGAAAATGAATCACAACGAAACTGGAATAACAAAGACGAGAGTTCCTAGTACCAGATTTTTTTTTTTTTTTTTATTGCCACTGCACGAAACTAAGAAGAGAAATAACAATAGCTGATATATTCAACTATAGGATCGTTCTGAAACAAAATTATTATTATTATTATTATTATTATTTTTTTAAGGATTGATCAAACAGAATCAACGAAAAAGAACAACTAAGATAGATAAAACTTGATGTTAGAACCCGAAGCTCTGATACCAAATGATGCGAACCTCGTCAGTTGTAGCACAATTGAGGCCTAGGATCGTTCTAATCTCTGGTTTGAATGGAAACCGCGACCCAACACCTATAATGAGATGTGAACCTTGGTATAAGGATGACGCCCCACAATCAAGGATGGAGTACTCGATTGATAAGTCAAGGAGTAACGCCACAGAGAAATCTGATAAGTTTCGATTAGTTCTCAAAGAACAATAGAGAAATTAAGCTCTCAATTTTCATTCAATTTCTGATCTCCATATTACAACCTTTTTGTTCTTTATAAACTAAAACCCTAAAAGAAAAAAGAGGCTACATGCCTTTTCAAAAAAGAAACAAAAATTTCGGCCATTAAATGCCTTACAAACCGGAAACTAATTAAAACTAAATCAATCAACTAATTGACTTAAATCCTTATTTGGAAGGTTGAAATTAAAGCAAATCAGCCTCTTAATTTGGGAAACAAATCAATTCATTATTCATTGAAAATCTAAAAAGGAAACAACTAAAATTGAATCTTCTTGCTTGTGCCACACGCCCAAGCTGTCTGCCACACACCCAAGTCAACTCTTATTCAGTCCAATTAATTGCCTTGATGATGTTAATTAGGCCTTGGTCTTCATATGGGCTTATCTTGGACTTTATTAAATCAGAATCAGCCCAAGTGTCTTGAATCAGGCCATTTAGTGCTTCCTTGAATCTCTTAGCCCTTGCCCTTGTTATTGGCCCAATCGGAACATGTAATGGGTCACTTGATGTAGCTCCCTTGTTCGTATCACTCATTTTCCTTTATTCACTCAAATTCTTTTTATCACTCAATTTTTGTAATCTCACTTGGTCTTCATAAACTTGCTTGGGTGTCATTGGAACAAGAGTGATTGTTCGTTGATTTAGCTCAAATGAGTACTTGTTGGTGAAGCCATCATGTTGCACACGTCGATCAAATTGCCATGGTCTTCCTAGTAGAATGTGTCCCGCTTGCATCGGTACTACATCACATAACACTTCATCTTCATATTTTCCAATGCAGGAACGGCACCACAACCTGTTTTGTAAACCTTACCTCACCACTATCATTCAACCATTGCAGCTTGTATGGACGAGGGTGTTTAAGCGTCACGAGCCCTAGCTTCTCAACCATAGAAGTGCTAGCCACATTAGTACAGCTATCACCATCAATAATAATACTACATACCTTGCCCTTCACATCACAACGAGTGTGAAAGATGTTTTCCTACTGCGCTTCCTCTTCTTCTTCTTCTTTTGCTTGCAAACTCAAGGCTCGTCGTGCAACTAGTCCAAGCATCTCTCCATGCTCGGCTCCAAACTCCTTGTCTCCCATGGAAACATCCTCCAATGGTGGCATATCATCTAGATCATCCTCATCTTCTGATTGAATCTCAGCATTCTCCAAGATCATCATAACTCGCTTATTTGGACATTGGCTAGCTATGTGTCCTCTTCCCTGACATTTAAAATATTTAATTTCACTAGAACGAGTTGACGTTGAGACTGTTTTACCTTGAGAGGTTGTGTTAGTGATAGCTGTCTTTGGCTCGAATTTGGCCTTGGAAGTGGATGAGTTTTCTTCTTTCTTTGGATAACCCGACCGCTAAGTTGCTGCACTCAGATTTTGTTGGGCTGATTTGGGCCTGGTACTACTTCCCCTCTTGAGTTGCTGCTCAACTTTGATGGCCATGTGTACTATATCCTCCAACTCCACATAATGTTGCAACTCCACCCTATCATGGATCTCCTTATTTAATCCCATAAAAAAAATGAGGGGATCCAAGCAAGCAAGCAAATTTGGACGATTTGGAGGAGTCACCAAGGGTTTAAAACATTGTTCAAGTTTAAAATTACTGATCTTGAAGGTTATTGGGCTTAATCTTGGAGGCTTTAGAGTAATTGAAGACAATTGGAAGCAAATAGAGTTAATTGGGCTTTATTGGAGACTTATTGGAGTTATTTGAGTTTAAATAATTTGGGTTGAGTTTATTTTAATTGTAATGGGTTTTTTTAAATTAAGTTAATTCATTTAATTTCATGTTGGGTTTTAGTTTATGTATTGGGCTGAAACATTTAATTAACTTAAGCCCATATTTAATTTTTTTAAACCTATTAGTATGTTTAGTGGGTTCAATTGTTAGGGGGCTAAGGTTTCATGTTATGTTTTATTTTCTTTGCCTATAAAAAGACTTGTAACCCTAAGCAAAAATAAGAAGATGAATGAAGTTGCAGCCAATTAGGTTTAATTAAGAGAGTGAATTTTCTCTCTTGTTCTTCATGAACATATGATCTTATTAAGTTTTGCTTGTGGCGATCAAACCATGACTTATCTCCCACCGACTTACCTCCCACCTTCTCATCTATGTCTTGGGAGTGGCGTCAATATCATTCTTTTATAATTTTGGTTCTTAATTGAGTTCTAATCATTGGGTCAAAGTTCTTTATAACTTTGGTGATACGAACCTGCCTAACTCCTCCTCAAAAGCTAGCTTGCAAGGGGAGGATTGCAAACCCATATATATAACACCCAAGAACACCCTCGCTAACCGATGTGGGACTCATCATTCCCGACCCCTTTAAACTGCACGTCCTCGTGCAGAGAACCTTCGTACATGGCCCACCCGACCAGACGAGGAGTGGCTCTGATACCATATGATACGAACCTGCCTAACTCCTCCTCAAAAGCTAGCTTGCAAGGGGAGGATTGCAAACCCATATATATAACACCCAAGAACACCCTCGCTAACCGATGTGGGACTCATCATTACCGACCCCTTTAAACTGCACATCCTCGTGCAGAGAACCTTCGTACATGGCCCACCCGACCAGACGAGGAGTGGCTCTGATACCAAATGATGCGGAAACCCCAAGAATCAAGTCTTGAAACCCCCAAAACCAAATTTGGATCAAGAACCCCAAATCCCAATACAAGATTCAAATATATGAAATCTTGACCTGTTGTTATATTGCAAACAAAAACCAAGACTCAAGAGAAGAATGAACGCCACAAAGGTTAGATTAACCCCTGATAAGTTCGATTAAAAGTTCTATGAAGAACTTAGGAGAAATAACCTCTCATTCTTTTAGCAAAATCTCGTCCTCCCCCATAAAGGAGGCACAAACATGTATTTATAGTTGCTATAGTTCACAAAGAAACCCTAAATATGCCCTAATGGGCTTAAATATAAAGCCTACTATTCAAATTCAAATAAACAAGCCCAAAACAATGTAAACATGACACCTCATTAAAAAATCACACGCCTAGCACATGACATGCTTATTTATATAATAGGCTGAAACATATTAAATTCTAAACTTTAATATTAGGCCCATATGTGCCAATTAGGTTGACATATTGGGCTGGTCCCTTGACTCCACTTGACGGTCCACCGTAGGCCACTATCGAAGGTCCACCATAAGCCTTATCACGCGCCCTCAGCTCCAAGTCAATAAAATGTTGCACAAAGCCTTGAAATGCCGTTTTTAACCTCTTTGACCTTGCTCTGGTGATTGGTCCATCGGGTATACTCAATTCATCCTTGGAACGACCATCCTTGCCGCGTGCACCATCAACTCCAATGTCATGTGTGCTGCTCACATCATTTGGTTCTTGATTGACATATAATCAATGAGTCAAAATTCATTTTTATGAACCTGTTTTAATCTTTCTTAGGGTTGTGTTTCAATTTAGTCGTGAGTGTCGTATCGTTATATACGGGGTTCGCATCAGGATAGGACTTGGAGGATGTGTGTTGATTGTCGAGCATCAACAACATTACGGTAAAGTATCGACATCCTATTCCTCGTTTAGATGACATGTTGGATGAGTTGCATGGTGCTTGTATATTTTCTAAAATTGATTTGAAAAGTGAATATCATCAAATTCGCATGAAAGAGGGTAATGAATGGAAAACTGCCTTTAAAACAAAACATGGATTGTATAAGTGGTTAGTAGTGCCTTTTGGATTAACTAATGCACCGAGCACATTTATGAGATTGATGAATCATGTTTTGCGTGCATACATAGGTAGGTTTGTTGTTAGTTACTTTGATGATATTCTCATTTATAGCAAAAACTTGGATGATCATGTTGTGCACTTAAAATCAATTTTGGATGTGCTTAGAAAAGAAAAGTTGTTTGCTAATTTGAAGAAATGCACTTTTTGCACCGATATGCTTGTGTTTCTTGGTTTTGTTGTTGGTGCACAAGGAATACAGGTTGATGATGAAAAGGTCCGTGCAATTCAAGAATGGCTGAGTCCCACAAGCATAGGTGAAGTTCGGAGCTTTCATGGACTTACCAGTTTCTACCGGCAGTTTGTGAAGGACTTTAGTAATACTTTGGCTGCACCACTCACCGAAGTAATTAAGAAGAATGTTGGATTCAAGTGGGGGAAAGAGCAAGAAAAGGCGTTTCAGCTAATCAAGCAAAAATTAACAAACGCTCCATTATTGTCTTTACCTAACTTTGATAAGACGTTTGAGATTGAATGTGATGCTTCAGGTGTAGGTATTGGCGCCGTACTCATGCAAAATGGACGACCAATTGCGTTCTTTAGTGAGAAGTTAAATGGGGCAACTTTAAACTACCCAACTTTTGACAAGGAGTTATACACATTAGTTCGAGCCTTGCAAACATGGCAACATTATCTTTGGCCCAAAGAGTTCGTGATTCACACCGATCATGAATCATTGAAGCACTTGAAAGGACAACAAAAGGTGAACAAGAGGCATGCGCGTTGGGTGGAGTTCATCGAGACATTTCCATACATCATCAGGTATAAGCAAGGTAAGGAGAATGTGGTTGCCGATGCACTTTCTCGCAGGTACGCATTACTCTCTACCCTTGATGCAAAATTACTTGGTTTTGAGCACATTAAGGAATTATATCCTTTAGACCAAGATTTTTCTAAGGAGTTTCAAGCTTGTGAGAAAAACACAGTGGGTAAGTTTTATAGGATTGAAGGATTTTTATTTCGGGAGAATAAGTTATGTGTGCCGAATTGTTCTTTGCGTAATTTGCTAATTAAGGAATCCCATAGCGGAGGATTAATGAGACATTTTAGAGTTGCTAAGACCTTGGCTATTTTGCAAGAACATTTCTTTTGGTCACGCATGAAAAGAGACGTTGAGAGGGTTTGTGATAGGTGTATTAATTGTAAGCAAGCAAAATTTCGAGTGCAAGTCCACGGTTTGTATACGCCACTACCTATTCCTAACCACCCTTGGATTGATATTTCTATGGACTTTGTGTTAGGTTTGCCTAGGACTAAGCGTGGAAAAGACTCAATTTTTGTCGTGGTATATAGGTTCTCTAAGATGGCAAATTTTATCCCTTGTCATAAAACGAATGATGCTTTACATATTGCTGATTTGTTCTTTAAGGAGATTGTGCGATTACATGGTATGCCTAGAACAATTGTTTCGGATAGGGATGCTAAGTTTCTAAGCTACTTTTGGAAGACTTTGTGGAGTAAGTTAGGTACTAAGCTATTGTTTTCTACCACTTGTCACCCCAAACCGATGGTCAGACTGAAGTAGTTAATATGACTTTATCTACTTTGTTGAGGGCTATCATTAGCAAAAACATTAATGATGCGAACCCCGTACAGCGATACGACACCCACAAACAATTGAATCAACAACCCCAAGAAAGTTTAATTCAGGAACAAAGAAAAATAAAAAGAAAGTACCTTGACCAAATGATTAGCGAATCACGAACCAAGATAACAAAGACGCCACTCCCAAGAACAAGCAAAGAATGAGGGAGATAAGTCAAATGATAAATCAAGAATTAAATTTTGATAAATTCTCAAAGTTCTCCTAGAACAAAGAGAAAAAACTGAAATTTTATATCCAAATTGTCTAATCTCATTTTTGAGTATCATATGGCCTTTTATAGCTAAAATAAATGAAACCCTAACTTCTAAATATTGCATGGACGCCCTAGCCCATTAATACACCCCACTTGGGCTTAAAATAACTAAGTTTGGGCTTAAAATTATTAAATATGACAGCCTAATATATATAAACTAATGACCCAATATGTAATAAAATAAATTAAAGCCCAATAATGTCAAAGTTTGATACTTAACTGACTAATTAAATAAACTAATTTAATTAAACCAACCCCAAACACAAATTAGGCCCACATTAAGACAAACAAATTAAATCAACCTAATATCTACAAATAGCCATCCAAGCCCAAGTCTTCAATATTTATGATCTTGGACTTGTTCTTGAGTTTGGATCATGTTTTAGAGCCTTGGTGTTCTTTCCATGCCGTCCAACCCTTGTTGCGCAATACTCTTAACCCAAATCTCTTGAATCAACCCATTCAAAGCCTCCTTCATCCTTTTAGCTCTAGCTCTTGTAATAGGCCCTCCATTGATGCTTAAAGGATCATTAAACTTGCTTCCTTGGTCTCCAACATTCCCCCTCTCCTCAAAAGGATTTGTCCTCAAATCTGCACCTGCATCAAAATCAAAAGGAGAAAGATCAGAAACATTAAAGGTTGCACTAACATTATACTCACCTGGCAAGTCTATCTTGTATGCATTATCATTGATGCGTTCAAGCACTTGGAATGGACCATCTTCACGCGGTTGCAACTTAGATTTCCGTTGCTCAGGAAACCTCTCCTTGCGCATATGCACCCAAACCCAATCTCCAGGTTCGAACACAACTTTCTTTCGCCTTTTGTTTGCTTGAGTCCCATATTGCTCGGTCTTCCTCTTAATATGTTGCCTAACAAGATCAGCTTTCGTTTTCCCATCTAAGTTCACTCTTTCCTCCATAGGCAAAGGTATCAAATCCAATGAAGTAAGTGGATTGAACCCATACACCACTTCAAATGGCGAACAACCAGTAGTCGAATGCACACTCATATTGTAAGCAAACTCTACATGTGATAAACAATCTTCCCAATTCTTCAAGTTCTTTTGGATGATGGAACGTAACAAAGTACCCAGAGTCCTATTAACCACCTCCATTTGTCCATCGGTTTGCGGATGGCAAGTAGTGAAAAATAATAGTTTCGTTCCTAACTTTCCCCACAAAGTCCTCCAAAAATGGCTTAAGAACTTTGCATCTCGGTCTGAAACAATACTCTTTGGCACTCCATGAAGTCGAACAATCTCCTTGAAGAATAAATCAGCAACGTGTGTCGCATCGTCGGTCTTGTGACATGGTATGAAGTGAGCCATTTTCGAAAACCTATCAACCACAACAAATACCGAATCTCGACCCTTTTTGGACCTAGGTAAAACCCAACACAAAATCCATAGAAATATCAATCCAAGGTTCACTAGGTATAGGTAAAGGTGTATACAAACCATGCGGTAGAGCCCTAGACTTTGACTGTCTACATGTTATGCACTTATCACAAACTCTCTCAACATCTCTCTTCATGTGTGGCCAAAAGAAATGTTCGTTTAACACATCTAAAGTTTTCCTAACACCAAAATGTCCCATTAGTCCTCCCCCATGTGCTTCTCTAACTAACAACTCTCTTATAGACCCTTGAGGAATACATAGCCTATTCTCCCTAAACAAAACTCCCTCATGCCTATAGAATTTACTAAAGATAGTGTTCTCACAAGCAACATACATTGAAGAAAAATCAGGATCATTCACATACAAGTCCTTGATATGCTCAAATCCCAATAATCTTGCATTCAACGTAGAAATTAATGTATACCTACGAGATAAAAGCATCAGCTACAACGTTTTCCTTTCCTTGTTTGTACTTGATCACATAAGGAAATGTTTCTATGAACTCTACCCATTTAGTATGCCTCCTACTCAACTTACTTTGTCCCTTTCAAGAACTTCACAGACTCATGATCAGTATGAATTAATTCCTTAGGCCATAAATAATGTTGCCAAGTTTCTAAGGTCCTAACTAAATCATACAACTCCTTATCATAAGTAGGGTAATTCAATGATGCTCCACTTAATTTCTCACTAAAATATATTATAGGACGCCTATCTTGCAAGAGAACAGCCCCTATACCTATTCCCGATGCATCACACTCTATTTCAAATGTCTTAGAGAAATCAGGCAATGCAAGCAATGGTGCAGAACACAATGTATCCTTAATCAAATCAAATTCATGTTGTTGCTCACTACCCCATTTGAAATCCACACTCTTTTTCACAACCTCAGTTAGTGGTGCAGCGATGGTGCTAAAATTTTTAACAAATCTTCTATAAAAACTAGCTAGCCCATGAAAACTATGCACCTCACTAACATTCCTAGGTATAGGCCACTCTTTAATAGCCTTAACCTTTTCTTCATCTACTTCTATCCCTTTTGACGAAATAACATAACCCAAAAACACAATCTTTTCAGTGCAAAAGGAACACTTTTCCAAATTAGCATACAATTTTTCTTTCCATAACACATCAAGCACACAATGCAAATGCCTAACATGTTCATCTATGCTCTTGCTGTACACTAATATGTCATCAAAGTAGACCACAACAAATTTTCCAATGAAAGAGCATAAAACATGATTCATTAGCCTCATAAAAGTACTAGGAGCATTAGTTAAACCAAAAGGCATTACTAACCATTCGTATAAACCATGTTTAGTTTTAAAAGCAGTTTTCCACTCATCTCCTTCTTTCATTCTAATTTGATGATATCCACTTTTCAAATCAATTTTAGAAAACACACAAAATCCATGCAACTCATCCAACATGTCATCTAATCTAGGTATGGGATGTCGATACTTAACTGTAATTTTATTGACAGCTCTGCAATCGATGCACATACGCCAAGTCCCATCCTTCTTAGGTACAAGTAAAACCGGTACGACACATGGACTCATGCTCTCTCTCATGTAACCTTTCTTCAACAACTCCTCAACCTGCCTTTGAAGCTCCTTCGTTTCCTCGGGATTGCTCCTGTAAGCTGGACGGTTTGGAATTGTAGCCCTAGGTATGAAGTCAATTTGATGCTCTATTCCTCTCTTCGGTGGTAATCCATTCGGAATCTCTTCAGGGAATACATCCTCGAATTCCTGCAAAAGAGTTGTAACAATACTAGGCAAAGAAACAACAAGGTCAGGGTTAGAAAAATAAGTGTCTTTGTACAAAATTACAAATATTTGTTGTTTGGCTAGAAAAGCAGCCCTCACATCACTCCCTTTTGCATAAACACTCATTTTCTTTTTCTCACTTGTTTTTCTCTCATTCTCTCCTTTGCACTCAATCTTCCCACTTTTCTTTTTGTCACATTCTAGTGTTTGGTCACTCTTTCTCTCAGCCTCACCAAGTGTTTGAACTCTTGGCCTCTCCTTTTCTCTCACTTTCTTTCTTTTGCTTACTCGCTTTTATCCTTACTTGATCTTCATACACCTGTTGAGGTGTTAAAGGCACAAGAGTGATTGTTCCCCCATCCATGGTAAAAGAATATCTATTCTTAAACCCGTCATGAGTTACCTTCCTATCATACTGCCATGGATGTCCCAAAAGCAAATGACTCGCCTGCATAGGTACAACATCACATAACACCTTATCCTTGTACCTACCAATAGCAAAGGATATTAGCACCTGTTTTGTCACCTTAACTTCTCCAAAATCATTCAACCATTGTAATTTGTATGGTTTAGGATGTTTAGAAGTAGATAAATTTAGTTTTTCTACTAATTCAGTGCTAGCAACATTGGTGCAACTACCCCCATCAATGATCATACTACAAACTCTATCTTTGATATGACATCTAGTATGAAAAATGTTTTCATGTTTTACCTCATCACCTCTCTTCACTTGTGATGCGGTGCAAGGTGTGTCTCCAAAGGATCCAATTCAAATTCCTATTGGACCGGTTACGAGGGCTCGAGCTAAGAAGTTCAAGGAAGCACTTAACGGGCTGATTCAAGAAGTTTGCACTCAAATACAATCATGGAAGCCCATTGATGGAAGCCCACGTGAGAAACTAAATTGCATCAACTTGATACAAGTTCTAGAGGATTCCAGCCCAAGTCAAACTTAATCTTCGCAATTAATGGGCGTGTATCTTGGGCATCAATTCACCAGCATAATGGGAGGAGAGTCAACTCTCCTATTTAGGTCTCTAGTAAAATTAGGAATAATAAATCGTGGACTTTTCTTTTTTTTTTTCTTAGGCATTATTTCCTTTGCTATTATTGTAATCCGAAATTACCTTTTTCGTCATAGGCATGATTCTCTTTGATTTTAATGCTTGTAATTTTTGAATTCGAATTTGTATTTTCAGCCTATAAATAGGCTCAATATCAATCAAAGATGGAGTCAATTTTCATGGTATTTGTGAGAACGAATTTCTCTTTGGTTCTTTGAACAACTCTCAAACTTATCGGAATTATCCGTGACGTTTGAAACCTTCGACTTATCAATCAACCCTCCATTGTTGATTGTGGCGTCATCACCATACCAAGGTTAATACCTCATCATAGATAACGGGTCGCGGTTCCTTCCCTCAAATTTGTCTTAGAAAATCAGTCTTGGTTTCTTCTCTTGATTACGGGTTTCGTCACGGGTTGGCGGGGTTCGTATCAGTTTGGTATCAGAGCACGGTTCTAGGTCAGGTTTACCTATCCTTTTACTTTCTTTGTTTTCGTCTTTAAATTTCATTTTTGTTCCGTTCTAGTTGTTATAAAAAAAAAAGTTGGATCCGAAAGAAAAGAAAACAAAAGAAAAGAAAAGAGAAGAAGAAAGCAAGAGGATCATAAAAAAAAAAAAAAAAAAAAGTTGGATCCGAAAGAAAAGAAAACAAAAGAAAAGAAAAGAGATGAAGAAAGCAAGAGGATCGTAAAATAAAAAAAATAAAAAAAAAAAAGTTGGATCTGAAAGAAAAGAAAACAAAAGAAAAGAAAGAAAAGAGAAGAAGAAAGCAAGAGGATCGTAATTTTTTTTTTTTTAAAAAAAAAAAAAGAGAAGAAGAAAGCAAGAGTCGAATTTTCTTTTTCCTTTTGAGAATCCGAAATCTTGTTCGTACGTGTTCATGTCAGTATTACCTTTTGGTTGGTAAGTCTTTGGCAAATTGCTAGGTGTAATTTTGAATATTGTTTGTTAGTTTGAAAAGAACCGAAAGAGAATTCACGAGTGGAAAAAGGCAAGAGAGGTGAGCATATTAGAGGGTAAAAGCCAATTGAGTGAAACACGAGTGAAAATTGAGTGATTCATAATTTCGAGTGATACACGTGAGGGAGTGTAGTGAGGTCCTTTCCATATTGTTCCTATTTTCCTTTTTTTTTTTTTGTAGGTTATAACCATATCACGCAACCAAGAAGAAAAACCCAACTGAAGAGATATAACAGTCAACCATTCCTAACCTACAAATACAGGCGATATTGGATGAGGTGAGACGAATAATGAGGGCTGAGAATGAGCAACTCCATGAAAGGATGGATAGCTTAGAATTGGAGAATAGGAGGCAACGACATTCACCTGTTAGGCCACCACCTAGGCGAATGCAACAAAGAGAGCATTAGGGTGACGTTGAAGAAGAAGAGGAGGAGTTGGAGGAGTTGAATGAGCCACCATTGAATCGGGGTAGGTTTAGACGAGGGAATGGGAATAGAGAAGTTAGGAATTGGGAGGACAATAATTTGGGTAGCATTAAGATGAAGATTCCGCCGTTCCAAGGAAAAGCCGATCCGAAAGCCTATATTGAGTGGGAAAAGAAGGTGGAGTTAGTATTCGATTGCCACAACTTCTCTGAGCTTAAGAAGGTGAGATTAGCAACCATTGAATTTTTCGACTATACTCTTGTTTGGTGGGATCAGTTGGTGTTGAATAGGCGTCGGAACCGGGAGCGTCCAATTGCAACATGGGAAGCTATGAAGTCGGTGATGAGGAAGCGATTTGTGCCGAGCCATTATTACAGGGAATTATACAAAAGTTTGCAAGGGCTTAGGCAAGGGCATCGGAGTGTAGAGAAGTATTATCAAGAAAAGGAGAAAGCCATGATTAGAGCCAACATAGAAGAGGATCCAGAGGCAACCATGGCGAGGTTCTTGCAAGGGTTGAATCAAGATATTCATGACAGGGTGGAAATGCAACATTATGTGGAGATCGAGGACATGGTGCACATGGCTATTATCGTGGAGCGACAACTCAAGAGGAGGGAAGGCACCTGTACAGACCACAACCCAGGGTCTACCCCTTGGAAACCAAGTTCTTCAAGAAAGGAGGATAAGCCACAGTCGTCCTTAACTCTCAAGCCCAAATTTGATAATAAGCCAGAGAACACCAGCCGTGATTCTCAAGGTAAACCCGACACTACTACTGCATGGAATCGTGATATTAAATGCTTTAAATGTCAAGGCAGGGGTCACATAGCGAGTCAATGCCCAAATAAGCAGGTTATGGTGATGCGAGACGATGTAGATGTTGTGACCAATGATGAAGATTCCGACACCGATGATATGCCACCATTGGAGGACGTTTATGGAGAAGAATTTGCTGTACATGGAGATTTGTTGGTGGCGAGAAGGGCTTTGAGTGTACAAGCCAAGGAGGAGGACAAAGTGCAACGAGAAAACATCTTTCACACTAGGTGTTACGTCAAAAATAAGGTATGTAGTGTGATTATTGATGGTGGTAGTTGTACTAACGTTGCTAGCACAACTATAGTGGAGAAACTAGGTTTATCCACATTGAGACACCTTAGGCCTTATAAGTTACAGTGGTTGAATGATAGCGGCGAATTAAAAGTAAGCAAACAAGTGTTAGTTGCATTTCGAATTGGAAAATGTGAAGATGAGGTATTATGTGATGTCGTTCCAATGCAAGCCGGACATTTGTTGCTAGGGCGACCATGGCAATTTGATCAAAAGGTCAAGCATGATGGGTTTACCAATAAATACTCTTTTGTACTCAATCAACATCCAATCACTCTTGTACCTTTGATACCACAACAAGTATATGAGGATCAAGTGAGGTTAAAAAAAGAGAGTGATCAAAAAGAAGAGAGAGATCAAAAGGAAGAAAATGAGAGAAAAGAAATGAGTCAAAATTCGAGAGAAAAAGAGAAAGAGGCCAAAAAAATTGAGAAAGAAAAAAAGAAATCAAATTCGGCCTTGGTGAGTTTAAGAGAGGAAAAACATTGTTTCATTGCAAAAAAAAGTGAGATGAAAAGAGCTTTACAATTACAACAACTTTTTATAGTACTTATGTACAACGAGGCTTTTTTGTGTACTAATGATCTTGCCGGAAATCTGTCGAGCGGTATTAACTCTCTTTTGTAGGATTATGATGATGTCTTTCCCGAAGACACACCACCTGACTTACCTCCAATGCGAGGGATTGAGCATCAAATTGACTTTGTACCCGGTGCGACGATCCCAAACAGACCGGCTTATAGGAGCAACCCCGAGGAAACAAAGGAGCTTCAAAGGCAGGTTAGTGAATTACTGGAGAAAAGGTATGTGAGGGAAAGCATGAGCCCATGTGCTGTTCCGGTTCTACTTGTGCCTAAGAAGGATAGGACTTGGAGGATGTGTGTTGATTGCCAAGCCATCAACAACATAACGGTAAAGTATCGACATCCTATTCCTCGTTTAGATGACATGTTGGATGAGTTGCATGGTGCTTGTATATTTTCTAAAATTGATTTGAAAAGTGGATATCATCAAATTCACATGAAAGAGGGTGATGAATGGAAAACTGCCTTTAAGACAAAACATGGATTGTATGAGTGGTTAGTAATGCCTTTTGGATTAACTAATGTACCGAGCACATTTATGAAATTGATGAATCATGTTTTGCGTGCATACATAGGTAGGTTTGTTGTTGTTTACTTTGATGATATTCTCATTTAGCAAAAACTTGGATGATCATGTTGTGCATTTAAAATCAGTTTTGGATGTGCTTAGAAAAGAAAAGTTGTTTGCTAACTTGAAGAAATGCACGTTTTGCACCGATAGGCTTGTGTTTCTTGGTTTTGTTGTTAGTGCACAAGGAATACAGGTTGACGATGAAAAGGTCCGTGCAATTCAAGAGTGGCCGAGTCCCACAAGCATAGGTGAAGTTCAGAGCTTTCATGGACTTGCCAGTTTCTACCGGCGGTTTGTGAAGGACTTTAGTACTTTGGCCGCACCACTCACAGAAGTAATTAAAAAGAACGTTGGATTCAAGTGGGGGGAGGAGCAAGAAAAGGCGTTTCAACTAATCAAGCAAAAATTAACAAACGCTCCATTATTGTCTTTACTTAACTTTGATAAAATATTTGAGATTGAATGTGATGCTTCAGGTGTAGGTTGTTACGAACAAGGGAGCTACACCAAGTGAGCCATTACATGTTCCGGTTGGGCCAATAACACGAGCAAGGGCTAAGAGATTCAAGGAAGCACTAAATGGCCTGATTCAAGACACTTGGGTTGATTCCGATTTAATAAAGTCCAAGATGGGCCCATATGAAGACCAAGGCCTAATTAACATTATCAAGGCAATTAATGGGGCTGAATAAGAGTTGACTTGGGTGTGTGGCACAAGCAAGAAGATTCAATTTAAGTTGTTTCCTTTTTAGATTTTCAATAAATAATGAATTGATTTGTTTCCCAAATTAAGATGCTGATTTTCTTTAATTTCAGCCTTCCAAATAGGGATTAAGTCAATTACTTGATTGATTTAGTTTTAATTAATTTCTTGTTTTGTAAGGCAATTAATGGCCAAATATTTTGTTCTTTTTTTGAAAAGGCATGTAGCCTCTCTTTTCTTTTAGGGTTTTAGTTTATAAAGAACAAAAAGGATGTAATGTGGCAGATCAGAATTTGAATGAAAATTGAGAGCTTAATTTCTCTCTTGTTCTTTGAGAACTAATTGGAACTTATCAGATTTCTCTGTGGCGTTCCTCCTTTCTTTGACTTATCAATCGAATACTCCATCCTCGATTGTGGCGTCATCCTTATACCAAGGTTCACATCTCACTATAGGTGTTGGGTCGCGGTTTCCATTCAAACCAGATATTAGAACGGTCCTAGGCATCTCAATTGTGCTACAACTGACGAGGTTCGCATCATTTGGTATCAGAGCCTGGTTCTAACATCAGGTTTTATCTATCTTAGTTGTTCTTCTTCGTTGATTTTGTTTGATCAATTCAAAAAAAAAAAAAAAAAGAGTACAAAAATCGGAACGATCTTGTAGTTGAATATATCAGCTATTGCTATTTCTCATCTTGGTTTCGTGTAGTGGCAAGCAAACAAAAAAAAAAAATACTGGTACTAGAAACTGTCTTTGTTATTCCAGTTTCGTTGTGATTCATTTTCGTGTGAACCTAGGAGATTTCTTTTGTCTCGTGTGAATGCGACTAAGAAATCTTGATTATTGTTTGGTTAGTTTGATAAGAACTTTTGAGAAATTACGAGGGGAAAAAGGCAAGAGTGGTGAGTACATACTGAGGGTAAAAGCCAAATTTATTGTGTGTAAACACGAGTGTTGAGTGAACTGATTATTCGAGCGAAAACACGTGAGGAAGTGCTGTGAGGTCCCTTATTATTATTATTATTGTTATTATTATTATTATTATTTTGCAGGAAAACATGTCCGAAAACAAAGATAAAGGCTCTACTGAGAATTCTTCCATCCCGGCGGATATAAAGCTTTGGAAGGAAGCATTATTAGAGGAGATGAGACGGATGATGAGGGGAGGGGGGAATTGGAACAATTACATGAGCGATTAGATCAAGTGGAAAATTCACGTGTGGAACAGCCACCACCCGTTCCACAAGCACGTAGACGAGAGAGAGTTCCGGTTAGAGAAGAAGTTAATGATTACTATGGGGATGATAATGACATGGATGAGGCTGATCACATGTCCATTATGAGTGAGGGTAGATTTAGGCGTGGAATGGGAGGTAGAGGAGTTAGGTATGAGAATAGAGAAGATAGGTATGGGAATAGAGAAGATAGGTATGGGAATAGAGGAGATAGATATGGAGAGAGGGTTGATAATAATTTGGGTAGTATAAAGGTGAAGATTCCAACCTTTCAAGGTAAAACTGATCCTGAAGCTTATTTGGAGTGGGAGAAAAGAATAGAATTGGTGTTTGATTGCCATGAATATTTCGAATTGAAGAAGGTGAAATTGGCGGCCATAGAATTCACTGATTATGCTATTGTTTGGTGGGATCAATTGATTGTGAGTAGGAGACGGAATGGAGAAAGACCTATTGAGACATGGGCTGAGATGAAAGCTGTTATGAGGAGGAGAATCATTCCAAGCCACTATTATAGGGGTTTGTTTCAAAAATTACAAACTCTTTGATGCGGAACCCCAAGACCCAAATTGTTTCTTCGAACTCTTTATCACTCACAACCAGATTTGATTTCACACCAAAGTAATTCAGGTTGATTTGTTCTATCACCCAAGAAATGCGTGTTGACAAAAACCCAAGAGAATACCCTTGAACCCAAGATCAAAGCAATCAAGAACAATAGAAATAGGAAGTAGAATTGAAATACAAAGACAAACTCAATTGCATCAATTCAACACCTTAAGCATAAAATCACAAGAAAGAAAACTCTCTTAAATTCCATATAGGAAATGTTTGAAGAAATATTCAGATGCCACAAAATAAAATTAAACAGCCCTATTTATAGATTTTACAACCAGAATGTATATTGAGCCTAGACACTAATCAAGGTGGAGTCAACCCTCTCATCAATGCCAAAATTACTCCTTGATTCATGCCATTAGTGATTCCTTGATTCTTGCCATCATGAATGTCAAAATAACTCCTTGATTCATGCCATTAATTAGTGAATGAATCTGGACACCACTTGAATGGTTGGAAATAAGATGGGCTGAATCCAAAGCTAGTCTTTTAGCCCAATTACATTAATCAAATTGGGCTCTTTAAAATCTCCATGCTTAGACAGCCCATTATCTACCCAATTTTGCACAAATAGTTGAAGTTGTTCCTTTAACCTTTTAGCTTGGGCCCTGGTGATTGGTCTGTTAAAATCTTCAATATGAATCTCCAAGTCACTTCCTTGAGCACTAGGGGCATGTGGAGCAGCATTTGTAACATTTCCCCGCCCTTCAAAATGATTCGTCCTCGAATCAGATCCTGCATCAATATCAAAGGGAGATAAATCAGAAACATTAAAAGTAGCTGAAACACCATACTCACCAGGTAGATCAATGCGGTATGCATTGTCATTGATCTTTGCAACAACTTGAAAAGGTCCGTCTCCACGAGCATCCAATTTTGATTTCCTTTTGGAAGGAAATCTTTCCTTGCGCATGTGAACCCAAACCCAATCTCCTGGTTCAAATGACACCATGCGCCTTCCTTTGTTCACTTGAGATGCAATTTGCTCATTTCGCTTCTCTATCTTTTGTCTTGCTTTGTCTTGAATGGATTTAACCATCTCTGCCCTTTTATATCCATCTGTATTAGAAATCTCACTCAAAGGAATAGGTAAAAGATCCAAAGGAGTTAGTGGATTAAATCCATACACAATTTCAAAGGGAGAAAACTCAGTGGTAGAATGCACACTCCTATTATATGCAAATTCAACAAAAGGCAGATTATCTTCCCAAGTTTTAACATTCCTTCCAATCAAAGCACGCAACAACGTTCCCAAAGTCCGATTTACTACTTCAGTTTGCCCATCAGTTTGAGGATGGGAAGCAGTAGAAAACAATAATTTAGTACC
Organism: Dimocarpus longan; assembly: GCA_022984855.1. Classification (NCBI taxonomy): domain Eukaryota; kingdom Viridiplantae; phylum Streptophyta; class Magnoliopsida; order Sapindales; family Sapindaceae; genus Dimocarpus; species Dimocarpus longan. The sequence continues at coordinate 10,946,572 of CM041021.1, forward strand.
AAGTTTGGACCAAAGTACTCGCCAGAAGTGACTCAAAAATTTAACATCTCGATCCGACACAATGGTTTTTGGAATGCCATGTAAACGCACAATCTCTTTAAAGAATAAATCAGCAATATGTACTGCATCATCAGTTTTATGACATGGTATGAAATGAGCCATTTTGGAAAAACGATCCACAACTACAAAAATTGAGTCCTTTCTATTTCTAGTCCTTGGTAGACCCAAAACAAAGTTCATAGAAATGTCAACCCAAGGATTTGTTGGTACTGGCAAAGGCATGTATAATCCATGGGGTTGAGTTCTAGATTTAGCTTGTCTACATGAAATGCAACTAGAACAGATTTTCTCAACACTCTTACGCATATTAGGCCAAAAGAAGTGTTCATGCAAGATGCTCAAAGTTTTGTCAATGCCAAAATGTCCCATAAGACCTCCACTATGAGCTTCACGAACAAGCAATTCCCTAATTGAACTATTAGGCACACATAATTTTTCTCCTTTAAAAAGAAATCCCTCATGCCTATAGAAATCACGAAATGCAGCATGCTCACAAGAATTATAAACATTAGAGAAATCACTATCATGTGCATACAAATCCTTCAAATGCTCAAATCCTAACAACTTAGTTGAAAGAGTAGAGATTAGAGCATACCTTCTAGATAACGCATCTGCCACGATGTTCTCTTTACCTTGCTTATATTGGATCACATATGGAAAGGATTCTATGAATTCCATCCATTTTGCATGACGCTTGTTTAGCTTACTTTGCCCTTTCAAGTGTTTCAATGACTCGTGATCTGTATGAATCACGAACTCTTTTGGTAACAAATAATGTTGCCATGTTTGCAATGCCCTCACCAAAGCATACATCTCCTTATCATAAGTTGAGTAGTTAAGTTGTGCTCCATGTAGCTTTTCACTAAAATAAGCAACGGGCCTTTTTTCCTGCAATAAAACAGCACCTATACCAATCCCGGAGGCGTCACATTCAATTTCAAAAGTTGAATCGAAATTGGGTACCCTCAACAATGGTGCACTGCTCAACTTCTCCTTTAGCACAGAAAATGCATGTTCTTGTTCTTTACCCCAAATAAACCCCTTATCTTTCTTCATGATTTCAGTTAATGGTGCAGCAATGGTGCTAAAATCTTTGACAAATCTCCTATAGAAACTTGCCAAGCCATGAAAACTTCTCACTTCACTCACAGTTTTAGGTGTTGGCCATTCTTGAATAGCCTTTACCTTTTCACTATCTACTTCAATTCCATTTGAACTCACAACATAACCCAAGAAAATGAGGCGATCAGTGCAAAATGAACATTTCTTTAAGTTAGCATATAACTTGTTTTTGCGCAAAGCATCAAACACACATTTTAAATGCTTGACATGCTCATCAACAGATTTGCTATACACTAGAATGTCATCAAAATAGACAACCACAAATATTCCAATACACTCACGCAAAACATGATTCATTAATCGCATAAATGTACTAGGGGCATTGGTTAGGCCAAACGGCATTACCATCCACTCATACAATCCATGTTTTGTTTTAAAAGCGGTTTTCCACTCATCACCTGCTTTTATTCTAATTTGGTGATAACCACTTTTCAAATCAATTCTAGAAAAAACACATGCACCATGCAATTCATCCAACATGTCATCAAGTCGAGGTATGGGGTGACGATACTTTACCGTTATTTTGTTGACAGCTCTACAATCCACACACATACGCCAACTTCCATCCTTCTTTGGTACCAACAAGACGGGTACTGCACATGGACTTAAACTTTCTCTTATAAGTCCTTTCTTCAAGAGCTCTTCCACTTGCTTTTGTCGCTCCTTTGTCTCTTCGGGATTGCTTCTATAGGCTGGCCTATTAGGGATGGCAGCCCCGAGAATGAGGTCAATTTGATGTTCTATCCCTCTCAAAGGTGGTAAACCTTGAGGTAAATCATCGGAAAAAACTTCACCATACTCCTACAAAACATCAATAACAACACTTGGCAAAGAAGGGTCAATATCGTTAGTAGAAAAATAAGCCTCCTTGTACAAAAGTACAATCATTGGCCTATGAGTAATTAAAGCCTTCCTTACATCTCTCATTTTTGCATAGAAGCTCATTTTCTTTCCCTCTTTTTCTATGGCTGAGTGTTCCTCACTCATTTTCTTCTTTTCACTCATTCTCTCATCTTCTTTTTTCTCACTTTTCTCTTTTTCTTTTCCACTCTCTTTTCTTTTTCTCTCGGCCTCTCTTTGAATAAACTCTCCATAAGACTTCTCAAGTTGCAATTGATCTTCAAAGATCTGTTTAGGGGTCAAAGGAAGAAGAGTATACTTTTTGCCTTGTTTCTCAACCATGTACCTATTAAGATATCCATCATGGTTCACTCTTCTATCCCATTGCCACGGTCTACCTAACAACAAGTGACTAGCTTGCATAGGAACAACATCACAATTAACTTCATCATGGTACCTTCCAATAGTAAATGGAACCCTCACTTGTTTAGTGACCTTCACTTCCCCACTATTGTTAAGCCATTGCAATCTATAAGGTCTTGGATGTTTTGTAGTTTCCAACCCTAACTTATCCACAAATAAAGTACTAGCCACATTGACACAACTACCCCCATCAATAATCAAACTACACACTTTCCCTTCAACTAAACACCTAGTATAAAAAAGATTTTCCCTTTGCAACCTAACCCCCTCATTATCCTCTTTCACTTGCACATTAAGAGCACGCCTAGTAACCAACAATTGTCCCTCAGTAGGCAACTCAACATCACTACAATCCTCTAAAGGAGGCATCTCATCCTTATCGTTACTTTCCTCATCTGTCTCTACCCCATTACCGCGCATCACCATTGCCCTTTTATTTGGGCATTGAGATGCTATGTGCCCATACCCCAAACACCTAAAACACTTAATGTCACGACTTCTAGAGTTTTGGGTAGAAGTAGTACCTTTGTTTTTGTTGTCAAGTGATTGAGATAATTGCGCCTTGTCATCCTTTTTTATTTGGGCAGCCTTGTTATCATTCCTCCAATTTGGCCTCCCTGAATTTGTTTGAGCTGAAAAGGTGTTGGCTTGTTTCCCCTTCCCCTTGCGTTGCAATTGCCTTTCTATCTTCATAGCCATGTGCACCATATCTTCCATCTCCACATAGTGTTGCAACTCCACTCTGTCGGCTATGTCCTTATTAAGTCCATTGAGAAACCTTGCCATGGTGGCCTCTCTATCTTCCTCCACGTTTGCTCGGATCATAGCAATCTCCATTTCTTTGTAGTATTCCTCCACACTCTTTGTTTCTTGTACAAGACTTTGCAATCTTTGGTGCAAGTCCCTATAATAATGGCTTGGAACAAATCTACGCCTCATGATAGCCTTCATTTCAGCCCACGTTCGGATCGGTCTTTCACCATTTCTCCTCCTACTTACAAGAAGTTGATCCCACCATACAAATGCATATTCTCCAAACTCCACCGCTGCCAGTTTGATCTTCTTTTCCTCCGAGTAATTGTGACATTCGAAGATTAATTCCACTTTTCGCTCCCACTCCATATATGCATCCGGATCATTCTTCCCCAGAAAGGATGGAATTTTCATTTTTATACTCCCGATATTCCTATCAAGATCATTTTGGTTCCACCTACCCCTTCCATAATTTCGACCTTCATTGACCAAGGGAGCTTGATCATCAAATTCCTCTTCAGACTCTTCTATATATTGAGGTGCAGGTTGCCTTCTTGCCCTTGGAATGTTTTGGGCAGTCCCTTCAAGCAAGGCATTGATCTCGTTTTGTTGCCTCTCCAAAGTGTCATTCATGTTGCCAAGAACAAGTTGAATCCTCTCAAACTGTTGTTGCATGGCGTTGAGAAGAAATTCTTGGTCTTTTGGTGCACTTCCGCTTCCTTCCATTTTTTTTTTTTTTTTTTGTGCAATCTGAAATATCAAAGAAAAATAACAAACAAGAACCTCACAAACACTCCCTCACGTGTTTCCCTCGTACTCCTCTTGTGTTTAACTCAAATTGGCTTTTACCCTCTTTTGAACTCACACTCTCTTGCCTTTTACCGCTCAAGCAATCTTTATGATTTTATACATAAGGGCCAAATCAAACAGCAATCAAGATTTCAATGTAATTCAATTTTTCTAAAGGAATCCAAAAAAATAAACAATAAGGATATGCAAAACAAAGCAACAGAACCAATAAAGAAAAAGGCACACACTTGATGTTTATGGTGACTAATAAAGAAATGGACTCAAAAAGGACGCTATAGAATAACAAATATTGAATCTAAGAATGAAACTTGTAATTAATTCCTTACAAAATAACACCCAAACACTCAGGAACAGATATATATGTATATTTTTTTTAAACAAAAATCAGACTCAATAGGGTGAGTCGATTCTTCATAACCCAAGGATAATCAATCACACTAATCACAAATGGAGGATCTCGTTCAGAACTGATGATTTTTTTTTTTTTTTTTTTTTTTTTTTTTTTTTTTTTTTTTTTTTTAAGAACAAGATCAACAAGCAAGAAGATAATCAACAAGGCTAATGAAAAGAACAGAAAATTAAAAGGATAGATAATTACTTGGTGAGTGTGGCTCTGATACCAAATGATGCGGAACCCCAAGACCCAAATTGTTTCTACGAACTCTTTATCACTCACAACCAGATTTGATTTCACACCAAAGTAATTCAGGTTGATTTGTTCTATCACCCAAGAAATGCGTGTTGACAAAAACCCAAGAGAATACCCTTGAACCCAAGATCAAAGCAATCAAGAACAATAGAAATAGGAAGTAGAATTGAAATACAAAGACAAACTCAATTGCATCAATTCAACACCTTAAGCATAAAATCACAAGAAAGAAAACTCTCTTAAATTCCATATAGGAAATGTTTGAAGAAATATTCAGATGCCACAAAATAAAATTAAACAGCCCTATTTATAGATTTTACAACCAGAATGTATATTGAGCCTAGACACTAATCAAGGTGGAGTCAACCCTCTCATCAATGCCAAAATTACTCCTTGATTCATGCCATTAGTGATTCCTTGATTCTTGCCATCATGAATGTCAAAATAACTCCTTGATTCATGCCATTAATTAGTGAATGAATCTGGACACCACTTGAATGGTTGGAAATAAGATGGGCTGAATCCAAAGCTAGTCTTTTAGCCCAATTACATTAATCAAATTGGGCTCTTTAAAATCTCCATGCTTAGACAGCCCATTATCTACCCAATTTTGCACAAATAGTTGAAGTTGTTCCTTTAACCTTTTAGCTTGGGCCCTGGTGATTGGTCTGTTAAAATCTTCAATATGAATCTCCAAGTCACTTCCTTGAGCACTAGGGGCATGTGGAGCAGCATTTGTAACATTTCCCCGCCCTTCAAAATGATTCGTCCTCGAATCAGATCCTGCATCAATATCAAAGGGAGATAAATCAGAAACATTAAAAGTAGCTGAAACACCATACTCACCAGGTAGATCAATGCGGTATGCATTGTCATTGATCTTTGCAACAACTTGAAAAGGTCCGTCTCCACGAGCATCCAATTTTGATTTCCTTTTGGAAGGAAATCTTTCCTTGCGCATGTGAACCCAAACCCAATCTCCTGGTTCAAATGACACCATGCGCCTTCCTTTGTTCACTTGAGATGCAATTTGCTCATTTCGCTTCTCTATCTTTTGTCTTGCTTTGTCTTGAATGGATTTAACCATCTCTGCCCTTTTATATCCATCTGTATTAGAAATCTCACTCAAAGGAATAGGTAAAAGATCCAAAGGAGTTAGTGGATTAAATCCATACACAATTTCAAAGGGAGAAAACTCAGTGGTAGAATGCACACTCCTATTATATGCAAATTCAACAAAAGGCAGATTATCTTCCCAAGTTTTAACATTCCTTCCAATCAAAGCACGCAACAACGTTCCCAAAGTCCGATTTACTACTTCAGTTTGCCCATCAGTTTGAGGATGGGAAGCAGTAGAAAACAATAATTTAGTACCAAGTTTGGACCAAAGTACTCGCCAGAAGTGACTCAAAAATTTAACATCTCGATCCGACACAATGGTTTTTGGAATGCCATGTAAACGCACAATCTCTTTAAAGAATAAATCAGCAATATGTACTGCATCATCAGTTTTATGACATGGTATGAAATGAGCCATTTTGGAAAAACGATCCACAACTACAAAAATTGAGTCCTTTCTATTTCTAGTCCTTGGTAGACCCAAAACAAAGTTCATAGAAATGTCAACCCAAGGATTTGTTGGTACTGGCAAAGGCATGTATAATCCATGGGGTTGAGTTCTAGATTTAGCTTGTCTACATGAAATGCAACTAGAACAGATTTTCTCAACACTCTTACGCATATTAGGCCAAAAGAAGTGTTCATGCAAGATGCTCAAAGTTTTGTCAATGCCAAAATGTCCCATAAGACCTCCACTATGAGCTTCACGAACAAGCAATTCCCTAATTGAACTATTAGGCACACATAATTTTTCTCCTTTAAAAAGAAATCCCTCATGCCTATAGAAATCACGAAATGCAGCATGCTCACAAGAATTATAAACATTAGAGAAATCACTATCATGTGCATACAAATCCTTCAAATGCTCAAATCCTAACAACTTAGTTGAAAGAGTAGAGATTAGAGCATACCTTCTAGATAACGCATCTGCCACGATGTTCTCTTTACCTTGCTTATATTGGATCACATATGGAAAGGATTCTATGAATTCCATCCATTTTGCATGACGCTTGTTTAGCTTACTTTGCCCTTTCAAGTGTTTCAATGACTCGTGATCTGTATGAATCACGAACTCTTTTGGTAACAAATAATGTTGCCATGTTTGCAATGCCCTCACCAAAGCATACATCTCCTTATCATAAGTTGAGTAGTTAAGTTGTGCTCCATGTAGCTTTTCACTAAAATAAGCAACGGGCCTTTTTTCCTGCAATAAAACAGCACCTATACCAATCCCGGAGGCGTCACATTCAATTTCAAAAGTTGAATCGAAATTGGGTACCCTCAACAATGGTGCACTGCTCAACTTCTCCTTTAGCACAGAAAATGCATGTTCTTGTTCTTTACCCCAAATAAACCCCTTATCTTTCTTCATGATTTCAGTTAATGGTGCAGCAATGGTGCTAAAATCTTTGACAAATCTCCTATAGAAACTTGCCAAGCCATGAAAACTTCTCACTTCACTCACAGTTTTAGGTGTTGGCCATTCTTGAATAGCCTTTACCTTTTCACTATCTACTTCAATTCCATTTGAACTCACAACATAACCCAAGAAAATGAGGCGATCAGTGCAAAATGAACATTTCTTTAAGTTAGCATATAACTTGTTTTTGCGCAAAGCATCAAACACACATTTTAAATGCTTGACATGCTCATCAACAGATTTGCTATACACTAGAATGTCATCAAAATAGACAACCACAAATATTCCAATACACTCACGCAAAACATGATTCATTAATCGCATAAATGTACTAGGGGCATTGGTTAGGCCAAACGGCATTACCATCCACTCATACAATCCATGTTTTGTTTTAAAAGCGGTTTTCCACTCATCACCTGCTTTTATTCTAATTTGGTGATAACCACTTTTCAAATCAATTCTAGAAAAAACACATGCACCATGCAATTCATCCAACATGTCATCAAGTCGAGGTATGGGGTGACGATACTTTACCGTTATTTTGTTGACAGCTCTACAATCCACACACATACGCCAACTTCCATCCTTCTTTGGTACCAACAAGACGGGTACTGCACATGGACTTAAACTTTCTCTTATAAGTCCTTTCTTCAAGAGCTCTTCCACTTGCTTTTGTCGCTCCTTTGTCTCTTCGGGATTGCTTCTATAGGCTGGCCTATTAGGGATGGCAGCCCCGAGAATGAGGTCAATTTGATGTTCTATCCCTCTCAAAGGTGGTAAACCTTGAGGTAAATCATCGGAAAAAACTTCACCATACTCCTACAAAACATCAATAACAACACTTGGCAAAGAAGGGTCAATATCGTTAGTAGAAAAATAAGCCTCCTTGTACAAAAGTACAATCATTGGCCTATGAGTAATTAAAGCCTTCCTTACATCTCTCATTTTTGCATAGAAGCTCATTTTCTTTCCCTCTTTTTCTATGGCTGAGTGTTCCTCACTCATTTTCTTCTTTTCACTCATTCTCTCATCTTCTTTTTTCTCACTTTTCTCTTTTTCTTTTCCACTCTCTTTTCTTTTTCTCTCGGCCTCTCTTTGAATAAACTCTCCATAAGACTTCTCAAGTTGCAATTGATCTTCAAAGATCTGTTTAGGGGTCAAAGGAAGAAGAGTATACTTTTTGCCTTGTTTCTCAACCATGTACCTATTAAGATATCCATCATGGTTCACTCTTCTATCCCATTGCCACGGTCTACCTAACAACAAGTGACTAGCTTGCATAGGAACAACATCACAATTAACTTCATCATGGTACCTTCCAATAGTAAATGGAACCCTCACTTGTTTAGTGACCTTCACTTCCCCACTATTGTTAAGCCATTGCAATCTATAAGGTCTTGGATGTTTTGTAGTTTCCAACCCTAACTTATCCACAAATAAAGTACTAGCCACATTGACACAACTACCCCCATCAATAATCAAACTACACACTTTCCCTTCAACTAAACACCTAGTATAAAAAAGATTTTCCCTTTGCAACCTAACCCCCTCATTATCCTCTTTCACTTGCACATTAAGAGCACGCCTAGTAACCAACAATTGTCCCTCAGTAGGCAACTCAACATCACTACAATCCTTTAAAGGAGGCATCTCATCCTTATCGTTACTTTCCTCATCTGTCTCTACCCCATTACCGCGCATCACCATTGCCCTTTTATTTGGGCATTGAGATGCTATGTGCCCATACCCCAAACACCTAAAACACTTAATGTCACGACTTCTAGAGTTTTGGGTAGAAGTAGTACCTTTGTTTTTGTTGTCAAGTGATTGAGATAATTGCGCCTTGTCATCCTTTTTTATTTGGGCAGCCTTGTTATCATTCCTCCAATTTGGCCTCCCTGAATTTGTTTGAGCTGAAAAGGTGTTGGCTTGTTTCCCCTTCCCCTTGCGTTGCAATTGCCTTTCTATCTTCATAGCCATGTGCACCATATCTTCCATCTCCACATAGTGTTGCAACTCCACTCTGTCGGCTATGTCCTTATTAAGTCCATTGAGAAACCTTGCCATGGTGGCCTCTCTATCTTCCTCCACGTTTGCTCGGATCATAGCAATCTCCATTTCTTTGTAGTATTCCTCCACACTCTTTGTTTCTTGTACAAGACTTTGCAATCTTTGGTGCAAGTCCCTATAATAATGGCTTGGAACAAATCTACGCCTCATGATAGCCTTCATTTCAGCCCACGTTCGGATCGGTCTTTCACCATTTCTCCTCCTACTTACAAGAAGTTGATCCCACCATACAAATGCATATTCTCCAAACTCCACCGCTGCCAGTTTGATCTTCTTTTCCTCCGAGTAATTGTGACATTCGAAGATTAATTCCACTTTTCGCTCCCACTCCATATATGCATCCGGATCATTCTTCCCCAGAAAGGATGGAATTTTCATTTTTATACTCCCGATATTCCTATCAAGATCATTTTGGTTCCACCTACCCCTTCCATAATTTCGACCTTCATTGACCAAGGGAGCTTGATCATCAAATTCCTCTTCAGACTCTTCTATATATTGAGGTGCAGGTTGCCTTCTTGCCCTTGGAATGTTTTGGGCAGTCCCTTCAAGCAAGGCATTGATCTCGTTTTGTTGCCTCTCCAAAGTGTCATTCATGTTGCCAAGAACAAGTTGAATCCTCTCAAACTGTTGTTGCATGGCGTTGAGAAGAAATTCTTGGTCTTTTGGTGCACTTCCGCTTCCTTCCATTTTTTTTTTTTTTTTTTGTGCAATCTGAAATATCAAAGAAAAATAACAAACAAGAACCTCACAAACACTCCCTCACGTGTTTCCCTCGTACTCCTCTTGTGTTTAACTCAAATTGGCTTTTACCCTCTTTTGAACTCACACTCTCTTGCCTTTTACCGCTCAAGCAATCTTTATGATTTTATACATAAGGGCCAAATCAAACAGCAATCAAGATTTCAATGTAATTCAATTTTTCTAAAGGAATCCAAAAAAATAAACAATAAGGATATGCAAAACAAAGCAACAGAACCAATAAAGAAAAAGGCACACACTTGATGTTTATGGTGACTAATAAAGAAATGGACTCAAAAAGGACGCTATAGAATAACAAATATTGAATCTAAGAATGAAACTTGTAATTAATTCCTTACAAAATAACACCCAAACACTCAGGAACAGATATATATGTATATTTTTTTTAAACAAAAATCAGACTCAATAGGGTGAGTCGATTCTTCATAACCCAAGGATAATCAATCACACTAATCACAAATGGAGGATCTCGTTCAGAACTGATGATTTTTTTTTTTTTTTTTTTTTTTTCGTTTTTTTTTTTTTTTTTTTTTAAGAACAAGATCAACAAGCAAGAAGATAATCAACAAGGCTAATGAAAAGAACAGAAAATTAAAAGGATAGATAATTACTTGGTGAGTGTGGCTCTGATACCAAATGATGCGGAACCCCAAGACCCAAATTGTTTCTTCGAACTCTTTATCACTCACAACCAGATTTGATTTCACACCAAAGTAATTCAGGTTGATTTGTTCTATCACCCAAGAAATGCGTGTTGACAAAAACCCAAGAGAATACCCTTGAACCCAAGATCAAAGCAATCAAGAACAATAGAAATAGGAAGTAGAATTGAAATACAAAGACAAACTCAATTGCATCAATTCAACACCTTAAGCATAAAATCACAAGAAAGAAAACTCTCTTAAATTCCATATAGGAAATGTTTGAAGAAATATTCAGATGCCACAAAATAAAATTAAACAGCCCTATTTATAGATTTTACAACCAGAATGTATATTGAGCCTAGACACTAATCAAGGTGGAGTCAACCCTCTCATCAATGCCAAAATTACTCCTTGATTCATGCCATTAGTGATTCCTTGATTCTTGCCATCATGAATGTCAAAATAACTCCTTGATTCATGCCATTAATTAGTGAATGAATCTGGACACCACTTGAATGGTTGGAAATAAGGTGGGCTGAATCCAAAGCTAGTCTTTTAGCCCAATTACATTAATCAAATTGGGCTCTTTAAAATCTCCATGCTTAGACAGCCCATTATCTACCCAATTTTGTACAAATAGTTGAAGTTGTTCCTTTAACCTTTTAGCTTGGGCCCTGGTGATTGGTCTGTTAAAATCTTCAATATGAATCTCCAAGTCACTTCCTTGAGCACTAGGGGCATGTGGAGCAGCATTTGTAACACTCTTACTCAAGGGTCTAAGTGTGTTGAAGACTACTATAAGGAGATGGAGATAGCCATGATTCGAGCTGATGTAGAGGAGGACCGAGAAACGACTATGGCTAGGTTTCTAAATGCGCTGAACCGAGACATTGCAAATGTAGTGGAGTTGCAACATTATGTTGAATTGACTGACATGGTACACATGGCCATTAAAGTGGAACAACAATTGAAGAGGAAGGGTTCCACACGGGTTGGGCAAAATTCGGGTTCGTCATTGTCATGGAAACCGAATTGGAGCAAGAGGGAGGACCAGCCTAGTTTCAAGGCCAAGGCCGAACCTTCCAAAGAACATAAAGCTGGAGGCACATTAAATCAAGGTAAATCAGATTCTCAACCTTCTAGAACCCGTGACATTAAGTGCTTTAAATGTTTGGGAGCAGGTCATATTGCATCACAATGCCCAAACAAGAGAGTAATGGTTTTGAAGGATGAGGGTGGTATCGAATCCGAGGATGAATCTGATGATGAGTCCATGCCGCCTTTGGAGGATGCAAGTGACCTTGAATATCCGGTGGGTGGAGAACTTTTGGTTGCGAGGAGAGCTCTTAGTGCTCAAGCCAAGGAAGATGATGAGGTACAACGTGATTACATTTTTCACACCCGTTGCTATGTTAATGATAAGGTATGTAGTATGATTATTGATGGGGGGAGTTGTACTAATGTGGCTAGCACTATTTTGGTAGAAAAATTGAATTTAGCAACTTTGAAGCACCCAAAACCTTATAAATTACAATGGTTGAATGATAGTGGGGAAGTTAGGGTGAATAAACAGGTGTTGGTGTCATTTTCAATTGGAAAATACAAAGATGATGTTATGTGTGACGTGGTACCAATGAATGCGGGTCATATCCTTTTGGGAAGACCATGGCAGTTTGATAGGCATGTGACTCATGATGGATATACCAACAGATACTCTTTTGTGCTCAATAAAAGGCCAATCACTCTTGTACCTTTAACCCCAAGACAAGTATATGAAGATCAAGTGAGGTTAAAAAAAGAGAGATGTAAAAAAGGAGAGTGAGAGTTCAAGAGAGAGAGAGACAAAAGAAAGAGAGTTTGAAACAACAAAAATAGAAAAGAAGAGTGAAAAGGAAAAAGAGGTTGATGAGAAAAAGAGAGACAAAAAACAAGTGAATTTTTATGCAAGAGAGAGTGAGGTCAAGAAGGCGTTGTTTTCTAATCAGCCAATGATTGTACTTTTGTACAAAGAGACTCGTTTTAGTGCTAATGAACTTGACTCTTCTTTGCCTAGTGTTGTTGTTTCACTTTTGCAGGACTTTGATGAGGTGTTTCCTGAAGAGATGCCTAAGGGTTTACCACCAATAAGGGGGATTGAGCACCAAATTGACTTTGTACCCGGAGCACCCATCCCAAATAGACCAGCATATAGAAGTAATCCCGAGGAGACAAAGGAGCTTCAAAGGTAGGTTAGTGAGCTCATGGAAAAGGGATATGTGCATGAGAGTATGAGTCCTTGTGCGGTTCCCGTATTGCTTGTGCCTAACAAAGATGGAACATGGAGGATGTGTGTTGATTGTCGTGCCATCAACAATATCACTGTAAAGTATCGACATCCTATTCCTAGATTAGATGATATGTTTGATGAATTGCATGGTTTCATTGTTTTTACTAAAATTGATCTTAAGAGTGGATATCATCAAATTAGGATGAAAGAAGGAGATGAGTGGAAAACTGCTTTCAAAACAAAATATGGTTTATATGAGTGGTTAGTTATGCCTTTTGGATTAACTAATGCACCTAGTACTTTCATGAGATTAATGAACCATGTTTTGCGTGCTTTTATTGGAAGATTTGTGGTTGTTTACTTTGATGACATTCTGATTTATAGCAAAAACTTGGATGAGCATGTTGAACATTTAAAACTTGTTTTAGGTGTTTTAAGAACAGAAAAGTTGTTTGCTAATCTCAAAAAGTGTACTTTTTGCACCGATAAGCTTGTATTTCTGGGTTTTGTCGTTAGTGCTAAGGGAATTGGGGTTGATGAGGAAAAGGTTAAGGCAATTAGGGAGTGGCCGAAACCTACAAATGTGGGACAAGTAAGAAGTTTTCATGGGCTGGCTAGTTTTTATAGGAGGTTTGTGAAAAATTTTAGTAGTCTAGCCGCACCTTTAACTGAAGTTATCAAAAAAAATGTGGGGTTTAAGTGGGGTATGGAACAAGAAAAGGCATTTAGCTTGATTAAGGAGAAATTAACTAATGCACCTTTACTTGCTTTGCCTGACTTTGCTAAAACTTTTGAGATTCAGTGTGACGCTTCAGGAATAGGTATTGGAGCTGTTTTAATGCAAGAAGGACGTCCCATTGCATTTTTTAGTGAGAAGATAAGTGGAGCAGCCTTGAATTATCCTACATATGACAAGGAGATGTATGCCTTGATTAGGGCATTAGAAACTTGGCAACATTACCTTTGGCCGAAAGAATTTGTGATTCACACTGATCATGAGTCTTTGAAGCATTTAAAGGGGCAACACAAGCTAAATATCGTTGCATGCCAAGTGGGTGGAGTTCATTGAAACATTTCCATATGTGATCAAGTACAAAAAAGGTAAGGAAAATGTGGTCGCCGATGCTTTGTCCAGAAGGTATGTTTTACTTTCTACTTTGGATGCTAGATTGCTTGGCTTTGATTACATTAAAGAATTGTATGTGGAAGATTCTGATTTTAGCAAAGTATTCAATGCATGTGAAAAGGTAACGTTTGGCAAGTTTTATAGGCATGATGGATTTTTGTTTAGACAAACTAAATTATGCGTGCCTAAGAGTTCTTTGCGTGAATTGCTTGTTAGAGAAGCTCACGGGGGAGGTCTGATGGGGCCATTTTGGCATAGCCAAGACACTAGATGTTTTGCATGAACATTTTTTTTGGCCTCATATGAAACGTGATGTAGAAAGAATCTGTGAGAAATGCATTACATGTAGACAAGCTAAGTCTAGAATTAAGCCTCATGGATTGTATACTCCTTTGCCTATACCTAGTGAGCCTTGGGTTGATATTTCTATGGATTTTGTGTTGGGCTTGCCTAGGTCCAAAAGGGGTAAGGACTCTATATATGTGGTTGTTGATAGGTTTTCTAAAATGGCACATTTCATTCCTTGTCATAAAGCTAATGATGGATCACATATTGCTGATTTGTTTTTCAAAGAAGTTGTTAGATTGCATGGCATGCCTAAGACTATTGTTTCGGATAGAGATGCTAAGTTCTTAAGCTACTTTTGGAAGACATTGTGGGCTAAGTTAGGAACTAAGCTTTTATTTTCTACTACTTGTCATCCCCAAACTGATGGTCAAACTGAAGTAGTTAATAGGACTTTATCTGCCTTATTGCGTGATATAATACAAAAGAACTTGAAAACATGGGAGGATTGTTTGCCGCATGTAGAATTTGCTTATAATAGGAGTGTGCATTCTGCAACTCATTTTTCGCCTTTTGAAGTTGTGTATGGTTTTAATCCACTGACTCCTTTGGATCTAATTCCTTTACCTGTGAATGAGCATGTTAACTTGGATGGGAGGAGAAAGGTAGATTTTGTCAAGCAAATCCGTGAAAAGACTCGACAAAACATAGAGAGGAGAGCTGAGCAATATGCCACGCAAGCTAATAAAGGACGGAAGAAAGTTGTGTTTGAACCTGGTGATTGGGTGTGGTTACATATGAGGAAGGAACGATTTCCAGTGCAACGTCGTTCTAAACTGCTTCTGAGGGGCGATGGCCCATTTCAAGTGATTGAACGAATCAATGACAATGCTTACAAGTTAGATCTTCCAGGTGAGTATAATGTTAGTGCAAGCTTCAATGTTTCTGATTTGTCTCCTTTTGATGTAGGTGACGATTTGAGGACAAATCCTTTTCAAGAGGGAGGGAATGTTACGAACAAGGGAGCTACACCAAGTGAGCCATTACATGTTCCGGTTGGGCCAATAACACGAGCAAGGGCTAAGAGATTCAAGGAAGCACTAAATGGCCTGATTCAAGACACTTGGGTTGATTCCGATTTAATAAAGTCCAAGATGGGCCCATATGAAGACCAAGGCCTAATTAACATCATCAAGGCAATTAATGGGGCTGAATAAGAGTTGACTTGGGTGTGTGGCAGAAAGCTTGGGCGTGTGGCACAAGCAAGAAGATTCAATTTAAGTTGTTTCCTTTTTAGATTTTCAATAAATAATGAATTGATTTGTTTCCCAAATTAAGAGGCTGATTTTCTTCAATTTCACCTTCCAAATAGGGATTAAGTCAATTACTTGATTGATTTAGTTTTAATTAGTTTCTTGTTTTGTAAGGCAATTAATGGCCAAATATTTTGTTCTTTTTTTGAAAAGGCATGTAGCCTCTCTTTTCTTTTAGGGTTTTAGTTTATAAAGAACAAAAAGGATGTAATGTGGTAGATCAGAATTTGAATGAAAATTGAGAGCTTAATTTCTCTCTTGTTATTTGAGAGCTAATTGGAACTTATCAGATTTCTCTGTGGCGTTCCTCCTTTTTTTGACTTATCAATCGAATACTCCATCCTCGATTGTGGCGTCATCCTTATACCAAGGTTCACATCTCACTATAGGTGTTGGGTCGCGGTTTCCATTCAAACCAGATATTAGAACGGTCCTAGGCATCTCAATTGTGCTACAACTGACGAGGTTCGCATCATAGGTATTGGCGCCGTACTCATGCAAGATGGACGACCAATTGCGTATTTTAGTGAGAAGTTAAATGGGACAGCTTTAAACTACCCAACTTATGACAAGGAGTTGTACGCAGTAGTTTGGGCCTTACAAACGTGACAACATTATCTTTGGCCCAAAGAGTTCGTGATTCACACCGATCATGAATCATTGAAGCACTTGAAAGGACAACAAAAGCTGAACAAGAGACATGCACGTTGGATGGAGTTCATCGAAACATTTCCATACGTCATCAGGTATAAGCAAGGTAAGGAGAATGTGGTTGTCGATGCACTTTCTCGTAAGTATGCATTAGTCTCTACCCTTGATGCAAAATTACTTAGTTTTGAGCACATTAAGGAATTATACCCTTTAGACCAAGATTTTTCTGAGGAATTTCGCGCTTGTGAGAAAAACACAGTGGGTAAGTTTTACAGGATTGAAAGATTTTTATTTTGGGAGAATAAGTTATGTGTGCCGATTTGTTCTTTGCGTAATTTGCTAGTTAAAGAATCCCGTAGCGGAGGGTTAATGAGACATTTTGGAATTGCTAAGACTTTGGCTATTTTGCAGGAAAACTTCTTTTGGCCACGCATGAAAAGAGATGTTGAGAGGGTTTGTGGTAGGTGTATTAATTGTAATCAAGCAAAATCTCGAGTGCAAGCCCACGGTTTGTATACGCCACTACCTATTCCTAATCACCCTTGGATTGATATTTCTATGGACTTTATGTTAGGTTTGCCTACGACTAAGCGTGGAAAAGACTCAATTTTTGTGGTGGTAGATAAGTTCTCTAAGATGGCACATTTTATCCCTTGTCATAAAACGAATGATGCTTCACATATTGCTGATTTGTTCTTTAGGGAGATTGTGCGATTACATGGTATGCCTAGAACAATTGTTTCGGATAGGGATGCTAAATTCCTAAGCTACTTTTGGAAGACTTTGTGGAGTAAGTTAGGTACTAAGCTATTATTTTCTACCACTTGTCACCAACAAACCGATGGTCAGACCGAAGTAGTTAATAGAACCTTATCTACTTTATTGAAGGCTATCATTAGCAAAAATATTAAGATTTGGGAGGATTGTTTACCACATGTTGAATTTGCTTACAATCATACTGTTCATTCCGCTACTAAATTTTCACCCTTTGAAATTGTGTATGGTTTTAATCCATCGACTCCATTAGATTTATCTCCTTTACCAATATTTGAGCGTGTTAATTTATATGGCAACAAGAAGGCTGATTTTGTCATGTAAATTCATGAGAAGGCAAGACTCAACATTGAGCGAAGGACGGAGCAATATGCCAAGCAAGCCAATAAGGGAGGCACCAAACTAATTTTTGAACCTGGAGATTGGGTTTGGTTGCATATGAGGAAGGAGTGATTTCCGGCACAAAGGCGTTCCAAATTACTTCCAAGAGGAGATGGCCCTTTCCAAGTTCTAAAGCGCATCAATGACAATGCTTACAGGCTAGATTTACCGGGTGACTATAATGTTAGTGCCACTTTCAATGTTACTGACTTGAGTCCTTTTGATGTAGGAGACGATTTGAGGACAAATCATTTTCAAGAGGAGGGGAATGATGTGGTTCAAGGTGTGTCTCCAAAGGATCCAATTCAAATCCATATTAGACCAGTTACGAGGGCTCGAGCTAAGAAGTTCAAGGAAACACTTAACTGGCTGATTCAAGAAGTTTGCACTCAAATACAATCATGGAAGCCCATTGAGAGAGGCCCACGTGAGCAACTAAAAGGCATTAACTTGATCCAAGTTCTAGAGGATTCCAGCCCAAGTCAAACTTGATCTTTGCATTTAATGGGCGTGTATCTTTGGCATGAATTGCCCTACCATAATGGAAGAATAGTCAACTCTTCTATTTAGCTTTTTAGTAAAATCAGGAATAATAATTAGAATCTTAGATTTTTCCTTTTTGTCTTAGGCGTGATTTTCTTTTGCTTTAATGATTGTAATTCGAAATTTCCTTTTTAGCAAAGGCATGATTCTCTTTGATTTTAATGCTTGTAATTTCCAAATTCGGACTTGTATTTTTCACCTATAAATAGACGTAATATCAATCAAAGATGGAGTCAATTTTCATGGTATTTGTGAGAATGAATTTCTTTTTGGTTCTTCAAACAACTCTCAAACTTATCGGAATTATCCGTGGCGTTTGAAACATTCGACTTATCAATCAACCCTCCATTGTTGATTGTGGCATCATCACCATATCAAGGTTCTTACCTCATCATAGGTAACGGGTTGCGGTTCCTTCCCTCAAACTTGTCTTAGAAAATCAGTCTTGGTTTCTTCTCTTGATTACGGGTTTCGTCACGGGTTGGCGGGGTTCGTATCAACTTGCACACTCAAAGCACGCCTAGCCACTAACAATCTCCCATCTGCTGGATATGCAATCTCAACATCACTAGCTTCTTCCAGCGGTGGCATCTCATCATCTTCACTCTCACCATCGGTTTCTATGTCTCCATCCTCCCTCAAGATCATAACTCTCTTATTAGGACATTGAGAAGAGATATGACCTCTACCGAAACATCTAAAGCATTTAATGTCCTTATTTCTCTTTTGAGTTTCCTCAACCTTGCCCTTATCATGACTACTACCACCCTCCTTAGGCTTAGTACTCTCAACCTTAGGCTTGAAAGGTGCTTTTTCATCTTTTTTACCCCAATTCGACTTCCACGTGGATGTAGAACTCGAATTACTACCATATCGTGACATGGTACCCCTTCATTTGAGTTGCCTTTCCACTTTCATGGCCATATGAACCATTTCCTCCACTTCGACATAATGTTGCAACTCCACGATGTTGGCAATGTCTTTGTTCAACCCTTGCAAGAATCGAGCCATAGTAGCCTCTCTATCTTCATCCACGTTGGCTCTAACCATGGCTATCTCCATCTCCTTGTAACAATCTTCTACACTCTTAGAACCCTGCATAAGACCTGCCAATCGTTGGTACAATTCCCTATAATACGAACTAGGGACAAATCGCCTCCTCATAACTGATTTCATATCATCCCAAGTATAGGACACTCTTGATTTCTCCTTCTATTCAACACTAACTGATCCCACCAAACCACAGCATAATCTACAAACTCAATTGCGGCTAGTTTCACCTTCTTCTCCTCGGCAAAGTTATGACACTCAAAAACCAACTCCACCCATTTCTCCCACTCAAGATACACATCTGGATCCATCTTCCCTTGGAAAGAGGGTATTTTCATCTTTATGCTACTAAGATCCCTATCCTGCCTATCATTCCATCTTTCTCTCTCGTTCCCAATCCCATAATTCCTATTATCCCTATTACCATTACCTCTACCTCCACGTCCACCTCTACCACCTCTAAAGCGTTCCCTATGGGCATTGAATGCATTATCTTTTAAATCTTGCGCAAGGAGGAAGGCCAATTGCATACTTTAGCGAGAAACTAAGTAAGGTAACCCTAAACTACCTTACTTATGACAAGGAATTGTATGCATTGGTTGGAGCTTTAGAGCCATGGAAACACTATTTATGGCCCAAGGAATTAGTGATTCACACTAATCATGAGTCCTTAAAGTATTTGAAAGGCCAACACAAGCTGAACAAGAGACATGCTGATACGAACCACGCCAACCCGTGACGAAACCCATAACCAAGAGAAGAAACCAAAACCGTTTCCTAAGACAAGTTCGTAGGAATGGAACCGCGACCCGTTACCTATGACGAGGTAAGAACCTTGGTATGGTGAAGATGCCACAATCAACAATAGAGGGTTGATTGATAAGTCGGAGGTTTCAAACGCCACGGATAATTCCGATAAGTTTGAGAGTTGTTCAAAGAACCAAAGAGAAATTTAATCTCACAAATACCATGAAAATTGTCTGCCTCTTCTCATTGATATGATGCCTATTTATAGGCTGAAAGTTATAAATCTGAATTCGGAAATTACAAGCATTAAAATCAAAGAGAATCAAGTCTATGACGAAAAAGGAAATTTCAAATTACAATCAATTAGCAAGGAAATCATTGCTAAGACAGAAATGAAAAGTCCACAATTTATTATTCCTAATTTTACTAGAGACCTAAATAAGAGAGTTGACCCTCCTCCCATTATTCTGGTGAATTAATGCCAAGATACACGCCCATTAATTGCGAAGATTAAGTTTGACTTGGGCTGGAATCCTCTAGAACTTGGATCAAGTTGATGCAATTTAATTCCTCACGTGGGCTTCCATCAATGGGCCTCCATGATTGTATTTGAGTGCAAACTCCTTGAATCAGCCCGTTAAGTGTTTCCTTGAACTTCTTAGCTCGAGCCCTCGTAACCGGTCCAATAGGAATTTGAATTGGATCCTTTGGAAACACACCTTGCTCCGCATCACATGCACGTTGGGTGGTGATGGGATCCAAGCAAGCAAGCACATTTGGACAATTTGGAGAAGTCACCAAGGCTTCAAAACATTGTTTAAGTTCAAAATCACTGATCTTAATGGCTATTGGGCTTAATCTTGAAGGCTTTGGGCGTTAATTGAATGGAAAATAGAGTTAATTGGGCTTTATTGGAGATTTATTGAAGTTATTTGGGCTTTAAATAATTTGGGCTGAGTTTATTTTAATTGTAATGAGTTTTAAGTTAATTTAGCTTATTTTATTTGGACTGACATATTATAATTAACTTAAGCCCATATAATTATTTTAAACCCATGATTATATTTAGTGAGCCCAATTGGTAAGGGGCTAGGGTTTCATATTATGTTATTTTCTTTGCCTAAAAAATATAACAAGATGAATGAAGTTGCAGCCAATTAGGTTTAATTGAGAGTGGATTTTCTCTCTTGTTCTTCATAAACATGTGATCTTATGATGTGAGCAGCACACATGACATTGGAGTTGATGGTGCATGCGACAAGGATGGTCGTTCCAAGGATGAATTGAGTATACCCGATGGACCAATCACCAGAGCAAGGTCAAAGAGGTTAAAAACGGCATTGCAAGGCTTTGTGCAACATTTTATTGACTTGGAGCTGAGGGCGCGTGATAAGGCTTATGATGGACCTTCGATAGTGGCCTACGGTGGACCATCAAGTGGAGTCAAGGGACCAGCCCAATATGTCAACCTAATTGGCACATATGGGCCTAATATTAAAGTCTAGAATTTAATATGTTTCAGCCCATTATATAAATAAGCATGTCATGTGCTATGCATGTGATTTTTTAATGAGGTGTCATGTTTATATTGTTTTGGGCTTGTTTATTTGAATTTGAACAGTAGGCTTTATATTTAAGCCCATTAGGGCATATTTAGGGTTTCTTTGTGAACTATAGTAACTATAAATACATGTTTGTGCCTCCTTTATGGGGATGACGAGATTTTGCTAAAAGAATGAGAGGTTATTTCTCCTAAGTTCTTCATTGAACTTTTAATCGAACTTACCAGGGGTTAATCTAACCTTTGTGGCGTTCATTCTTATCTTGAGTCTTGGTTTTTGTTTGCAATACAACAACAGGTCAAGATTTCATATATTTGAATCTTGTATTGGGATTTGGGGTTCTTGATCCAAATCTGGTTTTGGGGGTTTCAAGACTTGATTCTTGGGTTTCCGCATCATTTGGTATCAGAGCTTTGGCTCAAACAGGTTCTATTCTATCTTATTTGTGTTAATTCGTCTTGCTTAAATTCTGGTTCCTTTGTTAATTTTTTTTTTTGATTGAATCTGTGACATATATAAAAAAAAAAAAAAAAAAAAAAAAAAAAAAAAAGATACAAAAAAAAAAAAAAAAAAAATAGAACCTTTAAATCGTTTGCAGCTATTACAATCAAGTAGCTGAATCTGTGTTCGTTTGCTTCAAATGTTCGTTTGGTATTAATTTCAGCCTAAGTATTCATTGAATTGCAATTTATAAATTGTGCTTGGAATTGAGGCTGTTAGGGTTTGTTTGTTAACTAATTCAACTTAGATTTGGGATTTACTATTGTTCTTGATTCCCTTGATTTGAAAACCATTAGAACATCAATTGAACCAACCATTATCTGAATTTCGTGCATATCTGTTCTTGTTTCTTCTTTTTGTCAGTTTGTTCGCATATTGCTTCCAATCTTGTCTAAATTCCTCCTAAATCCTTTAAATTTCGTTGCTATTCATTTTCTTTGGTTCTTTCTCCGTTGCCATTGTCTTGAGTTAATTGAATCGCTGCAAGTTAGTGACTCTTGATTTGTATTGGTGATTAGTTTCTTAAAGAACTAAAGGAAAAATAGAGAGTGGTGAGTGCCATAAGAGTGCCAGAAAAGGCCATTGAAAAGAGTGAAACACGAGTGGATTGGAGTGATGTTTAATTGAGAGTAAACACGTGAGGGAGTGTTTGGTGAGGTCATTTTTTTTTTTATTACTAATATTTTCTTGCAGGTTTAAAAACATGTCTAATCATGAAAGTGAAGTCGCCAATCCGGATCTGAATTTTACTATTCGGGCAATGCAACAACAATTTGAGCGAATGAATCTTGTTTTTGGAGAAATAAGGGACCGAATGGATAGGCAAGACGCTGCCATAGCTGACTTGCGTAGGGAGCCACCTATGCGAGCTCAAAATGGTAGAAATGTGTGAGGCGAGTTGCTTCCCCACCTGTACATGAATTTGATGATGAAGTATCTGATGATGTTGAAGATGAAGAAGAGCAAGTTGCATATGATGGTAGATATATGGCTCGAGGTGGAAGGCAAGAAAGAAGAGCACGAAGAGATTATAGAGGTCAGAATCGACAAGATGACAACATCAGCAGTATAAAGATGAAGATACCACCATTCCAAGGCAAAAATGACCCTGATGTGTACCTTGAATGGGAGCGTAAGGTGGAACTAGTCTTCGAATGCCATAATTATTCCGAAGAAAAGAAGGTGAAGCTTGCTGCAGTTGAATTAACTGATTATGCACTTGTGTGGTGGGATCAATTGTTGTTGACAAGGAGGAGAAACCGTGAGAGGCTTATTGACACTTGGGATGAGATGAAGGCTGTCATGAGGAGACGATTTGTTCCTAGTCATTATTATCGAGAGCTTTATCAGCGTTTGCAAAGTCTTACACAAGGCTCCAAAAATGTGGAAGATTATCATAAAGAGATGGAGATGGCTATGATTCGAGCAAACATTGAAGAGGACAGAGAGGCCACTATGGCTAGATTTTTAAGTGGGCTATATATTGCCAATATAGTTGAATTACAACCTTATGTGGAGTTAGAAGATATGGTGCATATGGCAATGAAAGTGGAGAAGCAATTGAAATGCAGAGGGGCAGCAAGAGGTGGGTTTAATGCTGCAAGTTCAGGTTCAAGTTCTAATTGGAGGTCCAATTTGGGAAAGAATGATGATAAAGCTGTTTCGAAGTCTAAGGAAGATGAAAACAAGCATAAAAGCCATGGGGACAGCAAAGAGAAAGGTAAAACCACTTTCCATCCTAAAAAAAATAGAGATATTAAATGCTTTAAGTGTTTGGGGACTGGACATATTGCTTCTCAATGCCCCAACAAAAGGGCAATGATTTTGCGTGACAATGGGGATATAGAGACTGAGGATGATGAGAGTGATTCTATGCCACCTTTGGATGATGCTAGTGATGTAGAGTATGCCGTGGAGGGTAATGCTTTGGTTATAAGGCGTGCATTGAATACTCAAGTGAAAAGGAATGATGGTGATGAGGTTCAGAGAGATAATATCTTTCACACGAGATGTCTTATTCATGATAAAACATGTAGTATGATCATTGACGGTGGTAGTTGTGTGAATGTAGCTAGTACTACTTTGGTGGAGAAATTGAATTTGCCTATTTTGAAACATCCTAGGCCATACAAATTGCAATGGTTAAACGAGTGCGGAGAAGTTAAGGTGAATAGGCAGGTACTAGTTTCGTTTTCCATTGGAAGGTATAAGGATGAGGTGTTGTGCGATGTGGTACCTATGCATGCTGGTCATTTGTTGCTTGGTAGGCCTTGGCAATTTGATAGACGTGTCTTTCATGATGGGTACAAAAACAGATACACGTTTGAGAAAGATGGGAGAAAGATTACACTTGCTCCTTTAACTCCAACGCAAGTGTATGAGGATCAATTAGGGATTAAGAGAGCTTTTGATGAGAAGAATAAAAGTGGAGTTGAAAAGAGTGAAAAGAGAGATTTTGAGAATGAGAGCAAAGTAAGTTTGAGTGAAAATAAAGAGTGTTCAATTGAAAAGAAAAAGAATGCAGTCCAAAATGAGGGAAAAGAGAAAGAGAGTAAAGTGAGTTTATTTGCTAAAGAAAGAGATGTTAAGAGTGCCTTTTTTGCAAGCAAGCCAATATTTGTACTTTTGTACAAAGAGGCTTATTTAAATGATTTTAATCTTAACACTTCTTTGCTTAGTGTTGCTGTTGCTCTTTTACAGGAATTTGAGGATGTCTTTCCTGAAGAGATACCGAAGGGGTTACCACCAATCAGAGGGATAGAACATCAAATTGATTTGTTGCCTGGAGCTGCTATTCCAAATCGACCGGCCTATAGAAGTAATCCTGAGGAGACGAAGGAACTTCAAGGGCAAGTTGAAGAGCTTTTAAGCAAAGGGACATGTTCGTGAAAGCATGAGTCCGTGCTCCGTTCCTGTTTTGTTGGTGCCAAAGAAAGACGGAACATGGCGGATGTGTGTGGATTGTCGACCTATCAACAAAATAACGGTAAAGTATCGACATCCCATTCCTCGTTTAGATGACATGCTTGATGAACTACATAGATCCACCATCTTTTCTAAAATTGATCTTAAAAGTGGTTATCACCAAATTAGGATGAAAGAAGGAGATGAGTGGAAAACTGCTTTTAAAACAAAACATGGTTTATATGAATGGTTGGTTATGCCTTTTGGTTTAACTAATGCACCTAGCACGTTTATGCGTCTTATGAACCATGTATTGCGTGCATTTATAGGCAAATTTGTGGTTGTCTATTTTGATGACATTTTAGTATATAGCAAGAGCTTACATGATCATATTAGTCATTTAAGATGTGTGTTTGAAGCTTTGAGGCGTGAAAAACTATATGCTAACTTGACAAAGTGCACTTTTTGCATAGATAGACTTGTGTTTCTTGGGTTTGTTGTTAGTGCTAGGGGCGTGGAAGTTGATGAAGAAAAAGTGAAGGCCATCAAAGATTGGCCCACCCCAACATCAACAACGGAAGTGAGGAGCTTTCATGGCTTAGCTGGATTTTATCGGAGGTTTGTGAAACATTTCAGCACCATTGCCGCACCTTTAACTGAGATCATCAAGAAAGATGTAGGTTTTAAGTGGGGCGAAGCGCAAGAAATTGCATTCAACACTTTGAAAAAAAAGCTAAGTTCTGCTCCCTTACTTCTTTTACCAAATTTTTCTAAAACATTTGAAATCGAATGTGATGCTTCTGGTATTGGTATAGGTGCTGTTCTCATGCAAGACAAACGACCCATTGCTTACTTCAGTGAAAAACTCAATGGGGCTGCCTTAAATTATTCCACATACGACAAAGAGCTCTATGCTTTGGTAAGGGCATTGGAAACATGGCAGCATTATTTATGGCCAAAGCAATTCGTGATCCACACTGATCATGAGTCCTTGAAGCACTTGAAGGGGCAAACTAAATTGAATCGACGTCATGCAAAATGGGTGGAACTCATTGAAACCTTTCCTTATGTGATTCAGTACAAGCAAGGTAAAGAGAATGTGGTAGCTGATGCACTTTCTAGGAGGTATGCCTTAATCACAACTTTAAGTTCTAAGCTTTTAGGATTTGAACAAATTAAAGAAATGTATGCTACTGATTCTGATTTTGCCAATGTGTATAATGCGTGTGAGCATTTAGCTTTTCAAAAGTTCTATAGGCATGATGGATTCTTGTTTAGAGAAGGTAAATTGTGCGTGCCCATATGTTCTTTAAGGGAATTACTTGTGCATGAGGCACATAGTGGAGGTTTAATGGGACATTTTGGTGTGGCTAAGACATTAGACATATTGCATGAACATTTCCTTTGGCCTAATATGCGTAGAGATGTAACAAGAATATGTTCTAAATGCATTTCATGTAGACAAGCTAAATCTATAATCTTACCGCATGGATTGTATACGCCTTTACCTATTCCTACGGACCCTTGGGTTGATATTTCAATGGATTTTGTTTTGGGTTTACCTAGGACAAAAAAAGGTAGAGATAGCATATTTGTTGTTGTGGATAGATTTAGCAAAATGGCGCATTTTATTGCATGTCACAAGACTGATGATGCAACAAATATTGCTGACTTGTTCTTTAGGGAGGTTGTGCGTTTGCATGGTGTTCCTAAGACAATTGTTTCTGATAGGGATGTTAAGTTCTTAAGCCATTTTTGGAAAGTTTTGTGGGGTAAGTTAGGAACTAAATTGCTTTATTCTACAACTTGTCATCCACAAACTGATGGACAAACAGAGGTAGTGAATAGAACTTTAGGAAACTTATTACGTGCCATTGTTGGTAAAAACTTGAAAACTTGGGAAGATTATTTGCCATTTGTTGAGTTTGCATATAATAGGAGTGTGCATTCATCTACTGGTTGTTCACCATTTGAAATTGTGTATGGTTTCAATCCTTTAACTGTGTTAGATTTGATGCCTTTACCTTTGAATAAAGTTACAAGCTTAGATGGTCAGAAGAAGGCTGAATTGGTTAAAACCATTCATGAGAAAGCGCGGTAGCACATAGAAAAGAAAAACAAGACCTATGCCCAACAAGCCAATAAAGGGCGCAAACTTGTAACTTTTGAACCTGGAGATTGGGTTTGGGTGCACTTGAGGAAGGATAGATTTCCTACACGACGGAAGTCTAAGCTTGACCCTCGAGGCGATGGTCCTTTCCAAGTTTTAGGAAGATCAATGATAATGCCTACAAGATTGATTTGCCTGGTGAGTACAGTGTTTCTGCTTCATTTAATGTTGCTGACATATCTCCTTTTGACATGGATGTAGATTCGAGGACGAATCTTTTTGAAGAGGGGGGGAATGATGTGAGCAGCACACATGACATTGGAGTTGATGGTGCACGAGACAAGGATGGTCGTTCCAAGGATGAATTGAGTATACCCGATGGACCAATCACCAGAGTAAGGTCAAAGAGGTTAAAAACGGCATTGCAAGGCTTTGTGCAACATTTTATTGACTTGGAGCTGAGGGCGCGTGACAAGGCTTATGATGGACCTTCGATAGTGGCCTACGGTGGACCATCAAGTGGAGTCAAGGGACCAGCCCAATATGTCAACCTAATTGGCACATATGGGCCTAATATTAAAGTCTAGAATTTAATATGTTTCAGCCCATTATATAAATAAGCATGTCATGTGCTATGCATGTGATTTTTTAATGAGGTGTCATGTTTATATTGTTTTGGGCTTGTTTATTTGAATTTGAACAGTAGGCTTTATATTTAAGCCAATTAGGGCATATTTAGGGTTTCTTTGTGAACTATAGTAACTATAAATACATGTTTGTGCCTCCTTTATGGGGATGACGAGATTTTGCTAAAAGAATGAGAGGTTATTTCTCCTAAGTTCTTCATTGAACTTTTAATCGAACTTATCAGGGGTTAATCTAACCTTTGTGGCGTTCATTCTTCTCTTGAATCTTGGTTTTTGTTTGCAATACAACAACAGGTCAAGATTTCATATATTTGAATCTTGTATTAGGATTTGGGGTTCTTGATCCAAATCTGGTTTTGGGGGTTTCAAGACTTGATTCTTGGGGTTTCCGCATCATCTTATCAAGCTATGCTTGTGGCGATCAAAACCATGACTTATCTCTCACCTTCTCATCTATGTCTTGGGAGTGGCGTCAATATCCTTCTTTTATAATTTTGGTTCTTGATTGAGTTCTAATCATTGGCTCAAAGTTCTTTATAACTTTGGTTCTTGATTGACATATAATCAATATGTCAAAAATTTTTATTTTATAAACCTTATTTAATCTTTCTTGGGGTTGTGTTTCAATACGATTGTGGGTGTCGTATCGTTATATACGAGGTTCGCATCAGGTGGAATTCATTTAGACGTTTTCATACGTGATTCGGTACAAACAAGGTAAGGAAAAAGTCGTGGCAGATGCACTCTCCCGCAGGTATGTATTACTTTCCACTCTTGATGCTAAGTTGCTTGGTTTTGAACACATCAAATAATTATATCCGTTAGACCATGATTTTAGTGATGTGTCTCAATCTTATGAGAAATCTGCATTTGGAAAGTTTTTTGGGCATGATGATTATTTGTTTCGGGAAAATAAGTTATGTGTGCCTAATTGTTTATTGCGAGATTTATTAGTTAGGGAATCCCATAGTGGAGGTTTAATGAGATATTTTGGAGTTACTAAGACCTTAGTCGTTTTACAAGAACACTTCTATTGGCCACACATGAAAAGGGATGTTAAGAGGATTTGTGATAAATGTGTTACATGTAGGTAGGCAAAATCCAGAGTGCAACCCCACAGTTTATTATACATACGGTATTCCTTGTGAACCTTGGATTGATTTTTCGATGGACTTTGTGTTAGGTTTGCCTAGGTCTAAATATGGTAGAGATTCAATTTTTGTGGTTGTGGATAGATTCTCTAAGATGACACATTTTATTCCATGTCACAAAACTGATGATGCTTCACATGTTGCTGAATTATTCTTTCTAGACATTGTGAGATTACATGGTATGCCTGAGACAATTGTTTCAGATAGAGATGTTAAGTTTTGAGTTACTTTTGAAAGACCTTGTGGGGTAAGTTAGGAATTAAATTATTGTTTTCTACTACTTGTCACCCTCAAGCTGATGGTCAAACTGAAGTAGTAAATAGGACTTTGTCTACTTTGTTGAGGGCTATTATCACAAAGAACATCAAAATATGGGAAGAGTGTTTACCACATGTTGAGTTTGCTTATAATCATACTGTTTATTCAGCAACTAAGTTTTCACCATTTGAAATTGTTTATGGTTTTAATCCCTTAACTTCATTGGAATTAATGCCATTACATGTGTCTGAACATGTTAACTTAGAGGGAAAGAAAAAAGTTGAATTTGTTAAGCTGATACATGAGAAAGCAAGGCTCAGCATTGAGAAGAGAACGGAGCAATATGCAAAACAAGCTAACCAAAGGGCGGCACAAGTTAATTTTTGAACTTGGAGACTAATTGAAAGGGCCATTAAATACCTTACAAAACAGGAAACTAATTAAAACTAAAACAAGCAACTAATTGTTTTGATCCCTATTTAGAAGGCTGAAATTAAAGCAAATCAGCCTTTTAATTTGGGAAACAAATCAATTCATTATTCACGGAAAATCTAAAAGGAAACAACTGAAATTAAATCTTCTCCACACACCCTAGCTTGTGCCACACGCCCAAGCTCTCTGCCACACACCCAAGTCAACTCCTATTCAACCCAATCAATTGCCTTGATGATGTTAATTAGGCCTTGGTCTTCATATGGGCTCATCTTGGACTTTATTAAGTCGAAATCAGCCCAAGTGTCTTGAATCAAGCCATTTAGTGCTTCCTTGAATCTCTTAGCCCTTACCCTTGTTATTGGCCCAACCAAAACATGTAATGGATCACTTGGTATAGCTCCCTTGTTCGTATCATTCCCTCTCTCTTGAAAAGGATTTGTCATCAAATCGTCACCTACATCAAAAGGAGACAAATCAGAAACATTGAAGCTTGCACTAACATTATACTCACCTGGAAGATCTAACTTGTAAGCGTTGTCATTGATTCGTTCAATCACTTGAAATGGGTCATCTCCCCTCGGAAGTAATTTAGAACGCCGCTGCATTAGAAATCGTTCCTTCCTCATATGTAACCACACCCAATCACCAGGTTCAAACACAACTTTCTTGCGTCCTTTATTAGCTTGCGTGGCATATTGCTCAGTTCTCCTCTCTATGTTTTGTCGAGTCTTTTCATGGATTTGCTTGACAAAATCTGCCTTTTTCTTCCCATCCAAGTTAACATAGTCATTCATAGGTAAAGGAATTAAATCCAAGGGAGTCGATGGATTAAAACCATACACAACTTCAAAAGGCGAAAAATGAGTTGCAGAATGCACACTTCTATTATAAGAAAATTCTACATGCGGCAAACAATCCTCCCATGTTTTCAAGTTCTTTTGTATTATAGCACGCAACAAGGCAGATAAAGTCATATTAACTACTTCAGTTTGACCATCAGTCTGGAGATGACAAGTAGTAGAAAATAAAAACTTAGTTCCTAACTTACCCCACAAAGTCTTCCAAAAGTAGCTTAAGAACTTAGCATCCCTATCCGAAACAATGGTCTTAGGCATGCCATGCAATCTAACAATTTCTTTGAAAAACAAATCAGCAATATGTGATGCATCATCAGTTTTATGACAAGGAATGAAATGTGTCATTTTATAAAACCTATCAACAACCACATATATAGAGTCCCTACCGATACAAACCACGCCAACCCGTGATGAAACCCGTAACCAAGAGAAGAAACCAAAACCGTTTTTCTAAGACAAGTTCGTAGGAATGGAACTGCGACCCGTTACCTATGACGAGGTAAGAACCTTGGTATGGTGAAGATGCCACAATCAACAATGGAGGGTTGATTGATAAGTCGAAGGTTTCAAACGCCACGGATAATTCCGATAAGTTTGAGAGTTGTTCAAAGAACCAAAGAAAAATTCATTCTCACAAATACCATGAAAATTGACTGCCCTCTTTCATTGATATTACGCCTATTTATAGGTTGAAGATACAAATTCGAATTCGGATATTACAATCATTAAAATCAAAGAGAATCATGCCTATGACGAAAAAAGTAATTTCGGATTACAATAATAGTAAAGGAAATAATGCCTAAGACAAAAAGGAAAAGTCTAAGATATAATATTCCCAATTTTACTAGAAACTTAAATTGGAGAGTTGACTCTTCTCCCATTATGCTGGTGAATTTATGCCCAAGGTTCACGCCTATTGAATGCAAAGATTAAGTTTGACTTGGGCTGGAATCCTTTATGATGTGAACCCGTAGGATTAAAACCGTAGAACCCACAAACAAATCAATAAACACCCCAAGAAAGCCAAGAATCAGATTTTTAATTGTTCCAGACCCGTTGAAAACTCGTTTCAAGAACCCGGATTGATAGTAGGAACGCCACAAAGATTTGATCCTTTGATAAGTTCTAAGTTCATTCAAGAACAAGAAGAGGAAACAAATTCTCTCAATTCTTTTAATTGATGGCTGCTGAAAACTGATATAAAATTAGGGTTTTGCCTTATTTATATTAAGGCTAAATAAAATAAACTACTCCTAAATGGATCCAAACCCTAATTGGCTTCAAAGGCTCATTAATTAAAATAACCCAATATGATATCTAATTAAATGAGACCCAAAACTAATCAACTTAACCCCTCATACGTGAACAGTAACCAAGTCACAAATAAGGCCTCTTGATTACAAAAACTCTAGCCCAAATTACACATAAACTTATTTAAAAAAATAATTGCTTTGGAGGCCCACACAATAAGACTCCAACAGCCATGATGCCAACCCACACGTCCAATGCTTCAAATGCTAGGACGTCTTCTCCCCGACTTCAATTACATGAATGAATGTTGTTGGTGTCTTGCTAGTTGCACTTTTAGCCCAAGTAGATTGCACAAGTCCTTGCATTGCTTCTTTGATCTTCTTTGCTCTTGATCTTGTTGTTGGCCCATCCGGAATGTGCAAAGGATCCTTCTTATTCTTGTCAACCAACCCACCTTGGTACTCATCATTCCCCCTCTCCTCAAAAGGATTCGACCTCGAATCATCACCTACATCAAAAGGAGAAAGATCAGCAACATTAAAGGTAGCAGACACATTATACTCACCTGGAAGATCCACTTTATAGGCATTATCATTTATTTTCTCGAGAATTTGGAATGGTCCATCTCCTCTTGGATGCAACTTTGTTCTTCTATAGTTTGGAAACCTCTCTTTACGCATGTGAATCCAAACCCAATCACCTGGTTCAAAGGTCACACGCCTTCTTCCTTTGTTGGCTTGAGACGCATATTGTTCATTCTTCTTTTCAATCTGAAGCCGTACCCTCTCATGTAGTGACTTCACTAATTCTGCTCTCTTTTTTCCATCCAAACTACCCCTTTCATTAATAGGTAATGGCATCAAATCCAAAGGAGTAAGTGGATTAAAACCATAAACGATTTCAAAAGGAGAATAAGAAGTAGTAGAATGCATGGTCCTATTGTATGCAAACTCTATGAATGGCAAGCAATCCTCCCAAGTTTTCAGGTTTTTATGAATGACAGTGCGCAAGAGCTGTGTTAAAGTTCTGTTAACTACCTTAGTTTGTCCATCGGTTTGAGGATGACAAGTGGTGGAGAATAAAAGCTTAGTGCCTAACTTACCCCACAAAACTTTCCAAAAGTAGATAAGGAACTTAACATCTCTATCTGACACAATACTCTTGGGTACACCATGGAGTCGCACTATCTCCCTAAAAAACAAGTAAGCTATATTCACAGCATCATCAGTTTTATGACACGGAATGAAGTGTGCCATCTTACTAAACCTATCAACGACCACGAAAATAGAATCCCTACCCTTTTTAGTTCGAGGCAGTCCCAAAACAAAATCCATAGAAAGATCTACCTAAGGTTCACTAGGAACGGGTAAAGGTGTATACAACCCATGTGGCAAAACATTAGACTTGGCCCTTTTGCAAGTAATGCATCTGTCACAAATGCGAATGACATCTCTTCTCATCTTAGGCCAAAAGAAATGCTCATGCAAGATTTCTAATGTTTTC
The DNA here is from genome assembly GCA_022984855.1 of Dimocarpus longan. Taxonomy (NCBI): domain Eukaryota; kingdom Viridiplantae; phylum Streptophyta; class Magnoliopsida; order Sapindales; family Sapindaceae; genus Dimocarpus; species Dimocarpus longan. The sequence goes on from CM041021.1 coordinate 10,979,559, forward strand.
CTAACACCAAAATGACCAATTAGACCCCCACCATGCGCCTCACGCACCAATAACTCACGCATAGAACAATTAGGCACACACAATTTGCTTTCCCTAAACAAATAACCATCATGCTTGTAGAATTTGTCAACAACTCCTTTATCACATGCCATGTACACAACAGAAAAATCAATATCATTTGCATACATTTCTTTCACATATTCAAATCCAAGCATTTTGGCACTCATTAAGAAGCACGTACCTCCTTGATAAAGCATCAGCAACTATATTCTCCTTACCTCGTTTATACTTAATGACGTAGGGAAAAGTCTCGATATACTCCATCCATCTAGCATGCCTTTTATTCAATTTACCTTGCCCCTTGAGATGTTTCAAAGACTCATGGTCGGTGTGGATCACAAACTCCTTAGGCCATAGATAGTGTTGCCACGTCTCCAAAGCCCTAACAAGAGCATAAAGCTCTTTGTCATAAGTGGGATAATTCAAGGCTGCCCCACTTAATTTCTCACTGAAAAATGCTATGGATCGCCCTTCCTGCATCAAAACCGCTCCAATCCCTACTCCTAAGGCATCACATTCAATCTCAAACGTTTTGTTAAAATCTGGTAATGCTAACACAGGTGCAGAACATAACCTATCTTTGATATGATTAAATGCATTTTCTTGATCAATGCCCCAATGAAATCCAACATTCTTTTTAACAATTTCAGTGAGTGGTGCTGTGATAGTGCTAAAATCTTTAACAAACCGTCTATAAAAACTAGCTAGACCATGGAAATTTCTTACCTCAGTGACGCTTTTAGGAGTTGGCCACTCCTTAATGGCTTGAACTTTCTCTTCATCCACCTCAATACCTTTTGAGCTAACAACATAACCAAGAAACACAACATTTTCCATGCAAAATGTACATTTCTTAAAATTGGCATACAACTTTTCTTGTCTTAAAACCTCAAAAACACTCCTCAAATGCATAACATGCTCATCAAGACTCTTGTTGTACACTAGGATATCATCGAAATACACAACCACAAATTTTCCAATGAATGCATGCAAAACATGGTTCATTAACCTCATGAAAGTGCTAGGTGCATTAGTGAGACCAAATGGCATTACTAACCACTCATATAAACCATATTTAGTTTTAAAAGCAGTTTTCCACTCATCTCCCTCTTTCATCCTAATTTGATGGTATCCACTTTTAAGATCAATTTTACTGAAAATGCATCCATGCAACTCATCAAGCATGTCATCTAACCTAGGTATTGGATGACGATACTTTACCGTTATGTTGTTAATTGCCCTGCAATCAATGCACATTCTCCATGTTCCATCTTTTTTTGGAACCAATAGGACGGGTACAGCACATGGACTCATACTTTCTCTCACGTACCCTTTGCTCATCAATTCCTCAACTTGCCTTTGAAGTTCTTTTGTTTCCTCTGGATTACTTCTATAGGCTGGTCGGTTTGGAATAGCCGCTCCCGGTACGAAATCAATTTGATGCTCAATGCCTCTAATGGGTGGCAATCCACTAGGCATCTCCTCAGGAAACAAGTCTTCAAATTCCTGCAACAAAGAAATAGCTATACTAGGAAGGGATTGGTTAGTTTCATCAAGACTTAGATATGATTCTTTGTAGACAAGCAAGATCATAGAATGACCTGCTATGAAAGCTCTATTAACCTCCCTTTCTTTTGCAAAAAAACTCAATTTTGTTTTTCCACTCCTCTCTATACGCTCTCTTTCTTTTCCTTCTTGTGGTCTCTCTCTTTCCTCACCTTTATCAGTCACCTCTCCCTTTTCTGTTCCACTCATTTTTCTTCTAGATGTTTCAGCCTCACTCTCATTTTTCCTCTCTATTTTTTCCTCTCGTATCCCAACCTCATTCTTTCTCTTTTGCTCAACCTCTCCTTTCAATTTCATTTGATCCTCAAAAACTTGTTTTGGAGTTAATGGAACAAGTGTAATGGATTTTCCTTCTTTAACAAAGTTGTACCTATTCTTAAACCCATCATACATCACTTTCCTATCATACTGCCATGGCCTCCCCAACAGAATATGGCCAGCATGCATAGAAACCACATCACAAAGCACCTCATCTCTATACCTCCCTGATGTGGAACCCCAAGATCCAAATTGTTTCTACGAACTCTTTATCACTCACAACCAGATTTGATTCATACCAAAGTAATTCAGGTTGATTTGTTCTATCACCCAAGAAATGCGTTTTGAAAAAAACCCAAGAGAATACCCTTGAACCCAAGATCAAAGCAATCAAGAACAATAGAAATAGGAAGTAGAATTGAAAAACAAAGACAAACTCAATTGCATCAATTCAACACCTTAAGCATAAAATCACAAGAAAGCAAACTCTCTTAAATTCCATATAGGAAATGTTTGAAGAAATATTCAGCTCTGCAAAATGAAATTAAACAGCCCTATTTAAAGATTTTACAACCATAATGTATATTGAGCCTAAGCACTAATTAAGGTGGAGTCAACACTCTCATAAATGCCAAAAATCACTCCTTGATTCTTGCCATCATGAATGTCAAAATAACTCCTTGATTCTTGCCATTAATTAGTGAATGAATCTGGACACCACTTGAATGATTGGAAATAAGATGGGCTGAATCCAAAGCTAGTCTTTTAGCCCAATTACATTAATCAAATTGGGCTCTTTAAAATCTCCATGCTTAGACAGCCCATTATCAACCCAATTTTGCACAAATAGTTGAAGTTGTTCCTTTAACCTTTTAGCTGGGGCCCTAGTGATTTGTCCATTAAAATCTTCAAGATGAATCTCCAAGTCACTTCCTTGAGCACTAGTGGCATGTGGAGCAGCATTTGTAACATTTCCCCGCCCTTCAAAAGGATTCGTCCTCGAATCAGATCCTGCATCAATATCAAAGGGAGATAAATCAGAAACATTAAAAGTAGCTGAAACACCATACTCACCAGGTAGATCAATGCGGTATGCATTGTCATTAATCTTTGCAACAACTTGAAAAGGTCCGTCTCCACGAGCATCCAATTTTGATTTCCTTTTGGAAGGAAATCTTTCCTTGTGCATGTGAACCCAAACCCAGTCTCCTGGTTCAAATGACACCATGCGCCTTCCTTTGTTCACTTGAGATGCAATTTGCTCATTTCGCTTCTCTATCTTTTGTCTTGCTTTGTCATGAATGGATTTAACCATCTCTGCCCTTTTATCCATCTGTATTAGAAATCTCACTCAAAGGAATAGGCAAAAGATCTAAAGGAGTTCGTGGATTAAATCCATACACAATTTCAAAAGGAGAAAACCCAGTGGTAGAATGCACACTCCTATTATATGCAAATTCAACAAAAGACAGATTATCTTCCCAAGTTTTAACATTCTTTCCAATCAAAGCACGCAACAATGTTCCCAAAGTCCTATTTACTACTTCAGTTTGCCCATCAGTTTGAGGATGGGAAGCAGTAGAAAACAATAATTTAGTACCAAGTTTGGACCAAAGTACTCGCCAAAAGTGACTCAAAATTTAACATCTCGATCCGACACAATGGTTTTTGGAATGCCATGTAAACGCACAATCTCTTTAAAGAATAAATTAGCAATATATACATCATCAGTTTTATGACATGGTATGAAATGAGCCATTTTGGAAAAACGATCCACAACCACAAAAATTGAGTCCTTTCTATTTCTAGTTCTTGGTAAACCCAAAACAAAGTCCATAGAAATGTCAACCCAAGGATTTGTTGGTGCTGGCAAAGGCATGTATAATCCATGGGTTTGAGTGCTAGATTTAGCTTGTCTACATGAAATGCAACCAGAACAGATTTTCTCAACACTCTTACGCATATTAGGCCAAAAGAAGTGTTCATGCAAGATGCTCAAAGTTTTGTCAATGCCAAAATGTCCCATAAGACCTCCACTATGAGCTTCACGAACAAGCAATTCCCTAATTGAACTATTAGGCACACATAATTTTTCTCCTTTAAAAAGAAATCCCTCATGCCTATAGAAATCACGGAATGCAGCATGCTCACAAGCATTATAAACATTAGAGAAATCACTATCATGTGCATACAAATCCTTCAAATGCTCAAATCCCAACAACTTAGTTGAAAGAGTAGAGATTAAAGCATACCTTCTAGATAACGCATCTGCCACGATGTTCTCTTTACCTTGCTTATATTGGATCACATATGGAAAGGATTCTATGAATTCCATCCATTTGGCGTGACGCTTGTTTAGCTTACTTTGCCCTTTCAAGTGTTTCAATGACTCGTGATCTGTATGAATCACGAACTCCTTTGGTAACAAATAATGTTGCCATGTTTGCAATGCTCTCACCAAGGCATACATCTTCTTATCATAAGTTGAGTAGTTAAGCTGTGCTCCATGTAGCTTTTCACTAAAATAAGCAACGGGCCTTTTTTCCTGCAATAAAACAGCACCTATACCAATCCCGGAGGCGTCACATTCAATTTCAAAAGTTAAATCGAAATTAGGTACCCTCAACAATGGTGCACTGCTCAACTTCTCCTTTAGCACTGAAAATGCATGTTCTTGTTCTTTACCCCAAATAAATCCCTTATCTTTCTTCATGATCTCAGTTAATGGTGCAGCAATGGTACTAAAATCTTTGACAAATCTCTTATAGAAACTTGCCAAACCATGAAAACTTCTCACTTCACTCACAGTTTTAGGTGTCGGCCATTCTTGAATAACCTTTACCTTTTCATTATCTACTTCAATTCCATTTGAACTCACGACATAACCCAAGAAAATGAGGCGATCAGTGCAAAATGAACATTTCTTTAAGTTAGCATACAACTTGTTTTTGCGCAAAGCATCAAACACACATTTTAAATGCTTAACATGCTCATCAATAGATTTGCTATACACTAGAATGTCATCAAAATAGACAACCACAAATATTCCAATACACTCACGCAAAACATGGTTCATTAATTGCATAAATGTACTAGGGGCATTGGTTAGGCCAAACGGCATTACCATCCACTCATACAATCCATGTTTTGTTTTAAAAGCGGTTTTCCACTCATCACCTGCTTTTATTCTAATTTGATGATAACCACTTTTCAAATCGATTCTAGAAAAGACACATGCACCATGCAATTCATCCAACATGTCATCAAGTCGAGGTATGGGGTGTCGATACTTTACCGTTTATTTTGTTGACAGCTCTACAATCCACGCACATACGCCAACTTCCATCCTTCTTTGGTACCAACAAGACGGGTACTGCACATGGACTTAAACTTTCTCTTATAAGTCCTTTCTTCAAGAGCTCTTCCACTTGCTTTTGTAGCTCCTTTGTCTCTTCGGGATTGCTTCTATAGGCTGGCCTATTAGGGATGGCAGCCCCGAGAATGAGGTCGATTTGATGTTCTATCCCTCTCAAAGGTGGTAAACCCTGAGGTAAATCATCGGGAAAAACTTCACCGTACTCCTGCAAAACATCAATAACAACACTTGGCAAAGAAGGGTCAAAGTCGTTAGTAGAAAAATAAGCCTCATTGTACAAAAGTACAATCATTGGCCTATGAGTAGTTAAAGCCTTCCTCACATCTCTCATTTTCGCATAGAAGCTCATTTTCTTTCCCTCTTTTTTTTTCTATTTCTCTCGGCCTCTCTTTGAACGAACTCTCCATAAGACTTCTCAAGTTGCAATTGATCTTCAAAGATCTGTTTAGGGGTCAAAGGAAGAAGAGTATACTTTTTGCCTTCTTTCTCAACCATGTACCTATTAAGATATCCATCATGGTTCACTCTCCTATCCCATTGCCATGGTCTACCTAACAACAAGTGACTAGCTTGCATAGGAACAACATCACAATTAACTTCATCATGGTACCTTCCAATAGCAAATGGAACCCTCACTTGTTTAGTGACCTTCACTTCCCCACTATTGTTAAGCCATTGCAATCTATAAGGTCTTGGATGTTTTATAGTTTCCAACCCTAACTTATCCACAAATAAAGTACTAGCTACATTCACACAACTACCCCCATCAATAATCAAACTACACACTTTCCCTTCAACTAAACACCTAATATAAAAAAGATTTTCCCTTTGCAACCTAACCCCCTCATTATCCTCTTTCACTTGCACATTAAGAGCACGCCTAGTAACCAACAATTGTCCCTCAGTAGGCAACTCAACATCACTACAATCCTCTAAAGGAGGCATCTCATCCTCATCATTACTTTCCTCATCTATCTCTACCCCATTACCGCGCATCACCATTGCCCTTTTATTTGGGCATTGAGATGCTATGTGCCCATACCCCAAACACCTAAAACACTTAATGTCACGACTTCTAGAGTTTTGGGTAGAAGTAGTACCTTTGTTTTTGTTGTCAAGTGATTGAGATAATTGCGCCTTGTCATCCTTTTTTATTTGGGCAGCCTTGTTATCATTCCTCCAATTTGGCCTCCCTGAATTTGTTTGAGCTGAAAAGGTGTTGGCTTGTTTCCCTTTCCCCTTGCGTTGCAATTGCCTTTCTATCTTCATAGCCATGTGCACCATATCTTCCATCTCCACATAGTATTGCAACTCCACTCTGTCGGCTATGTCCTTATTAAGTCCATTGAGAAACCTTGCCATGGTGGCCTCTCTATCTTCCTCCACGTTTGCTCGGATCATAGCAATCTCCATTTCTTTGTAGTATTCCTCCACACTCTTTGTTTCTTGTACAAGACTTTGCAATCTTTGGTGCAAGTCCCTATAATAATGGCTTGGAACAAATCTACGCCTCATGATAGCCTTCATTTCAGCCCACGTTCGGATCGGTCTTTCACCATTTCTCCTCCTACTTACAAGAAGTTGATCCCACCATACAAGTGCATATTCTCCAAACTCCACCGCTGCCAGTTTGATCTTCTTTTCCTCCGAGTAATTGTGACATTCGAAGATTAATTCCACTTTTCGCTCCCACTCCATATATGCATCCGGATCATTCTTCCCCAGAAAGGATGGAATTTTCATTTTTATACTCCCGATATTCCTATCAAGATCATTTTGGTTCCACCTACCCCTTCCATAATGTCGACCTTCATTGACCAAGGGAGCTTGATCATCAAATTCCTCTTCAGACTCTTCTATATATTGAGGTGCAGGTTGCCTTCTTGCCCTTGGAATATTTTGGGCAGTCCCTTCACGCAAGGCATTGATCTCGTTTTGTTGCCTCTCCAAAGTGTCATTCATGTTGCCAAGAACAAGTTGAATCCTCTCAAACTGTTGTTGCATGGCGTTGAGAAGAAATTCTTGGTCTTTTGGTGTACTTCCGCTTCCTTCCATTTTTTTTTTTTGTGCAATCTGAAATATCAAAGAAAAATAACTAACAAGAACCTCACAAACACTCCCTCACGTGTTTCCCTCGTACTCCTCTTGTGTTTAACTCAAATTGGCTTTTACCCTCTTTTGAACTCACACTCTCTTGCCTTTTACCGCTCAAGCAATCTTTATGATTTTATACATAAGGGCCAAATCAAACAGCAATCAAGATTTCAATGTAATTCAATTTTTCTAAAGGAATCCAAAAAAATAAACAACAAGGATATGCAAAACAAAGCAACAGAACCAATAAAGAAAAAGGCACACACTTGATGTTTATGGTGACTAATAAAGAAATGGACTCAGAAAATGACGCTATAGAATAACAAATATTGAATCTAAGAATGAAACTTGTAATTAATTCCTTACAAAATAACACCCAAACACTCAGGAACATATATATATGTATATTTTTTTTTAAACAAAAATCAGACTCAATAGGGTGAGTCGATTCTTCATAACCCAAGGATAATCAATCACACTAATCACAAATGGAGGATCTCGTTCAGAATTGATGATTTTTTTTTTTTTTTTTTTTTTTTTTAAGAACAAGATCAACAAGCAAGAAGATAATCAACAAGGCTAATGAAAAGAACAGAAAATTAAAAGGATAGATAATTACTTGGTGAGTGTGGCTCTAATACCAAATGATGCGGAACCCCAAGATCCAAATTGTTTCTATGAACTCTTTATCTCACTCACAACCAGATTTGATTCACACCAAAGTAATTCAGGTTGATTTGTTCTATCACCCAAGAAATACGTTTTGACAAAAACCCAAGAGAATACCCTTGAACCCAAGATCAAAGCAATCAAGAACAATAGAAATAGGAAGTAGAATTGAAAAACAAAGACAAACTCAATTGCATCAATTCAACACCTTAAGCATAAAATCACAAGAAAGCAAACTCTCTTAAATTCCATATAGGAAATGTTTGAAGAAATATTCAGCTCTGCAAAATGAAATTAAACAGCCCTATTTAAAGATTTTACAACCACAATGTATATTGAGCCTAAGCACTAATTAAGGTGGAGTCAACTCTCTCATAAATGCCAAAAATCACTTCTTGATTCTTGCCATCATGAATGTCAAAATAACTCCTTGATTCTTGCCATTAATTAGTGAATGAATCTGGACACCACTTGAATGATTGGAAATAAGATGGGCTGAATCCAAAGCTAGTCTTTTAGCCCAATTACATTAATCAAATTGGGCTCTTTAAAATCTCCATGCTTAGACAGCCCATTATCAACCCAATTTTGCATAAATAGTTGAAGTTGTTCCTTTAACCTTTTAGCTTGGGCCCTAGTGATTGGTCCGTTAAAATCTTCAAGATGAATCTCCAAGTCACTTCCTTGAGCACTAGTGGCATGTGGAGCAGCATTTGTAACACTCCCTATGGTAAAAGCTACCAAAACTTGATTATTAACCTTGACCTCTCCACACTCATTCAACCACTGTAATTTGTAAGGTCTAGGATGTTTTAGTGTAGGCAAGTTTAATCTTTCAACAAGGGTGGTGCTAGCTACATTGGCGCAACTTCCCCCATCTATGATCATACTACACACCTTGTTATTAACATGACATCTAGTATGAAATATGTTCTCTCTTTGCTGCTCCATTTCTTCTACCTTAACTTGTGCATTAAGAGCACGCCTAGCAACAAGAGTTTCACCTTCTACGGGGTATTCCACTCCCTCCTCATCACTAGCGTCAACCAACTCAGGCATATCATCACTGTCATCTTCAGTTTCCACCTCCCCATGGTCATGCAAGATCATCGTTCTCTTGTTTGGACATTGAGATGCAATGTGTCACATACCCAAACATTTGAAACATTTGATATTCCTATTCTTAGAAGGTTGGTCTTCGGCCTTTGTTTTGTTTTTGATAGCTTCTCCTTCTTTCCCTTTAGGTGGCTCAATCTTTCCCTTTGAAATAACCCTGTCATTCTTCTCATTATCACCCCACTTCGATTTCCACAGAGTTGTGGAATGCGAAGAGTATCTTGCTGCCCCCTTTTTCTTCAATTGTCTCTCCACCTTCATAGCCATGTGTACCATGTCCTCCAACTCCACATAGTGCTGCAACTCTACTACATTAGCAATATCCCTATTTAAGCCATTCAAAAACCTTGCCATAGTGGCTTCCCTATCCTCCTCAACATTAGCTCTAATCATGGCAACCTCCATCTCCTTGTGATATTCTTCCACACTCCTTGAACCTTGTGTAAGACTTTGAAGTTTCTGATAAAGGTCTCTATAGTAGTGGTTGGGTATGAATCTCTTCCGCATAAGAGCCTTTAATTCTCCCCAAGTTTCAACACGTCTCTCAAGGTTTCTCCTTCTATTTGTCATTAGTTGATCCCACCAGATGATTGCATAATCTGTAAATTCAATCACTGCAAGCTTCACTTTCTTCTCCTCAGAATAGTTATGACAATCAAAGATCAACTCAACCTTTTTCTCCCATTCTAGGTACACTTCAGTATCGTTTCTACCTTGAAAAATGGTATTTTCATTTTAATGTTCCCAAAGTTTCTATCTACCTCATCTCGACCCCGAATGTTTCTCCTAGGACCTCTTCCACGCCTACCCCTCCTAGGCCTAAACCTTTCCATCTCAATTTCAGATTCCAGGTCATTCTCCCCTCCACTTTCAGTTTTTGTTTCTTCCACACCTAAAGGATCATGCCTACGCCTATTTTGACCATTTGGTTCCCGATTAGGCTGCCCTCTTTGGATTCTAGCTATAGCTTCATCTTGTCGGTCCATTCTATCCCTTATCTCTCTAAAAACCACATTCATTCGTTCAAATTGTTAATGTATGGCTTGAAACGTAAAGAATGTGTTGTCAATTTTAGGACTTGAGTTTGAGTCATTAGTGCCTGACATTTTGATGTTAGCTGCAAGGAAAAATAATAATGTCCACAATCCTCACGTGTTTGCACTCCACTCGTGTTTCACTCTAATACTTCCTTTTTTTTTTTTTTTTTTTGTCTTTTTTCCACTCTCTGTTTTCTCTTTCAAGTTCTTTAAGAACTACTGAACTCAATCAAGAACTCGACCTGTGTGTTATTCCCACCAATAAAAGTTCAAGAAACAAGCCAAAAAGTCCAAATCAATTAAAACCAGTGACTGAAATAAAATAAAAGCAAGATACGAAAGAATCAAAGAAAGCACACACGAAAAGATGACTAACTCAATCAAGAAGACAAAATAAGAACAAAAAGAAATTTAAGAATTAGAGAATAGGTGTGAAATTAATTTGTGAACAGATCAACATGAGACAGCCCACACACGATTCATTGACATGAAATCCAAATAAGAACTTATGTATGTGCGATCTCACAATAACACTTGCAATAAGAGATTTTCAATCCAAGAATCATCAAAGAATTAATCCAAGAAGCACTGAATTTTTTTTTTTTTTCAATTTTCGTGCCTTTTTTTTTTTTAACAGGCCACTGCAATTTTTTTTTTTTAACAGACCACTGCACTTTTTTTTTTTTTATAATTTTCGTGCCTTTTTTTTTTTTTTTTTTTTTTTGGAATAGGATTGAAGATGCAATAAGTTTATCAAGAAAGAAAACAACAAAGACGAATTCAAGAATACGTAAACCTAAACGCGGAAGCTAAGAATAATTAAAGATAATGAAACAAACAAACCTGATTTTGGAACCGAAGCTCTGATACCAATTGATGTGAACCCGTAGGATTAAAACCGTAGAACCCACAAACAAATCAATAAACACCCTAAGAAAGCCAAGAATCAGATTTTTAATTGTTCCAGACCCGTTGAAAACTCATTTCAAGAACCCGGATTGATAGTAGGAACGCCACAAAGGTTTGATCCTTTGATAAGTTCTAAGTTCATTCAAGAACAAGAATAGGAAACAAATTCTCTCAATTCTTTTAATTGATGGCTGCTGAAAACTGATATAAAATTAGGGTTTTGCCTTATTTATATTAAGGCTAAATAAAATAAACTACTCCTAAATGGATCCAAACCCTAATTGGCTTCAAAGGCCCATTAATTAAAATAACCCAATATGATATCTAATTAAATGAGACCCAAAACTAATCAACTTAACCCCTCATACGTGAACAGTAACCAAGTCACAAATAAGGCCTCTTGATTACAAAAACTCTAACCCAAATTACACATAAACTTATTTAAAAAAATAATTGCTTTGGAGGCCCACACAATAAGACTCCAACAGCCATGATGCCAACCCACACGTCCAATGCTTCAAATGCTAGGACGTCTTCTCCCCGACTTCAATTACATGAACGAAGGATGGTTCCACCTCGTTTGAGCCCATCTTGAATGTTGGTGGTGTCTTGCTAGTTGCACTTTTAGCCCAAGTAGATTGCACAAGTCCTTGCATTGCTTCTTTGATCTTCTTTGCTCTTGATCTTGTTGTTGGCCCATCCGGAATGTGCAAAGGATCCTTCTTATTCTTGTCAACCAACCCACCTTGGTACTCATCACTTTAGAACTTGGATCAAGCTGATGCATTTTAGTTCCTCATGTGGGCTTCCATCAATGGGCTTCCATGATTGTATTTGAGTGCAAACTTCTTAAATCAGCCCGTTAAGTGCTTCTTTGAACTTCTTAGCTCGAGCCCTCGTAACTGGTCCAATAGGAATTTGAATTGAATCCTTTGGAGACACACCTTGCACCGCATCATTCCACTCCTCTTGAAAAGGATTTGTCCTCAAATCGTCCCCTACATCAAAAGGACTCAAGTCAGTAAGATTGAAAGTGGCACTAACATTATACTCACCCGGTAAATCTAGCTTGTAAGCATTGTCATTGATGCGCTCTAGAACTTGGAAAGGGCCATCTCCTCTTGGAAGCAATTTGGAACGCCTTTGTGCCGGAAATCGCTCCTACCTCATATGCAACCAAACCCAATCGCCAGGCTCAAAAATTAGTTTGGAGCGTCCCTTGTTGGCTTGCTTGACATATTGCTCCGTCCTTCGCTCAATGTTGAGTCTTGCCTTCTCATGAATCTGCCTGACAAAATCAGCCTTCTTTTTGCCATCTAAATTAACACGCTCATAAATTGGTAAGGAGATAAATCTAATGGAGTCAACGGATTAAAACCATACACAATTTCAAAGGGTGAAAATTTAGTAGCAGAATGAACAGTACGATTGTAAGCAAATTCAACATGTGGTAAACAATCCTCCCAAATCTTAATGTTTTTGCTAATGATAGCCCTCAATAAAGTAGATAAAGTCCTATTAACTACTTCGGTCTGACAATCGGTTTGTGGGTGACAAGTGGTAGAAAACAATAGCTTAGTACCTAACTTACTCCACAAAGTCTTCCAAAAGTAGCTTAGGAATTTATCATCCCTATCCGAAACAATTGTTCTAGGCATACCATGTAATCGTACAATCTTCCTAGAGAACAAATCAGCAATATGTGAAGCATCATTCGTTTTATGACAAGGGATAAAATGTGCATTCTTAGAGAACCTATCTACCACCACAAAAATTGAGTGTTTTCCACGCTTAGTCCTAGGCAAACCTAACACAAAGTCCATAGAAATATCAATCCAAAAGTGATTAGGAATAGGGAGTGGCGTATACAAACCGTGGGCTTGCACTCGGGATTTTACTTGCTTACAATTAATACACCTACCACAAACCCTTTCAACGTCTCTTTTCATGCGTGGCCAAAAGAAGTGTTCCTGCAAAATAGCCAAGGTCTTAGCAACTCCAAAATGTCCCACTAACCCTCCGCTATGGGATTCCTTAACTAGCAAATCACGCGAAGAACAATTCGGCACACATAACTTATTCTCCCGAAATAAAAATCCTTCAATCCTATAAAACTTACCCATTGCGTTTTTCTCACAAGTTTGAAACTCCTCAGAAAAATCTTGGTCTAAAGAATATAATTCTTTAATGTGCTCAAAACTAAGTAATTTTGCATCAAGGGTAGAGAGTAATGCATACCTGCAAGAAAGTGCATCGGCAACCACATTCTCCTTACCTTGCTTATACCTGATGACGTATGGAAATGTCTCAATGAACTCCATCCAACGCGCATGCCTCTTGTTCAACTTTTGTTGTCCTTTCAAGTGCTTCAATGATTCATGATCGGTGTGAATCACGAACTCTTTGGGCCAAAGATAATGCTGCCACGTTTGCAAGGCTCGAACTAATGCGTACAACTCCTTGTCATAAGTTGGGTAGTTTAAAGCTGTCCCATTTAACTTCTCACTAAAGTACGCAATTGGTCGTCCATCTTGCATGAGTACGGCGCCAATACCTACACCTGAAGCATCACATTCAATCTCAAACGTTTTATCAAAGTTAGGTAAAGACAATAATGGAGCGTTTGTTAATTTTTGCTTGATTAGCTAAAACGTCTTTTCTTGCTTTTCCCCCCATTTGAATCCAACGTTCTTCAAGAAAGGAGGACAAGCCACAGAAATGATGAGTTCCACATCGGTTAGCGAGGGTGTTCTTGGGTGTTATATATATGGGTTTGCAATCCTCCCCTTGTAAGCTAGCTTTTGAGGAGGAGTTAGGCAGGTTCGTATCACTACCCCTTTTAGACCTAGGCAAACCCAACACAAAATCCATAGAAATATCAACCCACGGCTCACTAAGTATAGGCAAAGGAGTATACAATCCATGAGGCTTAATCCTAGACTTAGCTTGTCTACATGTAATGCACTTCTCACATATTCTTTCTACCTCACGTTCCATATGAGGCCAAAAAAAATGTTCATGCAAAACATCTAGTGTCTTGGCGGTACCAAAATGCCCCATCAAACCGCTTCTCTAACAAGCAATTCACGTAAAGAACTCTTAGGCACGCATAATTTAGTTTGTCTAAACAAATATCCATCATGCCTATAAAACTTGCCAAACACTACCTTTTCACATGCATTGAATACTTTGCTAAAATCATAATCTTTTACATACAATTCTTTAATGTAATCAAAGCCAAGCAATCTAGCATCCAAAGTAGAAAGTAAAACATACCTTCTGGACAAAGCATCGGCGACCACGTTTTCCTTACCTTATTTGTACTTGATCACATATGGAAATGTTTCAACGAACTCCACCCACTTGGCATGCCACTTATTTAGCTTATGTTGCCCCTTTAAAAGCTTCAAAGACTCATGATCACTGTGAATCACAGATTCTTTCGGCCAAAGGTAATGTTGCCAAGTTTCTGATGAGTACCAAGGTGGGTTGGTTGACAAGAATAATAAGGATCCTTTGCACATTCCGGATGGGCCAATAACAAGATCAAGAGCGAAGAAGATCAAAGAAGCAATGCAAGGACTCGTGCAATCTACTTGGGCTAAAAGTGCAACTAGCAAGACACCAATAACGTTGAAGATGGGCTCAAACGAGGTGGAACCATCCTTCGTTCATGTAATTGAAGTCGAGGAGAAGATGGCCTAGCATTTGAAGCATTGGACGTGTGGGTTGGCATTATGGCTGTTGGAGTCTTATTGTGTGGGCTTCCAAAGCAATTATTTTTTTAATTAAGTTTATGTGTAATTTGGGCTAGAGTTTTTGTAATTAAGAGGCCTTATTTGTGACTTTTATTAATGGGGTTACTGTTCACGTATGAGAGGTTAATTTGATTAGTTTTGGGTTTCATTTAATTAGATATCATATTGGGTTTATTTTAATTAATGGGCCTTTGAAGCCAATTAGGGTTTGGACAAATAGGAGTAGTTTATTTTATTTAACCTTAATATAAATAAAGCAAAACCCTAATTTTGTATTAGTTTTCAGCAGCCATCAATTAAAAGAATTGAGAGAATTTGTTTCCTCTTCTTGTTCTTGAATGAACTTAGAACTTATCAAAGGATCAAACCTTTGTGGTATTCTTACTAGCAATCCGGGTTCTTGAAACGAGTTTTCAATGGGTCTGGAATAATTAAAATCTGATTCTTGGCTTTCTTGGGGTGTTTATCGATTTGTTTGTGGGTTCTAAGGTTTCAATCCTATGGGTTCACATCAATTGGTATCAGAGCTTCGGTTCCAAAATCAGGTTTGTTTGTTTCATTATCTTTAATTATTCTTAGCTTCTGCGTTTAGGTTTACGTATTCTTGAATTCATCTTTGTTGTTTTCTTTCTTGATATTCTACTTATTGCATCTTCAATCCTATTCCAAAAAAAAAAAAAAGCACGAAAATTAAAAAAAAAAAAAAAGTGCAGTGGTCTGTTAAAAAAAAAAAAAAATTGCAGTGGCCAGTTAAAAAAAGAAAAAGTCAGTGCTTCTTGGATTAATTCTTTGATGATTCTTGGAATGAAAATCTCTTATTGCAAGTGTTATTGTGAGATCGCACATACATAAGTTCTTATTTGGATTACATGTCAATGAATCGTGTGTGGGCTGTCTCATGTTGATCTGTTCACAAATTAATTTCACACCTATTCTCTAATTCATAAATTTCGTTTTGTTCTTATTTTGTCTTCTTGATTGAGTTAGTCATCTTTTTCTTGTGCGCCTTCTTTGATTCCTTCGTATCTTGCTTTTATCTTATTTCAGTCACTGGTTTTAATTGATTTGGACTTTTTGGCTTGTTTCTTGAACTTTTATTGGTGGGAATAACACACGGGTCGAGTTCTTGATTGAGTTCAGTATTTCTTAAAGAACTTGAAAGAGAAAACAGAGAGTGGAAAAAAAAAGAAAAGAAGTATTAGAGTGAAACACAAGTGGAGTGCAACCACGTGAGGATTGTGGACATTATTATTTTTCCTTGCAGCTTACATCAAAATGTCAGTCACTAATGACTCAAACTCAAGTCCTAAAATTGACAACACATTCTTTACGTTTCAAGCTATACATCAACAATTTGAGCGAATGAATGTGGTTTTTGGAGAGATAAGGGATAGAATGGACCGACAAGATGAAGCTATAGCTAGAATCCAAATATGGCAACCTAATCTGGAACGAAATGGTCAAAATAGGCGTGGGCATGATCCTTTAGGTGTGGAAGAAACAGAAACTGAAAGTGGAGGGGAGAATGACCCGGAATCTGAAATTGAGATGGAAAGGTTTAGGCCTAGGAGGGGTAGGCGTGGTGGAAGAGGTCCTAGGAGAAACATTCGGGGTCGAGATGAGGTAGATAGAAACTTTGGGAACATTAAAATGAAAATACCATCTTTCCAAGGTAGAAACGATCCTGAAGCGTACCTAGAATGGGAGAAAAAGGTTGAGTTGATCTTTGATTGTCATAACTATTCTGAGGAGAAGAAAGTGAATGATGCGGAACCCCAAGACCCAAATTGTTTCTACGAACTCTTTATCACTCACAACCAGATTTGATTCACACCAAAGTAATTCAGGTTGATTTGTTCTATCACCCAAGAAATGCGTTTTGATAAAAACCCAAGAGAATACCCTTGAACCCAAGATCAAAGCAATCAAGAACAATAGAAATAGGAAGTAGAATTGAAAAACAAAGACAAACTCAATTGCATCAATTCAACACCTTAAGCATAAAATCACAAGAAAGCAAACTCTCTTAAATTCCATATAGGAAATGTTTGAAGAAATATTCAGTTCTCCAAAATGAAATTAAACAGCCCTATTTAAAGATTTTACAACCACAATGTATATTGAGCCTAAGCACTAATTAAGGTGGAGTCAACCCTCTCATAAATGCCAAAAATCACTCCTTGATTCTTGCCATCATGAATGTCAAAATAACTCCTTGATTCTTGCCATTAATTAGTGAATGAATCTGGACACCACTTGAATGATTGGAAATAAGATGGGCTGAATCCAAAGCTAGTCTTTTAGCCCAATTACATTAATCAAATTGGGCTCTTTAAAATCTCCATGCTTAGACAGCCCATTATCAACCCAATTTTGCACAAATAGTTGAAGTTGTTCCTTTAACCTTTTAGCTTGGGCCCTAGTGATTGGTCCGTTAAAATCTTCAAGATGAATCTCCAAGTCACTTCCTTGAGCACTAGTGGCATGTGGAGCAGCATTTGTAACATTTCCCCGCCCTTCAAAAGGATTCGTCCTCGAATCAGATCCTGCATCAATATCAAAGGGAGATAAATCAGAAACATTAAAAGTAGCTGAAACACCATACTCACCAGGTAGATCAATGCGGTATGCATTGTCATTGATCTTTGCAACAACTTGAAAAGGTCCGTCTCCACGAGCATCCAAATTTGATTTCCTTTTGGAAGGAAATCTTTCCTTGCGCATGTGAACCCAAACCCAATCTCCTGGTTCAAATGACACCATGCGCCTTCCTTTGTTCACTTGAGATGCAATTTGCTCATTTCGCTTCTCTATCTTTTGTCTTGCTTTGTCATGAATGGATTTAACCATCTCTGCCCTTTTATATCCATCTGTATTAGAAATCTCACTCAAAGAAATAGGTAAAAGATCCAAAGGAGTTAGTGGATTAAATCCATACACAATTTCAAAAGGAGAAAACCCAGTGGTAGAATGCACACTCCTATTATATGCAAATTCAACGAAAGACAGATTATCTTCCCAAGTTTTAACATTCTTTCCAATCAAAGCACGCAACAATGTTCCCAAGGTCCTATTTACTACTTCAGTTTGCCCATCAGTTTGAGGAGTAGAAAACAATAATTTAGTACCAAGTTTGGACCAAAGTACTCGCCAAAAGTGACTCAAAAATTTAACATCTCGATCCGACACAATGGTTTTTGGAATGCCATGTAAACGCACAATCTCTTTAAAGAATAAATTAGCAATATGTACAGCATCATCAGTTTTATGGCATGGTATGAAATGAGCCATTTTGGAAAAACGATCGACAACCACAAAAATTGAGTCCTTTCTATTTCTAGTTCTTGGTAGACCCAAAACAAAGTCCATAGAAATGCCAACCCAAGGATTTGTTGGTACTGGCAAAGGCATGTATAATCCATGGGGTTGAGTTCTAGATTTAGCTTGTCTACATGAAATGCAACCAGAACAGATTTTCTCAACACTCTTACGCATATTAGGCCAAAAGAAGTGTTCATGCGAGATGCTCAAAGTTTTGTCAATGCCAAAATGTCCCATAAGACCTCCACTGTGAGCTTCACGAACAAGCAATTCCCTAATTGAACTATTAGGCACACATAATTTTTCTCCTTTAAAAAGAAATCTCTCATGCCTATAGAAATCACGGAATGCAGCATGCTCACAAGCATTATAAACATTAGAGAAATCACTATCATGTGCATACAAATCCTTCAAATACTCAAATCCCAACAACTTAGTTGAAAGAGTAGAGATTAAAGCATACCTTCTAGATAACGCAGCTGCCACGATGTTCTCTTTACCTTGCTTATATTGGATCACATATTGAAAGGATTCTATGAATTCCATCCATTTGGCGTGACGCTTGTTTAGCTTACTTTGCCCTTTCAAATATTTCAATGACTCGTGATCTGTATGAATCACGAACTCCTTTGGTAACAAATAATGTTGCCATGTTTGCAATGCTCTCACCAAGGCATACATCTCCTTATCATAAGTTGAGTAGTTAAGCTGTGCTCCATGTAGCTTTTCACTAAAATAAGCAACGGGCCTTTTTTCCTGCAATAAAACAGTACCTATACCAATCCCGGAGGCGTCACATTCAATTTCAAAAGTTAAATCGAAATTAGGTACCCTCAACAATGGTGCACTGCTCAACTTCTCCTTTAGCACTGAAAATGCATGTTCTTGTTCTTTACCCCAAATAAACCCCTTATCTTTCTTCATGATCTCAGTTAATGGTGCAGCAATGGTACTAAAATCTTTGACAAATCTCCTATAGAAACTTGCCAAACCATGAAAGCTTCTCACTTCACTCACAGTTTTAGGTGTTGGCCATTCTTGAATAGCCTTTACCTTTTCACTATCTACTTCAATTCCATTTGAACTCACGACATAACCCAAGAAAATGAGGCGATCAGTGCAAAATGAACATTTCTTTAATTAGCATACAACTTGTTTTTGCGCAAAACATCAAACACACATTTTAAATGCTTAACATGCTCATCAATAGATTTGCTATACACTAATGTCATCAAAATAGACAACCACAAATATTCCAATACACTCACGCAAAACATGGTGCATTAATCGTATAAATGTACTAGGGGCATTGGTTAGGCCAAACGGCATTACCATCCACTCATACAATCCATGTTTTGTTTGAAAAGCGGTTTTCCACTCATCACCTGCTTTTATTCTAATTTGATGATAACCACTTTTCAAATCGATTCTAGAAAAGACACATGCACCATGCAATTCATCCAACATGTCATCAAGTCGTGGTATGGGGTGTCGATACTTTACCGTTATTTTGTTGACAGCTCTACAATCCACGCACATACGCCAACTTCCATCCTTCTTTGGTACCAACAAGACGGGTACTGCACATGGACTTAAACTTTCTCTTATAAGTCCTTTCTTCAAGAGCTCTTCCACTTGCTTTTGTAGCTCCTTTGTCTCTTCGGGATTGCTTCTATAGGCTGGCCTATTAGGGATGGTAGCCCCGAGAATGAGGTCGATTTGATGTTCTATCCCTCTCAAAGGTGGTAAACCCTGAGGTAAATCATCGGGAAAAACTTTACCGTACTCCTGCAAAACATCAATAACAACACTTGGCAAAGAAGGGTCAAAGTCGTTAGTAGAAAAATAAGCCTCCTTGTACAAAAGTACAATCATTGGCCTATGAGTAGTTAAAGCCTTCCTCGCATCTCTCATTTTCGCATAGAAGCTCATTTTCTTTCCCTCTTTTTTTTCTATGGCCGAGTGCTCCTCACTCATTTTCTCCTTTTCACTCATTCTCTCATCTTCCTTTTTTTCTCTTTTTTCTTTTTCTTTTCCACTCTCTTTTCTTTTTCTCTCGGTCTCTCTTTGAACGAACTCTCCATAAGACTTCTCAAGTTACAATTGATCTTCAAAGATCTGTTTAGGGGTCAAAGGAAGAAGAGTATACTTTTTGCCTTCTTTCTCAACCATGTACCTATTAAGATATCCATCATGGTTCACTCTCCTATCCCATTGCCATGGTCTACCTAACAACAAGTGACTAGCTTGCATAGGAACAACATCACAATTAACTTCATCATGGTACCTTCCAATAGCAAATGGAACCCTCATTTGTTTAGTGACCTTCACTTCCCCACTATTGTTAAGCCATTGCAATCTATAAGGTCTTGGATGTTTTATAGTTTCCAACTCTAACTTATCCACAAATAAAGTACTAGCTACATTCACGCAACTACCCCCATCAATAATCAAACTACACACTTTTCCTTCAACTAAACACCTCGTATAAAAAAGATTTTCCCTTTGCAACCTAACCCCCTCATTATCCTCTTTCACTTGCACATTAAGAGCACGCCTAGTAACCAACAATTGTCCCTCAGTAGGCAACTCAACATCACTACAATCCTCTAAAGGAGGCATCCCATCCTCATCATTACTTTTCTCATCTGTCTCTACCCCATTACCGCGCATCACCATTGCCCTTTTATTTGGGCATTGAGATGCTATGTGCCCATACCCCAAACACCTAAAACACTTAATGTCACGACTTCTAGAGTTTTGGGTAGAAGCAGTACCTTTGTTTTTGTTGTCAAGTGATTGAGATAATTGCGTCTTGTCATCCTTTTTTATTTGGGCAGCCTTGTTATCATTCCTCCAATTTGGCCTCCCTGAATTTGTTTGAGCTGAAAAGGTGTTGGTTTGTTTCCCCTTCCCCTTGTGTTGCAATTGCCTTTCTATCTTCATAGCCCCCATGTGCACCATATCTTCCATCTCCACATAGTGTTGCAACTCCACTCTGTCGACTATGTCCTTATTAAGTCCATTGAGAAACCTTGCCATGGTGGCCTCTCTATCTTCCTCCACGTTTGCTCGGATCATAGCAATCTCCATTTCTTTGTAGTATTCCTCCACACTCTTTGTTTCTTGTACAAGACTTTGCAATCTTTGGTGCAAGTCCCTATAATAATGGCTTGGAACAAATCTACGCCTCATGATAGCCTTCATTTCAGCCCACGTTCGGATCGGTCTTTCACCATTTCTCCTCCTACTTACAAGAAGTTGATCCCACCATACAAGTGCATATTCTCCAAACTCCACCGCTGCCAGTTTGATCTTCTTTTCCTCAGAGTAATTGTGACATTCGAAGATTAATTCCACTTTTCGCTCCCACTCCATATATGCATCCGGATCATTCTTCCCCAGAAAGGATGGAATTTTCATTTTTATACTCCCGATATTCCTATCAAGATCATTTTGGTTCCACCTACCCCTTCCATAATGTCGACCTTCATTGACCAAGGGAGCTTGATCATCAAATTCCTCTTCAGACTCTTCTATATATTGAGGTGCAGGTTGCCTTCTTGCCCTTGGAATGTTTTGGGCAGTCCCTTCACGCAAGGCATTGATCTCGTTTTGTTGCCTCTCCAAAGTGTCATCCATGTTGCCAAGAACAAGTTGAATCCTCTCAAACTGTTGTTGCATGGCGTTGAGAAGAAATTCTTGGTCTTTTGGTGCACTTCCGCTTCCTTCCATTTTTTTTTTTTTGTGCAATCTGAAATATCAAAGAAAAATAACAAACAAGAACCTCACAAACACTCCCTCACGTGTTTCCCTCGTACTCCTCTTGTGTTTAACTCAAATTGGCTTTTACCCTCTTTTGAACTCACACTCTCTTGCCTTTTACCGCTCAAGCAATCTTTATGATTTTATACATAAGGGCCAAATCAAACAGCAATCAAGATTTCAATGTAATTCAATTTTTCTAAAGGAATCCAAAAAAATAAACAACAAGGATATGCAAAACAAAGCAACAGAACCAATTAAGAAAAAGGCACACACTTGATGTTTATGGTGACTAATACAGAAATGGACTCAGAAAATGACGCTATAGAATAACAAATATTGAATCTAAGAATAAAACTTGTAATTAATTCCTTACAAAATAACACCCAAACACTCAGGAACAGATATATATGTATATATTTTTTTTTAAACAAAAATCAGACTCAATAGGGTGAGTCGATTCTTCATAACCCAAGGATAATCAATCACACTAATCACAAATGAAGGATCTCGTTCAGAACTGATGATTTTTTTTTTTTTCGTTTTTTTTTTTTTTTTTTTTTTTTTTTTTTTTTTAAGAACAAGATCAACAAGCAAGAAGATAATCAACAAGGCTAATGAAAAGAACAGAAAATTAAAAGGGTAGATAATTACTTGGTGAGTGTGGCTCTGATACCAAATGATGCGGAACCCCAAGACCCAAATTTTTTCTACGAACTCTTTATCACTCACAACCAGATTTGATTCACACCAAAGTAATTCAGGTTGATTTGTTCTATCACCCAAGAAATGCGTTTTGACAAAAACCCAAGAGAATACCCTTGAACCCAAGATCAAAGCAATCAAGAACAATAGAAATAGGAAGTAGAATTGAAAAACAAAGACAAACTCAATTGCATCAATTCAACACCTTAAGCATAAAATCACAAGAAAGCAAACTCTCTTAAATTCCATATAGGAAATGTTTGAAGAAATATTCAACTCCCCAAAATGAAATTAAACAGCCCTATTTAAAGATTTTACAACCACAATGTATATTGAGCCTAAGCACTAATTAAGGTGGAGTCAACCCTCTCATAAATGCCAAAAATCACTCCTTGATTCTTGCCATCATGAATGTCAAAATAACTCCTTGATTCTTGCCATTAATTAGTGAATGAATCTGGACACCACTTGAATGATTGGAAATAAGATGGGCTGAATCCAAAGCTAGTCTTTTAGCCTAATTACATTAATCAAATTGGGCTCTTTAAAATCTCCATGCTTAGACAGTCCATTATCAACCCAATTTTGCACAAATAGTTGAAGTTGTTCCTTTAACCTTTTAGCTTGGGCCCTAGTGATTGGTCCGTTAAAATCTTCAAGATGAATCTCCAAGTCACTTCCTTGAGCACTAGTGGCATGTGGAGCAGCATTTGTAACAGTGAAGCTTGCAGTAATTGAATTTACAGATTATGCAATCATCTGGTGGGCTCAACTAACGACAAATAGAAGGAGAAATCTTGAGAGACGTGTTGAAACTTGGGGAGAATTGAAGGCTCTCATGCGGAAGAGATTCATACCCAACCACTACTATAGAGACCTTTATCAAAAACTTCAAAGTCTTACACAAGGTTCACGAGTGTGGAAGAATATCACAAGGAGATGGAGGTTGCCATGAGTAGAGCTAATGTTGAGGAGGAGAGGGAAGCCACTATGGCAAGATTTTTGAATGGGTTAAATAGGGATATTGCTAATGTAGTATTCCACAATTCTGTGGAAATCGAAGTGGGGGGTGATAATGAGAAGAATGACAGGGTTGTTTCAAAGGGAAAGATTGAGCCACCTAAAGGGAAAGAAGGAGAAGCTATCAAAAACAAAACAAAGGCAGAAGACCAACCTTCTAAGAATAGGAATATCAAATGTTTCAAATGTTTGGGTATGGGACACATTGCATCTCAATGTCCAAACAAGAAAACAATGATCTTGCACGACCATGGGGAGGTGGAAACTGAAGATGACAGTGATGATATGCCTGAGTTGGTTGACGCTAGTGATGAGGAGGGAGTGGAATACCCTGTAGAAGGTGAAACTCTTGTTGCTAGGCGTGCTCTTAGTGCACAAGTTAAGGTAGATGAAATGGAGCAGCAAAGAGAGAACATATTTCATACTAGATGTCATGTTAATAACAAGGTGTGTAGTATGATCATAGATGGGGGAAGTTGCTCCAATGTAGCTAGCACCACCCTTGTTGAAAGATTAAACTTGCCTACACTAAAACATCCTAGACCTTACAAATTACAGTGGTTGACTGAGTGTGGAGAGGTCAAGGTTAATAATCAAGTTTTGGTAGCTTTTACCATAGGGAGGTATAGAGATGAGGTGCTTTGTGATGTGGTTCCTATGCATGCTGGCCATATTCTGTTGGGGAGGCCATGGTAGTATGATAGGAAAGTGATGCATGATGGGTTTAAGAATAGGTACAGCTTTGTTAAAGATGGAAAATCCATTACACTTGTTCCATTAACCCCAAAACAAGTTTTTAAGGACCAAATGAAATTGAAAGGAGAGGTTGAGCAGAAGAGAAAGAATGAGGTTGGGATACGAGAGGAAAAAATGGAGAGGAAAAATGAGAGTGAGGTTGAAACATCTAGAAGAAAAATGAGTGGAAAAGAAAATGGAGTGGTGACTGATAAGGGTGAGAAAAGAGAGAGACCACAAGAGGGAAAAGAAAGAGAGCATATAGAGAGGAATGGAAAAACAAATTTGAGTTTTTTTGCGAAAGAAAGGGAGGTTAATAGAGCTTTCATAGCAAGTCATTCTATGATCTTGCTTGTCTACAAAGAATCATATCTAAGTCTTGATGAAATTAACCAATCCCTTCCTAGTATAGCTATTTCTTTGTTGCAGGAATTTGAAGACGTGTTTCCTAAGGAGATGCCTAGTGGATTGCCACCCATTAGAGGTATTGAGCATCAAATTGATTTCGTACCGGGAGCGGCTATTCCAAACCGACCAGCCTATAGAAGTAATCCAGAGGAAACAAAAGAACTCTAAAGGCAAGTTGAGGAATTGATGAGCAAAGGGTACATGAGAGAAAGTATGAGTCCATGTGTTGTACCCGTCCTATTGGTTCCGAAAAAAAGATGGAACATGGAGAATGCGCATTGATCGCAAGGCAATTAACAACATAACGGTAAAGTATCGTCATCCAATACCTAGGTTAGATGACATGCTTGATGAGTTGCATGGGTCATGCATTTTCGGTAAAATTGATCTTAAAAGTGGATACCATCAAATTAGGATGAGAGAGGGAGATTAGTGGAAAACTACTTTTAAAACTAAATATGGTTTGTATGAGTGGTTGGTAATGCCATTTGGTCTCACTAATGCACCTAGCACTTTCATGAGGTTAATGAACCATGTTTTGCGTGCATTCATAGGTAAATTTGTGGTTGTGTATTTCGATGATATCCTAGTGTACAGCAAGAGTCTTGATGAGCATGTTATGCATTTGAGAAGTGTTTTTGAGGTTTTAAGACAGGAAAAGTTGTATGCCAATTTTAAGAAATGTACATTTTGCATGGAAAATGTTGTGTTTCTGGGTTATGTTGTTAGCTCAAAAGGTATTAAGGTGGATGAAGAGAAAGTTCAAGCCATTAAGGAGTGGCCAACTCCTAAAAGCGTCACTAAGGTAAGAAGTTTCTATGGTCTAGCTAGTTTTTATAGACGATTTGTTAAAGATTTTAGCACTAGCGCAGCACCACTCACTGAAATTGTTAAAAAGAATGTTGGATTTCATTGGGGCGTTGATCAAGAAAATGCATTTAATCATATCAAAGATAGGTTATGTTCTGCACTTAGCATTACCAGATTTTAACAAAACGTTTGAGATTGAATGTGATGTCTCAGGAATAGGGATTGGAGCCGTTTTGATGCAGGAAGGGCGATCCATAGCATTTTTCAGTGAGAAATTAAGTGGGGCAGCCTTGAATTATCCCACTTATGACAAAGAGCTTTATGCTCTTGTTAGGGC
Source organism: Dimocarpus longan (assembly GCA_022984855.1). Taxonomy (NCBI): domain Eukaryota; kingdom Viridiplantae; phylum Streptophyta; class Magnoliopsida; order Sapindales; family Sapindaceae; genus Dimocarpus; species Dimocarpus longan. The sequence continues at coordinate 11,005,503 of CM041021.1, forward strand.
TTTGGAAATGTGGCAACACTATCTATGGCCTAAAGAGTTTGTGATCCACACCGACCATGAGTCTTTGAAACATCTCAAGGGGCAAGGTAAATTGAATAAAAGGCATGCTAGATGGATGGAGTATATCGAGGCTTTTCCCTATGTCATTAATTATAAACGAGGTAAGGAGAATATAGTTGCTGATGCTTTATCCAGGAGGTACGTGCTTCTTACTTCTATGAGTGCCAAAATGCTTGGATTTGAATAAGTGAAAGAAATGTATGCAAATATTGATTTTTCTGTTGTGCACATGGCATGTGATAAAGGAGTTGTTGACAAATTCTACAAGCATGATGGTTATTTGTTTAGGGAAAGCAAATTGTGTGTGCCTAACTGTTCTATGCGTGAGTTATTGGTGCATGAGGCGCATGGTGGGGGTCTAATGGGTCATTTTGGTGTTAGGAAAACATTAGAAATCTTGCATGAGCATTTCTTTTGGCCTAAGATGAGGAGAGATGTCAATCGCATTTGTGATAGATGCGTTACTTGCAAAAAGGCCAAGTCTAAGGTTTTGCCACATGGGTTGTGATGAGAATAAAGGAGCAACATCAAAGGATTCATTACATGTTCCGGTTGGGCCAATTACAAGGGCAAGAGCTAAGAGATTCAAAGAAACACTTAATGGGCTGATCCAAGAGATATGGGCTGATTTAAAAATGGAGAAGTCCAAGATGGTTCCAGCAGAAGATCAAAAATTAATCAATGTGATTGAAGCAATAAATGGGGTTGATTATTAGTAATTGCTGGAGATTATTTGCCAAATCAGAGCAATTAATTGGCATGTTGACTTTCCAAGAATTGATTGATTGTTTTCCCAATTTTCAAGTCAACTAGATACCATTTTAGTTTTTATTTCCTTAGTCATAATTTCCAGAATTGTAAGGCATTATGGCCATAAGATTATTCCTATTCAGTTTTCTAGCTATGAATGGCAATTGCCCTAGGGTTATTGTGTATTTATTTCTAGTATCTATTTATAAGGCCATGTAATCTCTACAGAAGTTTTTAGTTTTTGGATGATCAATAAAAAGTTATTGAGAGAGTTTTCTCTGTAGTTCTTCAAAGAACTTGATGCGAACCCCGTATATAACGATATGACATCCACCACCAAATTGAAACACAACCCCAAGAAAGATTAAAACAGGTTTATAACAAAAGAATTTTGACCCGTTGATTATATGTCGATCAAAGAACCAAAGTTATAAAGAACTTTGACTCAATGATTAGAACTCAATCAAGAACCAAAATTATAAAAGAAGGATATTGACAACTGATGCGGAACCCTAAGACCCAAATTGTTTCTACGAACTCTTTATCACTCACAACCAGATTTGATTCACACCAAAGTAATTCAGGTTGATTTGTTCTATCACCCAAGAAATGCGTTTTGACAAAAACCCAAGAGAATACCCTTGAACCCAAGATCAAACCAATCAAGAACAATAGAAATAGGAAGTAGAATTGAAAAACAAAGACAAACTCAATTGCATCAATTCAACACCTTAAGCATAAAATTATAAGAAAGCAAACTCTCTTAAATTCCATATAGGAAATGTTTGAAGAAATATTCAGCTCTCCAAAATAAAATTAAACAGCCCTATTTAAAAATTTTACAACCACAATGTATATTGAGCCTAAGCACTAACTAAGGTGGAGTCAACCCTCTCATAAATGCCAAAAATCACTCCTTGATTCTTGCCATCATGAATGTCAAAATAACTCCTTGATTCTTGCCATTAATTAGTGAATGAATCTGGACACCACTTGAATGATTGGAAATAAGATGGGCTGAATCCAAAGCTAGTCTTTTAACCCAATTACATTAATCAAATTGGGCTTTTTAAAATCTCCATGCTTAGACAGCCCATTATCAACCCAATTTTGCACAAATAGTTGAAGTTGTTCCTTTAACCTTTTAGCTTGGGCCCTAGTGATTGGTCCGTTAAAATCTTCAAGATGAATCTCCAAGTCACTTCCTTGAGCACTAGTGGCATGTGAAGCAGCATTTGTAACATTTCCCCGCCCTTCAAAAGGATTCGTCCTCGAATCAGATCCTGCATCAATATCAAAGGGAGATAAATCAAAAACATTAAAAGTAGCTGAAACACCATACTCACCAGGTAGATCAATGTGGTATGCATTGTCATTGATCTTTGCAACAACTTGAAAAGGTCCATCTCCACGAGCATCCAATTTTGATTTCCTTTTGGAAGGAAATCTTTCCTTGCGCATGTGAACCCAAACCCAATCTCCTAGTTCAAATGACACCATGCGCCTTCCTTTGTTCACTTGAGATGCAATTTGCTCATTTCGCTTCTCTATCATTTGTCTTGCTTTGTCATGAATGGATTTAACCATCTCTGCCCTTCTAGATAACGCATCTGCCACGATGTTCTCTTTACCTTGCTTATATTGGATCACATATTGAAAGGATTCTATGAATTCCATCCATTTGGCGTGACGCTTGTTTAGCTTACTTTGCCCTTTCAAGTGTTTCAATGACTCGTGATCTGTATGAATCACGAACTCCTTTGGTAACAAATAATGTTGCCATGTTTGCAATACTCTCACCAAGGCATACATCTCCTTATCATAAGTTGAGTAGTTAAGTTGTGCTCCATGTAGCTTTTCACTAAAATAAGCGACGGGCCTTTTTTCCTGCAATAAAACAGCACCTATACCAATCCCGGAGGCTTCACATTCAATTTCAAAAGTTAAATCGAAATTAGGTACCCTCAACAATTGTGCACTGCTCAACTTCTCCTTTAGCACTAAAAATGCATTTTCTTGTTCTTTACCCCAAATAAACCCCTTATCTTTCTTCATGATCTCAGTTAATGGTGCAGCAATGGTACTAAAATCTTTGACAAATCTCCTATAGAAACTTGCCAAACCATGAAAACTTCTCACTTCACTCACAGTTTTAGGTGTCGGCCATTCTTGAATAGCCTTTACCTTTTCACTATCTACTTCAATTCCATTTGAACTCACGACATAACCCAAGAAAATGAGGCGATCAGTGCAAAATGAACATTTCTTTAAGTTAGCGTACAACTTGTTTTTGCGCAAAGCATCAAACACACATTCTAAATGCTTAACATGCTCATCAATAGATTTGCTATACACTAGAATGTCATCAAAATAGACAACCACAAATATTCCAATACACTCACGCAAAACATGGTTCATTAATCGTATAAATGTACTAGGGGCATTGGTTAGGCCAAACGGCATTACCATCCACTCATACAATCCATGTTTTGTTTTAAAAGCGGTTTTCCACTCATCACCTGCTTTTATTCTAATTTGATGATAACCACTTTTCAAATCGATTCTAGAAAAGACACATGCACCATGCAATTCATCCAACATGTCATCAAGTCGAGGTATGGGGTGTCGATACTTTACCGTTATTTTGTTGACAGCTCTACAATCCACGCACATACGCCAACTTCCATCCTTCTTTGGTATCAACAAGACGGATACTGCACATGGACTTAAACTTTCTCTTATAAGTCCTTTCTTCAAGAGCTCTTCTACTTGCTTTTGTAGCTCCTTTGTCTCTTCGGGATTGCTTCTATAGGCTGGCCTATTAGGGATGGCAGCCCCAGGAATGAGGTCGATTTGATGTTCTATCCCTCTCAAAGGTGGTAAACCCGGAGGTAAATCATCGGGAAAAACTTCACCGTACTTCTGCAAAACATCAATAACAACACTTGACAAAAAAAGGTCAAAGTCGTTAGTAGAAAAATAAGCCTCCTTATACAAAAGTACAATCATTGGCTTATGAGTAGTTAAAGCCTTCCTCACATCTCTTATTTTCGCATAGAAGCTCATTTTCTTTCCCTCTTTTTTTTCTATGGCCGAGTGCTCCTCACTCATTTTCTCCTTTTCACTCATTCTCTCATCTTCCTTTTTTTCTCTTTTCTCTTTTTCTTTTCCACTCTCTTTTCTTTTTCTCTCTTCCTCTCTTTGAACGAACTCTCCATAAGACTTCACAAGTTGCAATTGATCTTCAAAGATCTGTTTAGGGGTCAAAGGAAGAAGAGTATACTTTTTGCCTTCTTTCTCAACCATATACCTATTAAGATATCCATCATGGTTCACTCTCCTATCTCATTGCCATGGTCTACCTAACAACAAGTGACTAGCTTGCATAGGAACAACATCACAATTAACTTCATCATGGTACTTTCCAATAGCAAATGGAACCCTCACTTGTTTAGTGACCTTCACTTCCCCACTATTGTTAAGCCATTGCAATCTATAAGGTCTTGGATGTTTTATAGTTTTCAACCCTAACTTATCCACAAATAAAGTACTAGCTACATTCACACAACTACCCCCATCAATAATCAAACTACACACTTTCCCTTCAACTAAACACCTAGTATAAAAAAGATTTTCCCTTTGCAACCTAACCCCCTCATTATCCTCTTTCACTTGCACATTAAGAGCACGCCTAGTAACCAACAATTGTCTCTCAGTAGGTAACTCAACATCACTACAATCCTCTAAAGGAGGCATCTCATCCTCATCATTACTTTCCTCATCTGTCTCTACCCCATTACCGCGCATCACCATTGCCCTTTTATTTGGGCATTGAGATGCTATGTTCCCATACCCCAAACACCTAAAACACTTAACGTCACGACTTCTAGAGTTTTGGGTAGAAGTAGTACCTTTGTTTTTGTTGTCAAGTGATTGAGATAATTGCGCCTTGTCATCCTTTTTTATTTGGGCAGCCTTGTTATCATTTCTCCAATTTGGCCTCCCTGAATTTGTTTGAGCTGAAAAGGTGTTGGCTTGTTTCCCCTTCCCCTTGCGTTGCAATTGCCTTTCTATCTTCATAGCCATGTGCACCATATCTTCCATCTCCACATAGTGTTGCAACTCCACTCTGTCGGCTATGTCCTTATTAAGTCCATTGAGAAACCTTGCCATGGTGGCCTCTCTATCTTCCTCCACGTTTGCTCGGATCATAGCAATCTCCATTTCTTTGTAGTATTCCTCCACACTCTTTGTTTCTTGTACAAGACTTTGCAATCTTTGGTGCAAGTCCCTATAATAATGGCTTGGAACAAATCTACGCCTCATGATAGCCTTCATTTCACAGCCCACGTTCGGATCGGTCTTTCACCATTTCTCCTCCTACTTACAAGAAGTTGATCCCACCATACAAGTGCATATTCTCCAAACTCCACCGCTGCCAGTTTGATCTTCTTTTCCTCAGAGTAATTGTGACATTCGAAGATTAATTCCACTTTTCGCTCCCACTCCATATATGCATCCGGATCATTCTTCCCCAGAAAGGATGGAATTTTCATTTTTATACTCCCGATATTCCTATCAAGATCATTTTGGTTCCACCTACCCCTTCCATAATTTCGACCTTCATTGACCAAGGGAGCTTGATCATCAAATTCCTCTTCAGACTCTTCTATATATTGAGGTGCAGGTTGCCTTCTTGCCCTTGGAATGTTTTGGGCAGTCCCTTCACGCAAGGCATTGATCTCGTTTTGTTGCCTCTCCAAAGTGTCATTCATGTTGCCAAGAACAAGTTGAATCCTCTCAAACTGTTGTTGCATGGCGTTGAGAAGAAATTCTTGGTCTTTTGGTGCACTTCCGCTTCCTTCCATTTTTTTTTTTGTGCAATCTGAATTATCAAAGAAAAATAACAAACAAGAACCTCACAAACACTCCCTCACGTGTTTCCCTCGTACTCCTCTTGTGTTTAACTCAAATTGGCTTTTACCCTCTTTTGAACTCACACTCTCTTGCCTTTTACCGCTCAAGCAATCTTTATGATTTTATACATAAGGGCCAAATCAAACAACAATCAAGATTTCAATGTAATTCAATTTTTCTAAAGGAATCCAAAAAAATAAACAACAAGGATATGCAAAACAAAGCAACAGAACCAATAAAGAAAAAGGCACACACTTGATGTTTATGGTGACTAATAAAGAAATGGACTCAGAAAAGGACGCTATAGAATAACAAATATTGAATCTAAGAATGAAACTTGTAATTAATTCCTTACAAAATAACACCCAAACACTCAGGAACAGATATATATATGTATATATTTTTTTTTAAACAAAAATCAGACTCAATAGGGTGAGTCGATTCTTCATAACCCAAGGATAATCAATCACACTAATCACAAATGGAGGATCTCGTTCAGAACTGATGATTTTTATTTTATTTTTATTTTTTTGTTTTTTGTTTTTTTTTTTTTTTTTTTAAGAACAAGATCAACAAGCAAGAAGATAATCAACAAGGCTAATGAAAAGAACAGAAAATTAAAAGGATAGATAATTACTTGGTGAGTGTGGCTCTGATACCAAATGATGCGGAACCCCAAGACCCAAATTGTTTCTACGAACTCTTTATCACTCACAACCAGATTTGATTCACACCAAAGTAATTCAGATTGATTTGTTCTATCACGCAAGAAATGCATTTTGACAAAAACCCAAGAGAATACCCTTGAACCCAAGATCAAAGCAATCAAGAACAATAGAAATAGGAAGTAGAATTGAAAAACAAAGACAAACTCAATTGCATCAATTCAACACCTTAAGCATAAAATCACAAGAAAGCAAACTCTCTTAAATTCCATATAGGAAATGTTTGAAGAAATATTCAGCTCCCCAAAATGAAATTAAACAGCCCTATTTAAAGATTTTACAACCACAATGTATATTGAGCCTAAGCACTAATTAAGGTGGAGTCAACCCTCTCATAAATGCCAAAAATCACTCCTTGATTCTTGCCATCATGAATGTCAAAATAACTCTTTGATTCTTGCCATTAATTAGTGAATGAATCTGGACACCACTTGAATGATTGGAAATAAGATGGGCTGAATCCAAAGCTAGTCTTTTAGCCCAATTACATTAATCAAATTGGGCTCTTTAAAATCTCCATGCTTAGACAGCCCATTATCAACCCAATTTTGCACAAATAGTTGAAGTTGTTCCTTTAACCTTTTAGCTTGAGTCCTAGTGATTGGTCCGTTAAAATCTTCAAGATGAATCTCCAAGTCACTTCCTTGAGCACTAGTGGCATGTGGAGCAGCATTTGTAACATGATGGTTACACCAATAGATACTCATTTGTACTTAATCAAAAACCAATCACTCTTGCACCCTTAACTCCAAGTCAAGTGTATGAGGATCAAGTGAGGTTAAAAAAAGAGAGTGAAATGAAAAAGGATCGTGAGAGTACAAAAGCAAGAGAGATTGAGATTAAAAAGAGAGAAAAGGAGAGTGAGAAGAGGGAAGAATTTTCAGTTAGTGAGGAACAAAAAAAGAGAAAACAAATGAATTTCTATGCAAAAGAGGGTGAGATCAAAAGAGCTTTGTTTTCAAATCAGCCTATGGTTGTACTTTTGTACAAGTGATGCGAACCCCGTATATAAAGATATGACACCCACGACCAAATTGAAACACAACCCCAAGAAAGATTAAAACAGGTTTATAAAAATAAGAAATTTTGACCCATTGATTATATGTCAATCAAAGAACCAAAGTTATAAAGAACTTTGACCCAATGATTAGAACTCAATCAAGAACCAAAATTATAAAAGAATGATATTGACGCCACTCCCAAAACATAGATGAGGAGGTGAGAGATAAGTCATGGTTTTGATCGCCACAAGCATAGTTTGATAAGATCACATATTCATGAAGAACAAGAGAAAAAATTCACTCTCTCAATTAAACCTAATTGGCTACAACTTCATTCATCTTGTTATATTTTGTAGGGTTACAAGACAAGCCTTTTTATAGACAAAGAAAATAAACTAGTTTTGGAACATAATTATTTCCTAAACAAAAAAGTCTAAATTGTAAGGCTTAAAATCTAGGAAAATAAAACCAAGATGGAAAGTAAACAATCCTAACAAAATAACCTACTAAATAAAAGATTGAGTGATATTAAATTTATAAGATCTTCTGAATATCCAATATTTGCAAGATATACATTAAATTTTCAATATCTTCTGAATCTCCAAGATTTGCTAAATATGTATTGAATTTTCAAAATCTTCTGAATCTTCAAAGTTTGCTAGATATTTTGAATAATACCAAAGTGGCCCATTGTAGTTTAAGGCCAAATCTTGCTTGCTTCCCTGGGTTCTATCATTAATGATGAGATCCAAGCAAGCAAGCAAATTTGGACAATTTGGATCAGTCACCAAGGCTTCAAAACATTGTTCAAGTTTAAAATCACTGATTTTGAAGGTTATTGGGCTTAATCTTGGAGACTTTAGAGTAATTGAAGACAATTGGAGGCAAATTGGAGTTATTTGGGCTTTAAATAATTTGGATTGAGTTTATTTTTAATTGTAATGGGCTTATAAATTAAGTTAGTTCATTTAATTTCATGTTGGGTCTTAATTTATATATTGGGCTGAAATATTTAATGAACTTAAGCCCATGTTTAATTATTTTAAGTCCATGAGTGTATTTAATGAGTCCAATTGTTGGGGGCTAGGGTTTCATGTTATGTTTTATTTTCTTTGCCTATAAAAAGGTTTATCTTGTAACCCTAAAAAAATAACAAGATGAATGAAGTTGCAGCCAATTAAGTTTAATTAAGAGAGTGAATTTTCTCTCTTGTTCTTCATGAACATGTGATCTTATCAAGCTATGCTTGTGGCGATCAAAACCATGACTTATCTCCCACCTTCTCATCTATGTCTTGGGAGTGGCGTCAATATCCTTCTTTTATAATTTTGGTTCTTAATTGAGTTCTAATCATTGGGTCAAAGTTCTTTATAACTTTGGATCTTGATTGACATATAATCAATGTGTCTAAATTTCTTATTTTATAAACCTGTTTTAATCTTTCTTGGGGTTGTGTTTCAATTTGGTCGTGGGTGTCGTATCGTTATATACGAGGTTCGCATCAACAAGGAGCCTTGTTTTAGTACTAATGAACTTAACCCTTCTTTGCCTAGTGTTGTTATTTCTCTTTTGCAGAACTTTGAAGATGTGTTCCTCGAAGAGATACCTAACGGATTACCACCAATATGGGGAATTGAGCATCAAATTGATTTTATACCCGGAGCATCAATTCCAAATAGGCCAGCCTATAGAAGCAATCCTGAGGAGACAAAGGAACTTCAAAGGCAAGTTAGTGAGCTCATGAAGAAAGGGTATATGCGTGAGAGCATGAGTCCTTGTGCAGTTCCGGTGCTACTTGTTCCAAAGAAGGATGGATCATGGAGGATGTGTGTTGATTGTCGTGCCATCAACAATATATTGTAAAGTATAGACATCCCATTCCTAGATTGGATGATATGCTTGATGAATTGTATGGTTCTTGTGTTTTTACCAAAATTGATGAGTACCATGGTGGGTTGGTTGACAAGAATAATAAGGATCCTTTGCACATTCCGGATGGGCTAATAACAAGATCAAGAGCGAAGAAGATCAAAGAAGCAATGCAAGGACTCGTGCAATCTACTTGGACTAAAAGTGCAACTAGCAAGACACCAACAACATTCAAGATGGGCTCAAACGAGGTGGAACCATCCTTCGTTCATGTAATCCAAGCCGGGGAGAAGACGGCTTAGCATTTGAAGCATTGGGGGTTGGCATCATGGCTGTTGAAGTCTTGTTGTGTGGGCTTCCAAAGCAATTATTTTTTTAAATAAGTTTATGTGTAATTTGGGCTAGAGTTTTTGTAATCAAGAGGCCTTATTTGTGACTTTTATTAATGAGGTTACTGTTCACGTTAGGGGGTTTAATTTGATTAGTTTTGGGTCTCATTTAATTAGATATCATATTGGGTTTATTTTAATTAATGGGCCTTTGAAGCCAATTAGGGTTTGGACCCATTAGGAGTAATTTTATTTGGCCTTAATATAAATAAGGCAAAACCCTAATTTTGTATCAGTTTTCTGGCAGCCATCAATTAAAAGAATTGAGAGAATTTGTTTCCTCTTCTTGTTCTTGAATGAACTTAGAACTTATCAAAGGATCAAACCTTTGTGGCGTTCTTACTATCAACCCGGGTTCTTGAAACGAGTTTTCAACGGGTATGGAATAATTAAAATCTGATTCTTGGCTTTCTTGGGGTGTTTATTGATTTGTTTGTGGGTTCTAAGGTTTCAATCCTACAGGTTCACATCAAAAATTGATCTTAAAAGTGGATATCATCAAATTAGGATGAGAGAGGGTGATGAATGGAAAACTGCATTTAAAACAAAATATGGTTTATATGAGTGGTTAGTTATGCCATTTGGATTAACTAACGCACCTAGTACTTTCATGAAATTAATGAATCATGTCTTGCATGCTTTTATTGGCAAATTTGTGGTTGTGTACTTTGATGATATTCTGATTTACAGCAAAAATTTGGATGAGCATGTTGAACATTTAAAACTTGTTTTAAATGTTTTGAGAAAATAAAAGTTATTTGCAAATCTCAAAAAGTGTACCTTTTGCACAGATAAGTTAGTGTTTCTTGGTTTTGTTGTTAGTGTTAGGAATTGAGGTAGATGAAGAAAAGGTAAGGGCAATCCAAGATTGGCCAAGTCCTACAAGTGTGAATGATGTTAGAAGTTTCCATGGGTTGGCTAGCTTTTTTATAGGAGATTTGTGAAAAATTTTAGTAGCCTAGCTGCACCTTTGACTGAAGTTATCAAAAAGAATGTGGGTTTTAAGTGGGGTGATGAACAGAAAAAGGCTTTTAATTTGATCAAGGAGAAATTAACTAATGCACCGTTGCTTGCTTTACCTAACTTCACTAAAACTTTTGAAATTGAGTGTGATGCTTCAGGAATAGGTATTGGAGCTGTTCTAAAGCAAGAAGGACGTCGCATTGCATATTTTAGTGAATAGCTAAGTGGGGCAGCCTTGAATTACCCTACATATGACAAAGAGTTATATGCGTTGGTTCGAGCATTGGAAACTCGGTAGCACTATCTTTGGCCAAAAGAGTTTTTGATTCACACTGATCATGAATCTTTGAAGCATTTGAAGGGACAACACAAGCTAAACAAGCGACATGACAAGTGGGTGGAATTTATTGAAACATTTCCTTATTGTGATAAAATACAAGCAAGGTAAGGAAAACATTGTCGCTGATGCATTATCTCGAAGGTACGCTTTACTTTCTACTTTAGATGCAAAATTGCTAGGCTTTGAATACATTAAAGACTTGTATGTTGATGATTCTGATTTTGGTAATGTATTCGATGCATGTGAAAAGGTAGCATTTGGCAAGTTCTTTAGGCATAATGGGTTTTTGTTTAGAGAGAATAAGTTATGTGTGCCTAAATGTTCATTGCGTGACTTGCTTATTAGAGAAGCTCATGGGGGTGGTTTGATGGGGCATTTTGGTATATCTAAGACATTAGATGTTTTGCATGAACACTTCTTTTGGCCTCACATGAAACGTGATGTAGAACAACTCTGTGAGAAGTGTATTACTTGTAGACAAGCTAAGCCTAAGGTCAAGCCTCATGGTTTGTATACTCCTTTGCCTATACCTAATCACCCTTGGATTGACATATCTATGGATTTTGTGTTGGGTTTGCCTAGGTCAAAAGGGGGTAGGGATTCTATATATGTATTTGTTGATAGGTTTTCAAAAATGGCACATTTCATTCCCTGTCATAAAACCAATGATGCATCACATATTGCTGACTTGTTTTTCAAGGAGATTGTAAGATTGTACGGCATGCCTAAGAGTATTATTTCAGATAGAGATGCAAAGTTCTTAAGCTATTTTTGGAAGACTTTGTGGGGTAAGTTAGGAACTAAACTCTTATTTTCTACTACTTGTCACCCACAAACCGATGGTCAAACTGAAGTAGTTAATAGGAATTTATCTGCTATGCTGCGTGCCTATTATACAAAAGAACTTGAAAACATGGGAAGATTGTTTTCCTCATATAGAATTTGCATATAATAGGAGTGTGCATTCAGCAACTAAATTTTCACCTTTTGAGATTGTGTATGGTTTTAATCCATTAACTCCGTTGGATTTAACCCCTTTACCTATGGCTGAGCATGTTTATTTGGATGGGAAAAAGAAAGCTGATTTTGTGAAGCAAATCCATGAAAAAGCTCGACAAAACATTGAGAGAAGAACTGAACAATATGCTAACCAAGCTAATAAAGGGCGCAAGAAAGTTGTCTTTGAACCAGGTGATTGGGTTTGGTTGCATATGCGAAAGGAACGGTTTCCTATTCAAAAGCGTTCTAAACTACTTCCAAGGGGAGATGGTCCGTTTCAAGTGATTGAAAGGATCAATGATAATGCCTACAAGTTAGACCTTCCAGGTGAGTACAATGTAAGTGGCAAGCTTTAATGTTGCTGATTTATCTCCATTTGATGTAGGTGATGATTTGAGGACAAATCCTTTTCAAGAAAGAGGGAATGATGAGAATAAAGGAGCAACATCTAAGGATTCATTACATGTTCCGGTTGGGCCAATTATAAGGGCAAGAGCTAAGAGACTCAAAGAAACACTTAATGGGCTGATCCAAGAGATATGGGCTGATTTAAAAATGGAGAAGTCCAAGATGGTTCCAGCAGAAGATCAAAAATTAATCAATGTGATTGAAGCAATAAATGGGGTTGATTATTAGTAATTGCTGGAGATTATTTGCCAAATCAGAGCAATTAATTGGCATGTTGACTTTCCAAGAATTGATTGATTGTTTTCCCAATTTTCAAGTCAACTAGATACCATTTTAGTTTTTATTTCCTTAGTCATAATTTCCAGAATTGTAAGGCATTATGGCCATAAGATTATTCCTATTCAGTTTTCTAGCTATGAATGGCAATTGCCCTAGGGTTATTGTGTATTTATTTCTAGTATCTATTTATAAGGCCATGTAATCTCTACAGAAGTTTTTAGTTTTTGGATGATCAATAAAAAGTTATTGAGAGAGTTTTCTCTGTAGTTCTTCAAAGAACTCTTCTGAACTTATCAAAGTTTTCTTGTGGCGTTCAAATTTGACTTATCACTCACATAATCCTTCTCTTTGTTATTGAGTGTGGCGTCTTCTTCTTACACCTTTGGTTCTTATCTCTTAATAGATAACGGGTCAAGGTCGTTGCTTTGTTTGTAAGAATCTGAATTAGGACGATCCTAGGAACTTATATCATTATTGGTTTCGGGTCTCACTTTCTTTTGTGAGGTTCGTATCAGGTTGTATACACCTTTACCCGTTCCTAGTGAACCTTGGATAGATTTTTCTATGGATTTTGTTTTAGAGCTGCCTTGAACTAAAAAGGGTAGGGATTCTATTTTCGTGGTCGTTGATAGGTTTAGTAAGATGACACACTTCATTCTATGTCATAAAACTGATGATGTTGTGAATATAGCTGATTTGTTTTTTAGGGAGATAGTGCGACTCCATGGTGTACCCAAGAGTATTGTGTCAGATAGAGATGTTAAGTTCCTTAGCTACTTTTGGAATGTTTTGTGGGGTAAGTTAGGCACTAAGCTTTTATTTTCCACCACTTGTCATCCACAAACCGATGGACAAACTGAGGTAGTTAACAGGACTTTAACACAGCTCTTGCGCACTGTCATTCATAAAAACCTGAAAACTTGGGAGGAGTGCTTGCCATTCGTAGAGTTTGCATACAATAGGACCATGCATTCTACTACTTCTTATTCTCCTTTTGAAATCATTTATGGTTTTAATCCACTTACTCCTTTGGATTTGATGCCATTACCTGTTAATGAAAGGGGTAGTTTGGATGGGAAAAAGAGAGTAGAATTAGTGAAGTCACAACATGAGAGGGTACGGCTTCAGATTGAAAAGAAGAATGAACAATATGCGTCTCAAGCCAACAAAGGAAGAAGGCATGTGACCTTTGAATCAGGTAATGGTTTGGGTTAACATGCGTAAACAGAGGTTCCCAAACTATAGAAGAACAAAGTTGCATCCAAGAGGAGATGGACCATTCCAAATTCTCGAGAAAATAAATGATAATGCCTATAAAGTGGATCTTCCAGGTGAGTATAATGTGTCTGCTACCTTTAATGTTGCTGATCTTTCTCCTTTTGATGCAGGTGACGATTCGAGGTCGAATCCTTTTGAGGAGAGGGGGAATGATGAGTACCAAGGTGAGTTGGTTGACAAGAATAATAAGGATCCTTTGCACATTCCGGATGGGCCAATAACAAGATCAATAGCGAAGAAGATCAAAGAAGCAATGCAAGGACTCAATCTACTTGGGCTAAAAGTGCAACAAGCAAGACACCAATAACATTGAAGATGGGCTTAAACGAGGTGGAACCATCCTTCGTTCATGTAATTGAAGTCGGGGAGAAGATAGCCTAGCATTTAAAGCATTGGACGTGTGGGTTGGCATCATGGCTGTTGGAGTCTTATTGTGTGGGCTTCCAAAGCAATTATTTTTTTAATTAAGTTTATGTGTAATTTGGGCTAGAGTTTTTGTAATCAAGAGGCCTTATTTGTGACTTTTATTAATGGGGTTACTGTTCATGTATGAGGGGTTAATTTGATTAGTTTTGGGTTTTATTTAATTAGATATCATATTGGATTTATTTTAATTAGGGGGTCTTTGAAGCCAATTAGGGTTTGGACCCATTTAGGAGTAGTTTATTTTATTTAGCCTTAATATAAATAAGGCAAAACCCTAACTTTGTGTTAGTTTTCAGCAGCCATCAATTAAAAGAATTGAGAGAATTTGTTTCCTCTTCTTGTTCTTGAATGAACTTAGAACTTATCAAAGGATCAAACCTTTGTGGCGTTCTTACTATCAATCCGGGTTCTTGAAATGAGTTTTCAACGGGTCTGGAATAATTAAAATCTGATTCTTGGCTTTCTTGGGGTGTTCATCGATTTGTTTGTGGGTTCTAAGGTTTCAATCCTACGGGTTCACATCAGTTTCTAATGCCCTAATCAAGGCATACATCTCCTTGTTATATGTAGGATAATTGATGCAAACCAAGATAGCAACCATGGAGAATCATAAGATAATTGGACAGTGAGGCAATTTAAAACAATGGGACTTCATCTTGAAGGTTTTGGGTGCTAATGAAAGATAACTAGAGGCAAACTAGAGTTATTTGGGCTTTAAATAATTTGGGCTGAGTTTATTTTAATTGTAATGGGTTTTTAAATTAAGTTTATGTTGGGTCTTAGTTTATGTTTTGGGCTGAAACATTTAATTAACTTAAGCCCATATTTAATTATTTTAAACCCATGAGTATGTTTAGTGAGCCCAATTGTTAGGGGACTAGGGTTTCATGTGATGTTATTTTCTTTGCCTATAAAAAGGCTTGTCTTGTAACCCTAAAAATAGAACAAGATGAATGAGGAGGCAGCCACTTATGTTTTATTTAGAGAGTGAATTTTCTCTCTTGTTCTTCATGAACATGTGATCTTATCAAGCTTTGCTTGTGGCGATCAAATCATGACTTATCTCTCACCTTCTCATCTATGTCTTGGGAGTGGCTTCAATATCATTCTTTTATAATTTTGGTTCTTGATTGAGTTCTAATCATTGGGTCAAAGTTCTTTATAACTTTGGTTTTTTGATTGACATATAATCAATGGGTCAAAATTTCTTATTTTTATAAACCTGTTTTAATCTTTCTTGGGGTTGTGTTTCAATTTGGTCGTGGGTGTCGTATCGTTATATACGGGGTTCGCATCAGTTGGTATCAGAGCTTTGGGTATTAAATCAGGTTTGATCTATCAATTTTGTTTTGTGTCTTGCAGCTATTTTGTTATTACTGGTCTGATTTGTTATTATTATTTTTTTCTCTTTTGCACTGTTCACGTCATCTTGTAGCAATCTGGTTATTTTGTTTTCTGGTCATATTATCTTTGGTCGCATCTTCTCAATGTTTTATTTGTTCCATCATCAAGTGGCTTTCTTTAAGTTCAATTCTTTAATCTGCCACAAACCACCACCAGGTCTGTTCTACTTTGTTTTTACAATAATACTTTAACTTTTTTTTAGTCTTCTTTTGTGTTGCAGCCGCTTTATATCATCAATTTTTCTATTCTGTGTTGACTTTGTTGTTTCCATATTAAATTTCATCATACTGCAGTGTATTGGTTTCCCTTTGTGTCGAATATTACTGTAGTTTATTAATTTTGCTTCTTTGAGTCGCACTTCACCACTCATCATCTTTCTTGTTTATGTTTTAATTTTCTTTTCTTGTTAACCGAGTCTTGTTTTATTTTCTTGGTCTGATCTTGTTTCATCATTCTTATTTGCATCATATAATTATCAATCTTGAATCATTCATCTCAGGTTATTGATTGATTTGAGTATTCTGGTTTGATAAAAAAAAAAAAAAGTTGGGAATATTGAGTTGAATCAAGAGTGCTGAGTGACAAACACATGAGGAGTGACTGGAGTGAAACACAAAGGGTTTTGTGAGTTTATTTCCCTAACATTCTTTTCAGGTGTCAATCAAATCATTGAACAACAATGAAGATGAGTCACGATTTGAGGACAAATCGTTTTGAGGAAAGCGGGAATGATGCAAACCAAGATAGCAACCATGGAGGATCATAAGATAATTGGACAATGAGGCAATTTAAAACAATGGGACTTCATCTTGAAGGTTTTGGGTGCTAATGAAAGATAACTAGAGGCAAACTAGAGTTATTTGGGCTTTAAATAATTTGGGCTGAGTTTATTTTAATTGTAATGGGTTTTTAAATTAAGTTTATGTTGGGTCTTAGTTTATGTTTTGGGCTGAAACATTTAATTAACTTAAGCCCATATTTAATTATTTTAAACCCATGAGTATGTTTAGTGAGCCCAATTGTTAGGGGGCTAGGGTTTCATGTGATGTTATTTTCTTTGCCTATAAAAAGGCTTGTCTTGTAACCCTAAAAATAGACAACAAGATGAATGAAGATGCAGCCACCTTATGTTTTATTGAGAGAGTGAATTTTTTCTCTTGTTCTTCATGAACATGTGATCTTATCAAGCTTTGCTTGTAGCGATCAAACATGACTTATCTCCCACCTTCTTATCTATGTCTTGGGAGTGGCGTCAATATCCTTCTTTTATAATTTTGGTTCTTGATTGAGTTCTAATTATTGGGTCAAAGTTATTTATAACTTTGGTTCTTTGATTGACATATAATCAATGGGTCAAATTTTCTTATTTTATAAACCTGTTTTAATCTTTCTTGGGGTTGTGTTTCAATTTGGTCGTGGGTGTCGTATCGTTATATACGGGGTTCACATCAGTTGGTATCAGAGCTTTGGGTATTAAATCAGGTTTGATCTATCAATTTTGTTTTGTGTCTTGCAGCTATTTTGTTATTACTGGTCTGATTTGTTATTATTATTTTTTTTCTTTTGCACTGTTCACGTCATCTTGTAGCAATCTGGTTATTTTGTTTTCTTGTCATATCATCTTTGGTCGCATCTTCTCAATGTTTTATTTGTTCCGTCATCAAGTGGCTTTCTTTAAGTTCAATTCTTTAATCTGCCACAAACCACCACCAGGTCTGTTCTACTTTGTTTTTACAATAATATTTTAACTTTTTTTTAGTCTTCTTTTGTGTTGCAGCCGCTTTATATCATCAATTTTTCTATTCTGTGTTGACTTTGTTGTTTCCATATTAAATTTCATCATACTGCAGTGTATTGGTTTCCCTTTGTGTCGAATATTACTGTAGTTTATTAATTTTGCTTCTTTGAGTCGCACTTCACCACTCATCATCTTTCTTGTTTATGTTTTAATTTTCTTTTCTTATTAACCGAGTCTTGTTTTATTTTCTTGGTCTGATCTTGTTTCATCATTCTTATTTGCATCATATAATTATCAATCTTGAATCATTCATCTCAGGTTATTGATTGATTTGAGTATTCTGGTTTGATAAAAAAAAAAAAAAGTTGGGAATATTGAGTTAAATCAAGAGTGCTGAGTGACAAACACATGAGGAGTGACTGGAGTGAAACACAAAGGGTTTTGTAAGTTTATTTCCCTAATATTCTTTTGAGGTGTCAATCAAATCATCGAACAACAATGAAAATGAGTCACGATTTGAGGACAAATCGTTTTGAGGAAAGCGGGAATGATGCAAACCAAGATAGTAACCATGGAGGATCATAAGATAATTGGACAATGAGGCAATTTAAAACAATGGGACTTCATCTTGAAGGTTTTGGGTGCTAATGAAAGATAACTGGAGGCAAACTAGAGTTATTTGGGCTTTAAATAATTTGGACTGAGTTTATTTTAATTGTAATGGGTTTTTAAATTAAGTTTATGTTGGGTCTTAGTTTATGTTTTGGGCTGAAACATTTAATTAACTTAAGCCCATATTTAATTATTTTAAACCCATGAGTATGTTTAGTGAGTCCAATTGTTAGGGGGCTAGGGTTTCATGTGATGTTATTTTCTTTGCCTATAAAAAGGCTTGTCTTGTAACCCTAAAAACAGACAACAAGATGAATGAAGATGCAGCCACCTTATGTTTTATTGAGAGAGTGAATTTTCTCTCTTGTTCTTCATGAACATTTGATCTTATCAAGCTTTGCTTGTGGCGATCAAACATGACTTATCTCCCACCTTCTTATCTATGTCTTGGGAGTGGCGTCAATATTCTTCTTTTATAATTTTGGTTCTTGATTGAGTTCTAATTATTGGGTCAAAGTTATTTATAACTTTGGTTCTTTGATTGACATATAATCAATGGGTCAAAATTTCTTATTTTATAAACCTGTTTTAATCTTTCTTGGGGTTGTGTTTCAATTTGGTCGTGGGTGTCGTATCGTTATATACGGGGTTCACATCACTTGGGGTTGTGTTTCAATTTGGTGGTGGGTGTCGTATCGTTATATACGGGGTTCACATCAATAATTCAAGGCTGCTCCACTTATCTTCTTACTAAAAAATGCGATAGGACGTCCTTCATAACAGCTCCAATACCTATTCCTGAAGCATCACACTCAATCTTAAAAGTTTTAGCAAAGTCAGGCAAAGCAAGCAAAGGTGCATTAGTTAATTTCTCGTTAATCAAGTTAAATGACTTTTCTTGTTCCTTACCCCACTTAAACCCCACATTCTTTTTTATAACTTCAGTTAAAGGTGTGGCTAGACTACTAAAATCTTTCACAAACCTCCTATAAAAACTAGTCAGTCCATAAAAACTTCTCACTTGTCCCACATTTGTAGGTTTCGGCCACTCCCTAATTGCCTTAACTTTTTCTTCATCAACCCCAATTCCCTTAGCACTAACGACAAAACCCAGAAATACAAGCTTATCTGATGTGAACCCGGTATATAACGATATGACACCCACGACCAAATTGAAACACAATCAAAGAAATATTAAAACAGGTTTATAAAAATAAGAAATTTTGACCCATTGATTATATTCAATCAAGAACCAAAGTTATAAAGAACTTTGACCCAATGATTAGAACTCAATCAAGAACCAAAGTTATAAAGAACTTTGACCCAATGATTAGAACTCAATCAAGAACCAAAATTATAAAAGAAGGATATTGACGCCACTCCCAACACATAGATGAGAAAGTGGGAGATAAGTCATGTCTGATCACCACAAGCAAAACTTGATAAGATCACATTTTCATGAAGAACAAAAGAGAAAATTCACTCAATTAAATATAATTAGCTGCATATTCATTCATCTTCATTGTTCTTATTGCTTAGGGTTGCAAGCCTTTTTATAGGCATACAATTCTAAATTTAATAGGAAACTAAAATAAACTCTCAATCCTAAATCTAATAAGAAATCAAAATAAACTCTCAATTCTAAACCTAATAGAAAACTAAAATAAACTCCTAATTTAATTAACTCTCACCCCAACAATTAAAAGCCCAATATAAAAATTAAATATAATAAACTAATTTAAAACCCAACCCATAATACAAACTAAGTCCAAACTAGTACAAATAAATAAATAACAGCTCAATTTGCATCTAATTGCCTTCATGATTGATAATCTTCAAGCAACCAGCCCAATTAAAGTCTTCAAGCTTGATTCTCTTAATTTTGTTCTTTGTCATCGGTCCACCATTAATGTTCAAACGATTGTTAGGATGGCTTTGATGAATACCATTACTTGCTTGCTTCCTAGGTGTCCATCTGCTACAAATGCTGCTCCACATGCCACTAGTGCTCAAGGAAGTGACTTGGAGATTCATCTTGAAGATTTTAACGGACCAATCACTAGGGCCCAAGCTAAAAGGTTAAAGGAACAACTTCAACTATTTGTGCAAAATTGGGTTGATAATGGGCTGTCTAAGCATGGAGATTTTAAAGAGCCCAATTTGATTAATGTAATTGGGCTAAAAGACTAGCTTTGGATTCAGCCCATCTTATTTCCAATCATCCAAGTGGTGTCCAGATTCATTCACTAATTAATGGCAAGAATCAAGGAGTGATTTTTGGCATTTATGAGAGGGTTGACTCCACCTTAATTAGTGCTTAGGCTCAATATACATTGTGGTTGTAAAATCTTTAAATAGGGCTGTTTAATTTCATTTTGGGGAGCTGAATATTTCTTCAAACATTTCCTATATGGAATTTAAGAGAGTTTGCTTTCTTGTGATTTTATGCTTAAGGTGTTGAATTGATGCAATTGAGTTTGTCTTTGTTTTTCAATTCTACTTCCTATTTCTATTGTTCTTGATTGCTTTGATCTTGGGTTCAAGGGTATTCTCTTGGGTTTTTGTCAAAACGCATTTCTTGGGTGATAGAACAAATCAACCTGAATTACTTTGGTGTGAATCAAATCTGGTTGTGAGTGATAAAGAGTTCGTAGAAACAATTTGGGTCTTGGGGTTCCGCATCATTACTTTCCTCATCTGTCTCTAACCCATTACCGCGCATCACCATTGCCCTTTTATTTGGGCATTGAGATGCTATGTGCCCATACCCCAAACACCTAAAACACTTAATGTCACGACTTCTAGAGTTTTGGGTAGAAGTAGTACCTTTGTTTTTGTCATCAAGTGATTGAGATAATTGCGCCTTGTCATCCTTTTTTATTTGGGCAGCCTTGTTATCATTCCTCCAATTTGGCCTCCCTGAATTTGTTTGAGCTGAAAAGGTGTTGGCTTGTTTCCCCTTCCCCTTGCGTTGCAATTGCTTTTCTATCTTCATAGCCATGTGCACCATATCTTCCATCTCCACATAGTGTTGCAATTCCACTCTGTCGGCTATGTCCTTATTAAGTCCATTGAGAAACCTTGCCATGGTGGCCTGTTACAAATGCTGCTCCACGTGCCCCTAGTGCTCAAGGAAGTGACTTGCAGATTCATCTTGAAGATTTTAACGGACCAATCACTAGGGCCCAAGCTAAAAGGTTAAAGGAACAACTTCAACTATTTGTGCAAAATTGGGTTGATAATGGGCTGTCTAAGCATGGAGATTTTAAAGAGCCCAATTTGATTAATGTAATTGGGCTAAAAGACTAGCTTTGGATTCAGCCCATCTTATTTCCAATCATTCAAGTGGTGTCCAGATTCATTCACTAATTAATGGCAAGAATCAAGGAGTTATTTTGACATTCATGATGGCAAGAATCAAGGAGTGATTTTTGACATTTATGAGAGGGTTGACTCCACCTTAATTAGTGCTTAGGCTCAATATACATTGTGATTGTAAAATCTTTAAATAGAGCTGTTTAATTTCATTTTGGGGAGCTGAATATTTCTTCAAACATTTCCTATATGGAATTTAAGAGAGTTTGCTTTCTTGTGATTTTATGCTTAAGGTGTTGAATTGATGCAATTGAGTTTGTCTTTGTTTTTCAATTCTACTTCCTATTTCTATTGTTCTTGATTGCTTTGATCTTGGGTTCAAGGGTATTCTCTTGGGTTTTTGTCAAAACGCATTTCTTGGGTGATAGAACAAATCAACCTGAATTACTTTGGTGTGAATCAAATCTGGTTGTGAGTGATAAAGAGTTCGTAGAAACAATTTGGGTCTTGGGGTTCCGCATCATGGCCTCTCTATCTTCCTCCACGTTTGCTCGGATCATAGCAATCTCCATTTCTTTGTAGTATTCCTCCACACTCTTTGTTTCTTGTACAAGACTTTGCAATCTTTGGTGCAAGTCCCTATAATAATGGCTTGGAACAAATCTACGCCTCATGATAGCCTTCATTTCAGCCCACGTTCGGATCGATCTTTCACCATTTCTCCTCCTACTTACAAGAAGTTGATCCCACCATACAAGTGCATATTCTCCAAACTTCACCGCTGCCAGTTTGATCTTCTTTTCCTCCGAGTAATTGTGACATTCGAAGATTAATTCCACTTTTCGCTCCCACTCCATATATGCATCCGGATCATTCTTCCCCAGAAAGGATGGAATTTTCATTTTTATACTCCCGATATTCCTATCAAGATCATTTTGGTTCCACCTACCCCTTCCATAATTTCGACCTTCATTGACCAAGGGAGCTTGATCATCAAATTCCTCTTCAGACTCTTCTATATATTGAGGTGCAGGTTGCCTTCTTGCCCTTGGAATGTTTTGGGCAGTCCCTTCACGCAAGGCATTGATCTCTTTTTGTTGCCTCTCCAAAGTGTCATTCATGTTGCCAAGAACAAGTTGAATCCTCTCAAACTGTTGTTGCATGGCGTTGAGAAGAAATTCTTGGTCTTTTGGTGCACTTCCGCTTCCTTCCATTTTTTTTTTTTGTGCAATCTGAAATATCAAAGAAAAATAACAAACAAGAATCTCACAAACACTCCCTCACGTGTTTCCCTCGTACTCCTCTTGTGTTTAACTCAAATTGGCTTTTACCCTCTTTTGAACTCACACTCTCTTGCCTTTTACCGCTCAAGCAATCTTTATGATTTTATACATAAGGGCCAAATCAAACAGCAATCAAGATTTCAATGTAATTCAATTTTTCTAAAGGAATCCAAAAAAATAAACAACAAGGATATGTAAAACAAAGCAACAGAACCAATAAAGAAAAAGGCACACACTTGATGTTTATGGTGACTAATAAAGAATTGGACTCAGAAAAGGACGCTATAGAATAACAAATATTGAATCCAAGAATGAAACCTGTAATTAATTCCTTACAAAATAACACCCAAACACTCAGGAACAGATATATATGTATATTTTTTTTAAAACAAAAATCAGACTCAATAGGGTGAGTCGATTCTTCATAACCCAAGGATAATCAATCACACTAATCACAAATGGAGGATCTCGTTCAGAACTGATGATTTTTTTTTTTTTTTTTTTTTTTTTTTTTTTTTTTTAAGAACAAGATCAACAAGCAAGAAGATAATCAACAAGGCTAATGAAAAGAACAGAAAATTAAAAGGATAGATAATTACTTGGTGAGTGTGGCTCTGATACCAAATGATGCGGAACCCCAAGACCTAAATTGTTTCTAGGAACTCTTTATCACTCACAACCAGATTTGACTCACAACCAGATGAGGATGAGATGCCTCCTTTAGAGGATTGTAGTGATGTTGAGTTGCCTACTGAGGGACAATTGTTGGTTACTAGGCGTGCTCTTAATGTGCAAGTGAAAGAGGATAATGAGGGGGTTAGGTTGCAAAGGGAAAATCTTTTTTATACTAGGTGTTTAGTTGAAGGGAAAGTGTGTAGTTTGATTATTGATGGGGGTAGTTGTGTGAATGTAGCTAGTACTTTATTTGTGGATAAGTTAGGGTTGGAAACTATAAAACATCCAAGACCTTATAGATTGCAATGGCTTAACAATAGTGGGGAAGTGAAGGTCACTAAACAAGTGAGGGTTCCATTTGCTATTGGAAGGTACCATGATGAAGTTAATTGTGATGTTGTTCCTATGCAAGCTAGTCACTTGTTGTTAGGTAGACCATGGCAATGGGATAGGAGAGTGAACCATGATGGATATCTTAATAGGTACATGGTTGACAAAGAAGGCAAAAAGTATACTCTTCTTCCTTTGACCCCTAAACATATCTTTGAAGATCAATTGCAACTTGAGAAGTCTTATGGAGAGTTCGTTCAAAGAGAGGCCGAGAGAAAAAGAAAAAAGAGTGGAAAAGAAAAGGAGAAAAGAGAAAAAAAGGAAGATGAGAGAATGAGTGAAAAGGAGAAAATGAGTGAGGAGCACTCGGCCATAGAAAAAAAAAAAGGGAAAGAAAATGAGCTTCTATGCGAAAATGAGAGATGTGAGGAAGGCTTTAACTACTCATAGGCCAATGATTGTACTTTTGTACAAGGAGGCTTATTTTTCTACTAACGACTTTGACCCTTCTTTGCCAAGTGTTGTTATTGATGTTTTGCAGGAGTACGGTGAAGTTTTTCCCGATGATTTACCTCAGGGTTTACCACCTTTGAGAGGGATAGAACATCAAATCGACCTCATTCCCGGGGCTGCCATCCCTAATAGGCCAGCCTATAGAAGCAATCCCGAAGAGACAAAGGAGCTACAAAAGCAAGTGGAAGAGCTCTTGAAGAAAGGACTTATAAGAGAAAGTTTAAATTCATGTGCAGTACCCGTCTCGTTGGTACCAAAGAAGGATGGAAGTTGGCGTATGTGTGTGGATTGTAGAGCTGTCAACAAAATAACGGTAAAGTATCGACACCCCATACCTCGACTTGATGACATGTTGAATGAATTGCATGGTGCATGTGTCTTTTCTAGAATCGATTTGAAAAGTGGTTATCATCAAATTAGAATAAAAGCAGGTGATGAGTGGAAAACCGCTTTTAAAACAAAACATGGATTGTATGAGTGGATGGTAATGCCGTTTGGCCTAACCAATGCCCCTAGTACATTTATGCGATTAATGAACCATGTTTTACGTGAGTGTATTGGAATATTTGTGGTTGTCTATTTTGATGACATTCTAGTGTATAGCAAATCTATTGATGAGCATGTTAAGCATTTAAAATGTGTGTTTGATGCTTTGCGCAAAAACAAGTTGTATGCTAACTTAAAGAAATGTTCATTTTGCACTGATCGCCTCATTTTCTTGGGTTATGTCGTGAGTTCAAATGGAATTGAAGTAGATAGTGAAAAGGTAAAGGCTATTCAAGAATGGCCGACACCTAAAACTGTGAGTGAAGTGAGAAGTTTTCATGGCTTGGCAAGTTTCTATAGGAGATTTGTCAAAGATTTTAGTACCATTGCTGCACCATTAACTGAGATCATGAAGAAAGATAAGGGGTTTATTTGGGGTAAAGAACAAGAACATGCATTTTCAGTGCTAAAGGAGAAGTTGAGCAGTGCACCATTGTTGAGGGTACCTAATTTCGATTTAACTTTTGAAATTGAATGTGACGCCTCCGGGATTGGTATAGATGCTGTTTTATTGCAGGAAAAAAGGCCCGTTGCTTATTTTAGTGAAAAGCTACATGGAGCACAGCTTAACTACTCAACTTATGATAAGGAGATGTATGCCTTGGTGAGAGCATTGCAAACATGGCAACATTATTTGTTACCAAAGGAGTTCGTGATTCATACAGATCACGAGTCATTGAAACACTTGAAAGGGCAAAGTAAGCTAAACAAGCGTCACACCAAATGGATGGAATTCATAGAATCCTTTCCATATGTGATCCAATATAAGTAAGGTAAAGAGAACATCGTGGCAGATGCGTTATCTAGAAGGTATGCTTTAATCTCTACTCTTTCAACTAAGTTGTTGGGATTTGAGCATTTGAAGGATTTGTATGCACATGATAGTGATTTCTCTAATGTTTATAATGCTTGTGAGCATGCTGCATTCCGTGATTTCTATAGGCATTCCGTGATTTCTATAGGCATGATAAATCTAAAACTCAACCCCATGGATTATACATGCCTTTGCCAGTACCAACAAATCCTTGGGTTGACATTTCTATGGACTTTGTTTTGGGTCTACCAAGAACTAGAAATAGAAAGGACTCAATTTTTGTGGTTGTGGATCGTTTTTCCAAAATGGCTCATTTCATACCATGCCATAAAACTGATGATGTTGTACATATTGCTAATTTATTCTTTAAAGAGATTGTGCGTTTACATGGCATTCCAAAAACCATTGTGTCGGATCGAGATGTTAAATTTTTGAGTCACTTTTGGCGAGTACTTTGGTCCAAACTTGGTACTAAATTATTGTTTTCTACTGCTTCCCATCCTCAAACTGATGGGCAAACTGAAGTAGTAAATAGGACTTTGGGAACATTGTTGCGTGCTTTGATTGGAAAGAATGTTAAAACTTGGGAAGATAATCTGTCTTTTGTTGAATTTGCATATAATAGGAGTGTGCATTCTACCACTGGGTTTTCTCCTTTTGAAATTGTGTATGGATTTAATCCACTAACTCCTTTGGATCTTTTACCTATTCCTTGGAGTGAGATTTCTAATACAGATGGATATAAAAGGGCAGAGATGGTTAAATCCATTCATGACAAAGCAAGACAAAAGATAGAGAAGCGAAATGAGCAAATTGCATCTCAAGTGAACAAAGGAAGGCGCATGGTGTCATTTGAACTAGGAGATTGGGTTTGGGTTCACATGCGCAAGGAAAGATTTCCTTCCAAAAGGAAATCAAAATTGGATGCTCGTGGAGACGGACCTTTTCAAGTTGTTGCAAAGATTAATGATAATGCATACCGCATTGATCTACCTGGTGAGTATGGTGTTTCAGCTACTTTTAATGTTTCTGATTTATCTCCCTTTGATATTGATGCAGGATCTGATTCGAGGACGAATCCTTTTGAAGGGCGGGGAAATGTTACAAATGCTGCTCCACATGCCACTAGTGCTCAAGGAAGTGACTTGGAGATTCATCTTGAAGAATTTAACGGACCAATCACTAGGGCCCAAGCTAAAAGGTTAAAGGAACAACTTCAACTATTTGTGCAAAATTGGGTTGATAATGGGCTGTCTAAGCATGGAGATTTTAAAGAGCCCAATTTGATTAATGTAATTGGGCTAAAAGACTAGCTTTGGATTCAGCCCATCTTATTTCCAATTATTCAAGTGGTGTCCAGATTCATTCACTAATTAATGGCAAGAATCAAAGAGTGATTTTTGGCATTTATGAGAGGGTTGACTCCACCTTAATTAGTGCTTAGGCTCAATATACATTGTGGTTGTAAAATCTTTAAATAGGGTGATGAGTACCAAGGTGGGTTGGTTGACAAGAATAAGAAGGATCTTTTGCACATTCCGGATGGGCCAACAACAAGATCAAGAGCGAAGAAGATCAAAGAAGCAATGCAAGGACTTGTGCAATCTACTTGGGCTAAAAGTGCAACTAGCAAGACACCAACAACATTCAAGATGGGCTCAAACGAGGTGGAACCATCCTTCGTTCATGTAATTGAAGTCGGGGAGAAGACGTCCTAGCATTTGAAGCATTGGATGTGTGGGTTGGCATCATGGCTGTTGGAGTCTTATTGTGTGGGCTTCCAAAGCAATTATTTTTTTAAATAAGTTTATGTGTAATTTGGGCTAGAGTTTTTGTAATCAAGAGGCCTTATTTGTGACTTGGTTACTGTTCACGTATGAGGGGTTAAGTTGATTAGTTTTGGGTCTCATTTAATTAGATATCATATTGGGTTATTTTAATCAATGGGCCTTTGAAGCCAATTAGGGTTTGGATCCATTTAGGAGTAGTTTATTTTATTTAGCCTTAATATAAATAAGGCAAAACCCTAATTTTATATCAGTTTTCAGCAGCCATCAATTAAAAGAATTGAGAGAATTTGTTTCCTCTTCTTGTTCTTGAATGAACTTAGAACTTATCAAAGGATCAAACCTTTGTGGCGTTCCTACTATCAATCCGGGTTCTTGAAACGAGTTTTCAACGGGTCTGGAACAATTAAAAATCTGATTCTTGGCTTTCTTGGGGTGTTTATTGATTTATTTGTGGGTTCTAAGGTTTTTAATCCTACGGGTTCACATCATAGGGCTGTTTAATTTCATTTTGGGGAGCTGAATATTTCTTCAAACATTTCCTATATGGAATTTAAGAGAGTTTGCTTTCTTGTGATTTTATGCTTAAGGTGTTGAATTGATGCAATTGAGTTTGTCTTTGTTTTTCAATTCTACTTCCTATTTCTATTGTTCTTGATTGCTTTGATCTTGGGTTCAAGGGTATTCTCTTGGGTTTTTGTCAAAACGCATTTCTTGGGTGATAGAACAAATCAACCTGAATTACTTTGGTGTGAATCAAATCTGGTTGTGAGTGATAAAGAGTTCGTAGAAACAATTTGGGTCTTGGGGTTCCGCATCACCATCATTCTTCCTTTCCTCTCTTTCGCCTTGTCCTCAAATTGTGACCTATCTAGTTGTTTGAAGTCTTGATTGAAAACCTGAAAATAATGTTTGAAAATAACCTCTCACACTCCCTCATGTGTTTCACTCAACACTTGGAGTTTCACTTTTTGAATTTCGTTCACTCATAATTCTCCCTTCTTTGGACCCATTGCCCGCTAAGTTCTTTAATGAGCAAATTGATCAAACCAAGGTCACCCCCTGAAGTAATCGCTCTACACAAATCTCGACAAAGAAAAATGCACACACAAAGAACACAAAAGAAATAAGGACCAACAATGACACTAGAATGATGAAATAACGAAAAGCAATCTGATCTCAAGAAAAGATTTCGAACACCGCAAAGATCTTGAATTGCAAATAAGGTAAATTAATATCAACTCACTTCAATCCAAGCAATTTATGGCATTCAAACTTTTTTTTTTTTCTGGATTTTTTTTCTTTCCTTTTTCTTTTTCCTAAATCAAACTATAATGCACTCTATATGGATTGTAAATTGTGGAGTTGAACCAAAAACAAGATTTTGATATGAATCTTGCAAATCAAGAAATATGATGATGAATCAAGAAAACCTAGAATGTGTTTCTGCAAGAATCTTGATTTTTGGATGTGGTTCAAGTGCAAAATATAAAGATTCAAATCACGTTTGTTGTAATCAGTTAAGATAGATGGTGATGTGCCGACTACAAGAAACTCAAGAATATATATATATATATATATATATATATATATATATGACAGATAAAAGAAGTGGCGTGTAGTACCACAAGACACAAAAAATAAAAAGAATGCTGATTGAATGATGGGTGATGATGTGCAGCACCAGAAGACAAAAATAAGGAAGATATATATATTTAATATTGACTTATTTTGGTACTGCAATTCAATGAATGGTGATGCAGTTCATACGAAGCAAAAAGGCAAGTATGTGATCAGATACGAATTGGTGTGTGGCAAAATCAAGAAGCAAATAAAATACTAAGATGATGGTGGATGACGCGACAAGAAGATGATGTGGTTGGTTTGGCACTTAATCTTGATGATGGTCTTTTTTTTTTTTGGTGCAGCAGTCAATAAAGTTATACAAACTAGGATGATATGCGGCTAATTTAGAATTGAAACAAGAAAATTTAAATTCAAAACTCAAACCCGAATTAATTAGCCGAAGCTCTGATACCAACTGATACGAACCCCGTATATAATGATACGACACCCACGACCAAATTTCACACAACCTAAGAAAGATTAAAACAGGTTTATAAAAATAAAAAATTTTGACCCATTGATTATATGTCAATCAAGAACCAAAATTATAAAAACTTTGACCCAATGATTAAGAACTCAATCAAGAACCAAATTATAAAAGAAGGATATTGACGCCACTCCCAACACATAGATGAGAAAGTGGGAGACAAGTCATGTCTGATCACCACAAGCAAAACTTGATAAGATCATATATTCATGAAGAACAAAAGAGAAAATTCACTCTCTCAATTAAATATAATTAGCTGCATATTCATTCATCTTCATTGTTCTTATTGCTTAGGGTTGCAAGCCTTTTTATAGGCATACAATCCTAAATCTAATAGGAAACTATAATAAACTCTCAATCCTAAATCTAATAAGAAACCAAAATAAACTCTCAATTCTAAACCTAATAGGAAACCAAAATAAACTCTCAATCCTAAATCTAATAAGAAACCAAAATAAACTCTCAATTCTAAACCTAATAGAAAACTAAAATAAACTCTTAATTTAATTAACTCTCAGCCCAACAATTAAAAGCCCAATATAAAAATTAAATATACTAAACTAATTTAAAACCCAACCCATAATACAAACTAAGCCCAAACTAATACAAATAAATAAATAACAGCTCAATTTGCATCTAATTGCCTTCATGATTGATAATCTTCAAGCAACCAGCCCAATTAAAGTCTTCAAGCTTGATTCTCTTAATTTTGTCCCTTGTCATCGGTCCACCATTAATGTTCAAACGATTGTTAGGATGGCTTTGATGAATACCTAGATGAATGACTTGCTTGCTTCCTGGGTGTCCATCATTATCGCTACAAAAGGTACACTTTTTGAGATTAGCAAACAACTTTTCTGTTCTTAAAACACCTAAAACAAGTTTTAAATGTTCAACATACTCATCCAAATTTTTGCTATAAATCAGAATGTCATCAAAGTAAACAACCACAAATCTTCCTATAAAAGCACGCAAAACATGGTTCATTAATCTCATGAAAGTACTTGGTGCATGAGTTAATCCAAAAGGCATAACTAACAACTCATATAAACCATATTTTGTTTTGAAAGCAGTTTTCCACTCACCTCCTTCTTTCATCATAATTTGATGATATCCACTCTTAAGATCAATTTTAGTAAAAATAATAAAACCATGCAATTCATCAAGCATATCATCTAATCTAGGAATAGGATGTCGATACTTTACAGTGATATTGTTGATGGCACGACAATCAACGCACATCCTCCATGTTCCATCCTTCTTAGGCACAAACAATACGGGAACCCCACAAGGACTCATACTCTCATGCACATATCCCTTTTCCATGAGCTCACTAACCTGCCTTTGAAGCTCCTTTGTCTCCTCGGATTACTTCTATATGCTGGTCTATTTGGGATGGGTACAAAGTCAATTTGGTGCTCAATCCCCCTTATTGGTGGTAAACCCATAGGCATCTCTTCAGGAAACACCTCATCAAAGTCCTACAAAAGTGAAACAATAACACTAGGCAAAGAAGAGTCAAGTTCATTAGCACTAAAACAAGCCTCTTTGTACAAAAGTACAATCATAGGCTGATTAAAAAACAACGCTTTCTTGACCTCACTCTCTCTTGCATAAAAATTCACTTGTTTTTTGTCTCTCTCTCTTGAACTCTCACTCTCCTTTTTCACATCTCTCTCTTTTTTTAACCTCACTTGATCTTCATATACTTGTCTTGGGGTTAAAGGTACAAGAGTGATTGGCCTTTTATTGAGTACAAAGGAGTATCTATTGGTATATCCATTATGAGTCACATGCCTATCAAACTGCCATGGTCTTCCCAAAAGGATATGAACCGCATTCATTGGTACCACGTCACACATAACATTATATTTGTATTTTTCAATTGAAAATGACACCAACACTTGTTTATTCACTATAACTTCCCTACTATCATTCAACCATTGTAGCTTATAAGGTTTTGGGTGTTTCAAAGTTGTTAAATTCAATTTTTCCACCAAAATAGTGCTAGCCACATTAGTACAACTCTCCCCATCAATAATCATACTACATACCTTATCATTAACATGGCAACGGGTGTGAAAAATGTTATCACGTTGTACCTCATCATCTTCCTTGGCTTGAGCACTAAGAGCTCTTCTTGCAACCAAAAGTTCTCCACCCACCGAATATTCAAGGTCACTTGCATCCTCCAAAGGTGGCATGGACTCATCATTAGATTCACCCTCGGATTCTATACCACCCTCATCCTTCAAAACCATTACTCTCTTGTTTGGGCATTGTGATGCAATATAACCTGCTCCCAAACACTTAAAGCGCTTAATGTCTCGGGTTTTAGAAGGTTGAGAATCTGATTTACCTTGATTTAATGTGCCTCCGGCCTTATGCTCTTTGGAAGGTTTGGCCTTGGCCTTGAAACTAGGCTGGTCCTCCCTCTTGCTCCAATTCGGTTTCCATGATGATGACGAACTCGAATTTTGCCCAACCCGTGTGGAACCCTTCCTCTTCAATTGTTGTTCCACTTTAATGGCCATGTGTATCATGTTAGTCAATTCAACATAATGTTGCAACTCCACTATATTTGCAATGTCTTGGTTAAGCCCATTTAGAAACCTAGCCATAGTCACCTCTCGGTCCTCCTCTACATCAGCTCAAATCATGGCTATCTCCATCTCCTTGTAGTAGTCTTCAACACACTTAGACCCTTGAGTAAGAGTTTGCAATTTTTGAAACAAACCCCTATAATAGTGGCTTGGAATGAATCTTCTCCTCATAACAGCTTTCATCTCATCCCATGTCTCAATAGGTCTTTCTCCATTCTGTCTCCTACTCACAATCAGTTGATCCCACCAAACAATAGCATAATCAATGAATTCTATGGCTGCCAATTTCACCTTCTTCAATTCTAAATACTCATGGCAATCAAACACCAACTCTATTCTTTTCTCCCACTCCAAATACGCTTCAGGATCAGTTTTACCTTGGAAGGTTGGAATCTTCACCTTTATATTACCCAAATTCTTATCAACCCTCTCTCCATACCTATCTCCTCTATTCCCATACCTATCTTCTCTATTCTCATACCTAACTCCTCTACCTCCCATTCCACACCTAAATCTACCCACACTCATATTGGACATGTGATCAGCCTCATCCATGTCATTATCATCCCCGTAGTGATCATTAACTTCTTCTCTAACTGGAACTCTCTTTCGCCTACGTGCTTGTGGAACGGGTTGTGGCTGTTCCGCACGTGAGTTTTCCACTTGATCTAATCGCTCATTGATGCGGAACCCCAAGACCCAAATTGTTTCTTCGAACTCTTTATCACTCACAACCAGATTTGATTTCACACCAAAGTAATTCAGGTTGATTTGTTCTATCACCCAAGAAATGTGTTCTGACAAAAACCCAAGAGAATACCCTTGAACCCAAGATCAAAGCAATCAAGAACAATAGAAATAGGAAGTAGAATTGAAATACAAAGACAAACTCAATTGCATCAATTCAACACCTTAAGCGCATAAAATCACAAGAAAGAAGACTCTCTTAAATTCCATATAGGAAATGTTTGAAGAAATATTCAGATGCCCCAAAATAAAATTAAACAGCCCTATTTAAAGATTTTACAACCAGAATGTATATTGAGCCTAGACACTAATCAAGGTGGAGTCAACCCTCTCATCAATGCCAAAATTACTCCTTGATTCTTGCCATTAGTGATTCCTTGATTCTTGCCATCATGAATGTCAAAATAACTCCTTGATTCATGCCATTAATTAGTGAATGAATCTGGACACCACTTGAATGGTTGGAAATAAGATGGGCTGAATCCAAAGCTAGTCTTTTAGCCCAATTACATTAATCAAATTGGGCTCTTTAAAATCTCCATGCTTAGACAGCCCATTATCTACCCAATTTTGCACAAATAGTTGAAGTTGTTCCTTTAACCTTTTAGCTTGGGCCCTGGTGATTGGTCTGTTAAAATCTTCAAGATGAATCTCCAAGTCACTTCCTTGAGCATTAGTGGCATGTGGAGCAGCATTTGTAACATTTCCCCGCCCTTCAAAATGATTCGTCCTTGAATCAGATCCTGCATCAATATCAAAGGGAGATAAATCAGAAACATTAAAAGTAGCTGAAACACCATACTCACCAGGTAGATCAATGCGGTATGCATTGTCATTGATCTTTGCAACAACTTGAAAAGGTCCGTCTCCACGAGCATCCAATTTTGATTTTCTTTTGGAAGGAAAAAAATTATGTGTGCCTAATAGTTCAATTAGGGAATTGCTTGTTCGTGAAGCTCATAGTGAAGGTCTTATGGGACATTTTGGCATTGACAAAACTTTGAGCATCTTGCATGAACACTTCTTTTGGCCTAATATGCGTAAGAGTGTTGAGAAAATCTGTTCTAGTTGCATTTCATGTAGACAAGCTAAATCTAGAACTCAACCCCATGGATTATACATGCCTTTGCCAGTACCAACAAATCCTTGGGTTGACATTTCTATGGACTTTGTTTTGGGTCTACCAAGGATTAGAAATAGAAAGGACTCAATTTTTGTAGTTGTGGATCGTTTTTCCAAAATGGCTCATTTCATACCATGTCATAAAACTGATGATGCAGTATATATTGCTGATTTATTCTTTAAAGAGATTGTGCGTTTACATGGCATTCCAAAAACCATTGTGTCGGATCGAGATGTTAAATTTTTGAGTCACTTTTGGCGAGTACTTTGGTCCAAACTTGGTACTAAATTATTGTTTTCTACTGCTTCCCATCCTCAAACTGATGGGCAAACTGAAGTAGTAAATAAGACTTTGGGAACGTTGTTGCGTGCTTTGATTGGAAGGAATGTTAAAACTTGGGAAGATAATCTGCCTTTTGTTGAATTTGCATATAATAGGAGTGTGCATTCTACCACTGGGTTTTCTCCCTTTGAAATTGTGTATGGATTTAATCCACTAACTCCTTTGGATCTTTTACCTATTCCTTTGAGTGAGATTTCTAATACAGATGGATATAAAAGGGCAGAGATGGTTAAATCCATTCATGACAAAGCAAGACAAAAGATAGAGAAGCGAAATGAGCAAATTGCATCTCAAGTGAACAAAGGAAGGCGCATGGTGTCATTTGAACCAGGAGATTGGGTTTGGGTTCACATGCGCAAGGAAAGAGATGGTGTCATTTGTAACACTCATGTAATTGTTCCAATTCCCCTCTCATCATCCGTCTCATCTGCTCTACTAATGCCTCCTTCCAAAGCTTTATATCCGTAGGGATGGAAGAATCCTCAGTAGAGCCTTTATCTTTGTTTCCATACATGTTTTCCTGCAAACAAAAAATATGAAAATAATAATAATAATAATAATAAAAGACCTCACAACACTTTCTCACGTGTTTCGCTCGAATAATCAGTTCACTCAACACTCGTGTTTACACACAATAAATTCGGCTTTTACCCTCAGTATGTACTCACTAATCTTGCCTTTTTCCCCTCATAATTTCTCAAAAGTTCTATCAAACTAACTAAACAATAATCAAGATTTCTTAGTCGCATTCACATGAGACAGAAGAAATCTCCTAGGTTCACACGAAAATGAATCACAACAAAACTGGAATAATAAAGACAAGTTTCTAGTACAAGAATTTTTTTTTTTAATTGCCACTGCACGAAACCAAGAAGAGAAATAACAATGGCTGATATATTCAACTATAGGATCGTTCTGAAAAAAAAAAAAAATTTGTACTTATTTTTTTTTATTTTATTTTTTTTTTTAGGATTGATCAAACGGAATCAATGAAGAATAACAACTAAGATAGATAAAACTTGATGTTAGAAGCCGAGGCTCTGATACCAAATGATGCAAACCTCGTCATTTGTATCACAATTGATGCCTAGGACCGTTATAATCTCTGGTTTGAATGGAAACCGCGACCCAACACCTATAACGAGATGTGAACCTTGGTATGAGGATGATGCCACAATCAAGGATGGAATACTCGATTGATAAGTCTAGGAGGGAACGCCACAGAGAAATCTGATAAGTTCCTATTAGTTCTCAAAGAACAAAAGAGAAATTAAGCTCTCAATTTTTCATTCAATATTCAATGCCCTCATATTACATCCTTCTTTTCTTTATAAACTAAAACCCTAAAAGAAAAAGAGAGGCTACACGCATTTTCCAAGAAGGAAACAAAATATTCAGCCATTAAATGCCTTACAAAACAAGAAGCTAATTAAAATTAAAACAAGCAACTAATTGTCTTGATCCCTATTTAGAAGGCTGAAATTAAAGCAAATCAGCCTCTTAGTTTGGGAAACAAATCAATTCATTATTCATGGAAAATCTAAACAGGAAACAACTGAAATTAAATCTTCTCCACACACCCTAGCTTGTGCCACACACCCAAGCTCTCTGCCACACACCGAAGTCAACTCCTATTCAGCCCAATCAATTGCCTTGATGATGTTAATTAGGCCTTGGTCTTCATATGGGCTCATCTTGGACTTTATTAAGTCAGAATCAGCCCAAGTGTCTTGAATCAAGCCATTTAGTGCTTTCTTGAATCTCTTAGCCTTTTCCTTGTTATTGGCCCAACTGGAACATGTAACGGATCACTTGGTATAGCTTGCTTGTTCGTATCAATATTTCAGCCCAATATATAAATTAAGACTGATGTAAACCAAGATAGCAATCATGGAGAAACATGAGACAATTGGACAATGAGGCTTAATTATGGAGGCTTTGGATGCTAATGGAAGACAACTAGAGGCAAACTAGAGTTATTTGGGCTTTAAATAATTTGGGCTGAGTTTATTTTAATTGTAATGGATTTTAAAA
Organism: Dimocarpus longan; assembly: GCA_022984855.1. Lineage (NCBI taxonomy): Eukaryota > Viridiplantae > Streptophyta > Magnoliopsida > Sapindales > Sapindaceae > Dimocarpus > Dimocarpus longan. The sequence continues at coordinate 11,041,886 of CM041021.1, forward strand.
TTAAGTTTATGTTGGGTCTTATTTTATGTATTGGGCTGAAATTATTTAATTAACTTAAGCCCATGTTTAATTATTTTAAGCCCAGGAGTATACTTAATGAGCCCAATTGTTAGGAGGGCTAGGGTTTCATGTTATATTGTTTTCTTTGCCTATAAAAAGGTTTGTTTTGTAACCCTAAAGAGGACAACAAGATGAATTAAGATGCAGCCACCTTATGTTTTATTGAGAGAGTGAATTTTCTCTCTTGTTCTTCATGAACATGTGATCTTATCAAGCTTTGCTTGTGGCGATCAAACATGACTTATCTCCCACCTTCTTATCTATGTCTTGGGAGTGGCGTCAATATCCTTCTTGATACGAACCACGCCAAGAACTGACGAAACCCGTGAATCAAGTAGGGTTCCAAGATCGCCTAGAATCAGATTTGTATGGAAACCTCGACCCGTTGCTTATATGGAAGCAAGAACCTTGGTATGGTGATGACGCCACAATCAATGATGGAAGAATTGATTGATAAGTCTAAGAAGAACGCCACAGGAAAATCCTGATAAGTTCAAAAGTTCTACGAAGAACCAAAGAGAATACTCTCACAAATATTATTAATCATGAATTGAATTCCCTTTAGGGTTACACTGATTTATATAGCTAAAACACTAAGCAGCAAAAGGAAATAATTAATTAGGCAATTAAGCTCATTAAGCCTATAAAATAAAAAGGAAAGTCAACTTCTTACAATAAGGAAAGAAGAATAAAAATTGATAACTAATTGCCTTAAACATAATAGGTAAGAAATCAACTCAAAATTGGAAGTCTTTGTGACCAAGCAATCAACTCCATAATGGAAAGTCTTCATGACCAAGAAATCAACTTCATGGGCAAGAAATTAACCAGAATCAGGCCCATCAATTGCTTTAATTAAATTAATTAAGCATTGATCTTCTTTTGGGCCCATCTTGGAATTTGCCACTTTAACATCAGCCCAAATCTCTTGAACCAATCCATTAAGTGCTTCTTTGAACCTCTTAGCTCTTGCTCTTGTTATTGGCCCAACTGGAATATGCAATGGATCCCTTGGTGATGCTTCTTTATCTTCATCACTTCTTTTATAATTTTGGTTCTTGATTGAGTTCTAATTATTGGGTCAAAGTTCTTTATAACTTTGGTTCTTTGATTGACATATAATCAATGGGTCAAAATTCTTTCTTTTATAAACCTGTTTTAATCTTTCTTGGGGTTGCGTTTCAATTTGGTGGTGGGTGTCGTATCGCTATATACGGGGTTCACATCAAAGACCCAACATGAAATTAAATGAACTAACTTAATAAGCCCATTACAATTAAAAATAAACTCAATCCAATTTATTTAAAGCCCAAATAACTCCAATTTGCCTCCAATTGTCTTCAATTACTCTAAAGCCTCCAAGATTAAGCCCAGTAACCTTCAAGATCAGTGATTTTAAACTTGAACAATGTTTTGAAGCTTTGGTGACTCCTCCAAATCATCCAAATTTGTTTGCTTACTTGGATCCCATCAGATTTCTTACCTTATTATGTTCAAGACAATTGGTTGTCAATTTTATTCTTCTTTCCTTATTATTTATTTAACTAATTGTGAGGGGTTGACTTTCCCTTTTCTTTTATAGGCTTAAATGGGCTTAATTGCCTAAATAATTATTTCTTTTTGCTACTTAGTTTTTTCAGCTATATAAATTATTGTAACCCTAAAGGGAATTCAATTCATGATTAATAATATTTGTGAGAGTATTCTCTTTGGTTCTTCATAGAACTTTTTGAACATATCAGGATTTTCCTGTGGCATTCTTCCTAGACTTATCAATCAATTCTTCCATCATTTATTGTGGCGTCTTTACCATACCAAGGTTCTTGCTTCCATATAAGCAATGGGTTGAGGTTTCCATGCAAATCTAATTCTAAGCGATCTTGGAACCTTACTTGACTCATGGGTTTCGTCAGTTCTTGGCGTGGTTCATATCAAAAGTGTACATTTTGCACAGATAAACTTATGTTTCTTTGATTTGTTGTAAGCGCATAAGGTATACAGGTTGATGAAGAGAATGTACGTGCAATTCAAGAATGGCCGAGTCCCACAAGTGTAGGTATTAGTCCATAGTTTTCATGGACTCGCTAGCTTTTACAGAAGGTTTGTAAAAAACTTTAGTAGCATCACTACACCACTTATCGAGGTTATCAAGAAGAACTTTGGATTCAAATGGGGTGATGAGCAAGAGAAGGTGTTCCAATTGATCAAGGAAAACTTAACTCATGCTCCTTTACTTGCTTTGTCTGATTTTAATCAAAAGTTTGAAAATGAATGTGATGCTTTAGACATTGGTATAGGTGCAGTCCTTATGCAAGGAGGAAGACCAATGCATACTTTTTAGTGAGAAACTAAGTGGGGCAACCCTAAACTACCCTACTTATGATAAGAAATTGTATGCATCTGTTCGAGCTTTAGAGACATGGCAGCACTACCTATGGCCTAAGGAATTCGTGATTCACACTGATCATGAGTCCTTAAAGCATTTGAAAGGACAACATAAGCCGAACAGGAGACAAGCATGTTGGGTAGAATTCATCAAGATGTTTCCTTACATGATTCGGTACAAACAAGGTTAGGAAAATGTCATGGCAGATATACTCTTCCGTGGGTATGCATTACTTTTCACTCTTAATGCTAAGTTGCTTGGTTTTGAACACATCAAAGAACTATATCCATTAGACCATGATTTTAGTTGATACGAACCACGCCAAGAACTGACGAAACCCGAGAATCAAGTAGGGTTCCAAGATCGCCTAGAATCAGATTTGTATGAAAACCTCGACCCGTTGCTTATATGGAAGCAAGAACCTTGGTATGGTGATGACGTCACAATCAATGATGGAAGAATTGATTGATAAGTCTAAGAAGAACGCCACAGGAAAATCCTAATAAGTTTAAAAGTTCTACGAAGAACCAAAGAGAATACTCTCACAAATATTATTAATCATGAATTGAATTCCCTTTAGGGTTACACTGATTTATATAGCTAAAAACACTAAGCAGCAAAAGGAAATAATTAATTAGGCAATTAAGCTCATTAAGCCTATAAAAGAAAAAAGGAAGTCAACCTCTTACAATAAGGAAAGAAGAATAAAATTGATAACTAATTGTCTTGAACATAATAGGTAAGAAATCAACTCAAAATTGGAAGTCTTTGTGACCAAGCAATTAACTCCACAATGGAAAGTCTTCATGACCAAGAAATCAACTTCATGGGCAAGAAATTAACCAGAATCAGGCCCATCAATTGCTTTAATTAAATTAATTAAGCATTGATCTTCTTTTGGGCCCATCTTGGAATTTACCACTTTAACATCAGCCCAAATCTCTTGAACCAATCCATTAAGTGCTTCTTTGAACCTCTTAGCTCTTGCTCTAGTTATTGGCCCAATTGGAATATGCAATGGATCCTTTGGTGATGCTTCTTTATTCTCATCATTAGTGATGTGTATCTTGTGAGAAATTTGCGTGTGAAAAGTTCTTTAGACATGATGATTATTTGTTTTGGGAAAATAAGTTGTGTATGCCTAATTGTTCATTGTGAGATTTGTTAGTGAGGGAATCTCATGGTGGAGATTTAATGGGCTACTATGGAGTTACTAAGACCTTAGCCGTTTTACAAGAACACTTCTATTCGCCACACATGAAAAGGGATGTTGAGAGTATTTGTGATAGATATGTTACATGTAGGTAGGCAAAATCCTGAGTGCAACCCCATGGTTTATACACACCACTGCCCATTCCTAGTGAACCTTGGATTGATATTTCAATAGACTTTGTGTTTGGTTTGCCTAGCTCTAAATGTGGTAGAGATTAAATTTTTGTGGTTGTGGATAGATTTTCAAAGATGACACATTTTATTCCATATCACAAAACTGATGATGCGTCACATGTTGTTGAATTGTTCTTTTGAGAGATTGTGAAATCGCGTGGTATGCTTAGGACAATTTTTTTAGATAGAGATGCTAAGTTCTTGAGTTACTTTTGGAAGACCTTATGGGATAAGTTAGAAGCTAAATTATTGTTTTCTACTACTTGTCACCCTCAAACTGATGGTTAAACCAAATGGAAATAGTAAATAGGACTTTGTCTACTTTGTTGAGGGCTATTATCAAAAAGAACATCAAAATATGGAAAGAGTGTTTAACACATGTTGAGTTCCCTTATAATTGTACTGTTCATTCCACAACTAAGTTTTCACCATTTGAAATTGTTTATGGCTTTAATCCCTTAGCTCCATTAGATTTAATGCCACTACCAATGTCTAAGTATGTTAACTTAGATGGAAAGAAAAAGACTGAATTTGTTAAGTAGATACATGAGAAAGCATGACTCAGTATTGAGAGGAGAACATAGCAATATGCAAAACAAGCTAACAAAGAGCAGCACAAGTTGATTTTTGAACCCGGAGATTGGGTTTGGTTGCACATGAGAAAAGAAAGATTTTCGGCACAAAGGAGGTCTAAGTTGCTTCTGATAGGAGATGGGCTTTTTCAAGTCCTTGAAGGCATCAATGACAATGCATACAAGTTGGATTTACCAAGTGAGTACAATGTTAGTGCCACTTTCAATGTTACTGATTTAACTCCTTTTGATGTAAGTGAAGATTTGAGGATAAATCCTTTTCAAAAGAGAGGGAATGATGAAAACAAAGAAGCATCACCAATAGATCCATTGCATATTCTAGTTGGGCCAATTACAAGGGCTCTAAGAGGTTCAAAGAAGCACTTAATGGATTGGTTTAAGTGATTTGGGTTGATTTTAAAATGATGAATTCCAAGATGGGCCCAAATGAAGATCAAGGCTTAATCAATTTAATTAAAGTAATTGATATGGCTGACTCTAGCTAATTCTTTGCCCATAACAACTTTCCAACATGAAGCTGATTTCTTAGCCATAAAGATTTTCCAATATAGAGTTGATTTCTTAGTCATGAAGACTCCCAATTTGGAGCTGATTTCTTGCCCATTATTTTTAGATAATTATTTATCAATTTCATTCCTTAGTCTTCTTTTCTTATTATTTAATTTTCTGGTTGTAAAAGATTTATTTTCCTTTTTCTTTTACAGGCTTATAAGGGCTTAACTACCTAATTAATTATTTCATTTTATGCTAATTAGTGTTTTCAACTATATAAATCAATGTAACTCTAAAGGTGGAATGCAATTGATGATTAATAATATTGGTGAGAGTATTCTCTTTGGTTCTTCGTAGAACTTTTCGAACTTATCAAAATTTTCCTGTAGCGTTTTTCCTAGACTTATCAATTTATTCTTTCGTCATTGATTGTTGTGTCTTCATCATACCAAGGTTCTTCCTTCCATATAACCAACGGGTCGAAGTTTTTCATACAAATCTGATTCTACGCGATCTTGGAACCTTACTTGATTCACGGGGTTTCGTCAGTTCTTGGCATGGTTCATATCATTTCCTCACTTACCGGTGCCTAATTTTACTCGGGCCCTATAACTTTTCAAAATTATAAAATTTTCAATTTTTAACTAAACTTTAATCTTGTAAACCTTTAAACACATATTTGAGTTTATCTTTCGAAATTCTTCGAAGCGAAATATATATTAATGTCGTACTAATTTCACTCAATCCTAATTTAATCCAATTTATCGAATTCAATTATTAAATAAATGAATATTAATAATATGGAAATAAATATCGGCGCATTACACTAACTTTTTGGTTAATAGTATTTTCGGGTGAATAGTGATTTTCAAAAAACGGACCCCAAAAATTAGAAGTCCTAGTATTGGTATTAGAGTTATTAGAAGTTAGAACGGATTAAAAATAAGTCCATTTGAATAGGTTTTAAACGGTTCAAAATTTAATGTACAAAAATGCCCTTTCCAGAGAATATAGGTATTGATGATTTTAAAGCCAATTGAATTTTTTTTAAAGCATAAGATTGAAGCCTAAGATACTCAATTAGAGTATTACATGGTCAATTTGATGATAGAATGGCCATGAAATATTTTTGAAATTTATTTATACACGGATTGATAATTAAATGCATTAAGGGCAAAATGGTCAATTGAACTTCAAACATATATGGAATTGGTGTAAGTATCACATGGAAAGAAATTGAATAAGAAGCATAAACCATGTCATATAAATTAGCCAATGGGAGGATGACAAATTTAAATAAATTAGTGGGGAATTAGTTGTCATGCACTAAAAGTCATTAATGTTTTATTTATCAAATGACTAAATCGCCATTAGTTCGATAAGTTGCTAGCAGATTTAATTAAGCGCATTTTGGTAAAACTAATTGGAGGATTTGATAACTATTTGTAGGTTAGATGAAGGGCATTTTGGTCAAAAAAAGTGAGCCCTATATAAAATTGATTGATGGTGAGAGTTGTAGTGTGTTTGGAGGCAAAAAGAAAGAAAAAGAGAGGAGAAGTGCAAATCAGATTCGGCCAGCAAGGGGAAGTAAAAAACCAAGGTTTTGATCCCATCTTTCATGCCAAAATTCATCAAATCTCAACAAATAAGGTGCTAGGGCAAAGGTTGGGCAAGAAAGTGCAAAGAAATAGATAAGAAAGTTAAGTTTTCATGGTGTTTTTGATGAGTTTTTATGGTTGAATGATAAAGTGATTTGTTTATCAAATTTTTGATGAGATTAGAGCTTGATTATCTCTTGATTGAGCTTGGATTTGAAAGATGACCCAAAGAAAGTGGTGAATCAAGCAAACTAGTCAGGTAAGGGTTCTAGGATTTTTATGATTTTTCATGAAAATTTCATTTGAGTTGATCTTTAGGTATACGATGAATGATTTAATGATTTTAGTGTGTTTAGTGGCCATGAAAATGGATGAATGATATGGGATGTCATGATATTAGTTTAGACCAAGTTAGGGTTTGATGAATATATGTTGATTTTGGTTGTTTTGATGTGTTTGTTTAAGGTTTTACTTGTTTCTAAAGTGAATTGTATCAAGAAATTAAAAGAAAAAGTTGGTTATTTTTAGGTGTGTATAATTCGGCCATGGTAGGGGATTGGTGTGCAAGTTGTGATTTAAATGCTTTGATGCCTTTTCATGATAATATGTATTCAAGCAAGTTTGGGTGAAAGAAATGGAAAAAAAAAAGTTTGTGTATGGTGAATGTGCTAAATTCGGCTAGAAGGATAAGTTGGTGTGCAAATGGTTCTTTAATTATTTTGATGCGTTTTTATAAATTTATGCATATGAGTAAGCGATCTTGAATCAAGAAAATGGAAGAAAATAAATGTAATGAGAAACGTGCTAGTTTGGGCCAACTTTGTGGTTTGGTGTGGTTATGGTGTTTAAGTGAGAAATGGGTGAATAAATGCTAGCTTTGAGTAAGTAAGTGGTGAATTCTACCCTAGGATGTATATTGTAGGTGGAAAGCAAACTAAAGGATCAAAGGAGGTTAACTGAAGACCAACTAGTAGCTTGTGAGTCAGGTGAGTGAAAAATATGTTTTATGAATTGAAAAATGTATGTTTTTCCATTTTATAGTATATATGGTATTGATAATTTATTTTGAGATTGAAAATGTTCTTCCCTTGAGAATATTTGTTTACCGACATTGCATATACGTAATTGAAAACGGAATATTTTATGCATGAAAGATTCGAAATGATGATATTTATGCTTTAGAAATTTTTATATGTAACATATTTTTAAGCTTACAGAATAAAGAAATTTAGTTTGAATTACATGGAAAAGAAAATGTTTTCAAATGCCAATGGTCTACCCCATGTTGCATGTTATGGATTCACGGATTATGATTTAGACCCGACCGATATACCTCATATATGTATGGCAAGTGTTGGGAGAGCGTGTCACTAACATTAGAGGGATTAAGTCAGTCGGTCGAGTCGCGTCGCTTTCTATACATATAGGGTATTATCTCACTTGTGTACGCGATGCATGAAAATTCCGCTACGTATTGTGAGATGTCTCATGTATTGTCACGATGAGCATCGCTAATCGAATCGCCACGTGACCATATTATAATAGCTTCTCTGGGTTCCATTTGGGCAGTTTTAGCAAGGAAAGGAAATTTTAAAATTTTATGCAATAATTGAAAGATTAATATATTTTTATGCATAAAACCAAGTTTTAATGATTTTCTATGAATTTATTGAAGTTTGTGATTTCAACTACGAAAATGTTACGAAATCGCGTACGTGTTTCTAAAAATGTTTTGCGAGAATTTTTTTTTTTTTTTTAAAAACGATTTTAATAAAAAAAATCGTAACACTCACTGAACTCTTTTAGCTCACTATTTTTGTTTTTTATGCTATGAAAAACCTCCCCATATGCAGGAACCAACAGTCAGAGTGCTCGGTCTCCCATCTTAAATTAGGTGGGCTGGCTATGGATGTTCTGTGAAGTCACACATTGTATATTTTGTTTCTGACATTTGTATATAATTTTTTATTGTAAAGAATTTATGAACTTTACCACAATTGTGGTGTTATGATGTATTTATGCAAATGAAATGTTTTAATACTTTTGTATATATATCATGGTAACTATTTAGACTTCGTTTAAATGATTTTGATTTTATGATTGGAAATGTGTTTGAAATTTGAAATGATTTTGTGGAAATATATTTATTATGGCTAGGTGATGGTTTTGAGATAGATCTGATACGGACCTGCCTAACTCCTCCTCAAAAGCTAACTTGCAAGGAGGAGTTAGGCAAGTCCGTATCATATGGTATCAGAGCCACACCTCGTCTGGTCGGTGGGCCATGTACAAAGGTTCTCTACACGAGGACATGCAGTGATGCGAACCTCGTCAGTTGTAGCACAATTGAGGCCTAGGACCGTTCTAATATCTGGTTTGAATGGAAACCGCGACCCAACACCTATAATGAGATGTGAACCTTGGTGTATAAGGATGACGCCACAATCGAGGATGGAGTATTCGATTGATAAGTCAAAAGGAGGAACGCCACAGAGAAATCTGATAAGTTCCAATTAGTTCTCAAAGAACAAAAGAGAAATTAAGCTCTCAATTTTCATTCAATTTCTAATCTACCACATTACATCCTTTTTGTTCTTTATAAACTAAAACCCCCTAAAAGAAAAGAGAGGCTACAGGCCTTTTAAAAAAGAAACAAAATATTCGGCCATTAATTGCCTTACAAAACAAGAAACTAATTAAATCTAAATCAATCAACTAATTGACGTAATCCCTATTTGGAAGGCCGAAATTAAAGCAAATCAGCCTCTTAATTTTGGGAAACAAATCAATTCATTATTCATTGAAATTCTAAAAAGGAAACAACTTAAATTGAATCTTCTTGCTTGTGCCACACGCCCAAGCTTTCTGCCACACAAGTCAACTCCTATTCAGCCCAATTAATTGCCTTGATGATGTTAATTAGGCCTTGGTCTTCATATGGGCTCATCTTGGACTTTATTAAGTCAGAATCAGCCCAAGTGTCTTGAATCAGGCCATTTAGTGCTTCCTTGAATCTCTTAGCCCTTGCCCTTGTTATTGGCCCAACCGGAACATGTAATGGGTCACTTGGTGTAGCTCCCTTGTTCGTAACATTCCCTCCCTCTTGAAAAGGATTTGTCCTCAAACCGTCACCTACATCAAAATGAGACAAATCAGAAACATTGAAGCTTGCACTAACATTATACTCACCTGGAAGATCTAACTTGTAAGCGTTGTCATTGATTCGTTCAATCACTTGAAATGGGCCATCTCCCCTCGGAAGCAGTTTAAACGACGCTGCACTGGAAATCGTTCCTTCCTCATATGTAACCACACCCAATCAGCAGGTTCAAACACAACTTTCTTGCGTCCTTTATTAGCTTGCGTGGCATATTGCTCAGTTCTCCTCTCTATGTTTTGTCGAGTCTTTTCATGGATTTGCTTGACAAAATCTGCCTTTCTCCTCCCATCCAAGTTAACTTGGTCATTTACAGGTAAAGGAATTAGATCCAAAGGAGTCAGTGGATTAAAACCATACACAACTTCAAAAGGCGAAAAATGAGTTGCAGAATGCACACTCCTATTATAAGCAAATTCTACATACGGCAAACAATCCTCCCATGTTGTCAAGTTCTTTTGTATTATAGCACGCAACAAGGTAGATAAAGTCCTATTAACTACTTCAATTTGACCATCAGTTTGGGGATGACAAGTAGTAGAAAATAAAAGCTTAGTTCCTAACTTACCCCACAATGTCTTCCAGAAGTAGCTTATGGTCTTAGGCATGCCATGCAATCTAACAACTTCTTTGAAAAACAAATCAGCAATATGTGATGCATCATCAGTTTTATGGCAAGGAATGAAATGTGCCATTTTAGAAAACCTATCAACAACCACATATATAGAGTCCCTACCCTTTTTGGACCTAGGCAAACCCAACACAAAATCCATAGAAATATCAACCCAAGGCTCACTAGGTATAGGCAAAGGAGTATACAATCCATGAGGCTTAATTCTAGACTTAGCTTGTCTACATGTAATGCATTTCTCACAGATTCTTTCTACATCACGTTTCATATGAGGCCAAAAAAAATGTTCATGCAAAACATCTAGTGTCTTGGCTATACCAAAATGCCCCATCAAACCTCCCCCGTGAGCTTCTCTAACAAGCAATTCACACAAAGAACTCTTAGGCACGCATAATTTATTTTTTCTAAACAAAAATCCATCATGCCTATAAAACTTGCTAAACGCTACCTTTTCACATGCATTGAATACTTTGCTAAAATCAGAATCTTCCACATACAATTCTTTAATGTAATCAAAGCCAAGCAATCTAGCATCCAAAGTAGAAAGTAAAACATACCTTCTGGACAAAGCATCGGCGACCACATTTTCCTTACCTTTTTTGTACTTGATCACATATGGAAATGTTTCAATGAACTCCACCCACTTGACATGCCGCTTATTTAGCTTGTGTTGCCCTTTTAAATGCTTCAAAGACTCATGATCAGTGTGAATCACAAATTCTTTCGGCCAAAGGTAATGTTGCCAAGTTTCTAATGCCCTAATCAAGGCATACATCTCCTTGTCATATGTAGGATAATTCAAGGCTGCTCCACTTATCTTCTCACTAAAAAATGCAATGGGACGTCCTTCTTGCATTAGAACAGCTCCAATACCTATTCCTGAAGCGTCACACTCAATCTCAAAAGTTTTAACAAAGTCAGGCAAAGCAAGTAAAGGTGCATTAGTTAATTTCTCCTTAATCAAGTTAAATGCCTTTTCTTGTTCCGTACCCCACTTAAACCCCACATTCTTTTTGATAACTTCAGTTAAAGGTGCGGCTAGACTACTAAAATCTTTCACAAACCTCCTATAAAAACTAGCCAGCCCATGAAAACTTCTCACTTGTCCCACATTTGTAGGTTTCGGCCACTCCCTAATTGCCTTAACCTTTTCTTCATCAACCCCAATTCCCTTAGCACTAACAACAAAACCCAGAAATACAAGCTTATCGGTGCAAAAGGTACACTTTTTGAGATTAGCAAACAACTTTTCTGTTCTTAAAACACCTAAAACAAGTTTTAAATGTTCAACATGCTCATCCAAGTTTTTGCTATAAATCAGAATGTCATCAAAGTAAACAACCACAAATCTTCCAATAAAAGCACGCAAAACATGGTTCATTAATCTCATGAAAGTACTAGGTGCATTAGTTAATCCAAAAGGCATAACTAACCACTCATATAAGCCATATTTTGTTTTGAAAGCAGTTTTCCACTCATCTCCTTCTTTCATCCTAATTTGATGATATCCACTCTTAAGATCAATTTTAGTAAAAACAATAGAACCATGCAATTCATCAAGCATATCATCTAATCTAGGAATAGGATGTCGATACTTTACAGTGATATTGTTGATGGCACGACAATCAACACACATCCTCCATGTTCCATCCTTCTTAGGCACAAGCAATACGGGAACCGCACAAGGACTCATACTCTCACGCACATATCCCTTTTCCATGAGCTCACTAACCTGCCTTTGAAGCTCCTTTGTCTCCTCGGGATTACTTCTATATGCTGGTCTATTTGGGATGGGTGCTCTGAGTATAAAGTCAATTTGTTGCTCAATCCCCCTTATTGGTGGTAAACCCTTAGGCATCTCTTCGGGAAACACCTCATCAAAGTCCTGCAAAAGTGAAACAACAACACTGATACGAACCACGCCAAGAACTGACGAAACCCGTGAATCAAGTAGGGTTCCAAGATCACCTAGAATCAGATTTGTATGGAAACCTCGACCCGTTGCTTATATGGAAGCAAGAACCTTGGTATGGTGATGACGCCACAATCAATGATGGAAGAATTGATTGATAAGTCTAAGAAGAACGCCACAGGAAAATCCTGATAAGTTCAAAAGTTCTACGAAGAACCAAAGAGAATACTCTCACAAATATTATTAATCATGAATTGAATTCCCTTTAGGGTTACACTGATTTATATAGCTAAAACACTAAGCAGCAAAAGGAAATATTTAATTAGGCAATTAAGCCCATTAAGCCTATAAAATAAAAAGGAAAGTCAACTTCTTACAATAAGGAAAGAAGAATAAAATTGATAACTAATTGCCTTAAACATAATAGGTAAGAAATCAACTCAAAATTGGAAGTCTTTGTGACCAAGCAATCAACTCCATAATGGAAAGTCTTCATGACCAAGAAATCAACTTCATGGGCAAGAAATTAACCAGAATCAGGCCCATCAATTGCTTTAATTAAATTAATTAAGCATTGATCTTCTTTTGGGCCCATCTTGGAATTTGCCACTTTAACATCAGCCCAAATCTCTTGAACCAATCTATTAAGTGCTTCTTTGAACCTCTTAGCTCTTGCTCTTGTTATTGGCCCAACTGGAATATGCAATGGATCCCTTGGTGATGCTTCTTTATCTTCATCATTCCCTCTCTCTTGAAAAGAATTTGTCCTCAAATCTTCACCTACATCAAAAGGAGTTAAATCAGTAACATTGAAAGTGGCACTAACATTGTACTCACCTGGTAAATCCAACTTGTATGCGTTGTCGTTGATCCGTTCTAGCACTTGGAAAGGTCCATCTCCTCGAGGTAACAATTTCGAACGTCTTTGTGCCGGAAACCTTTCTTTCCTCATGTGTAACCAAACCCAATCACCGGCCTCAAAAACCCGCTTCTGACGACCTTTGTTTGCTTGCTTGATGTATTGTTCCGTCCTCCTCTCGATGTTGAATCGTGCTCTCTCATGGATTTGCTTAACAAATTCTGCCTTCTTCTTTCCGTCTAAGTTCACATGCTCAGAAACAGGTAAAGGTGATAAATCCAAAGGAGTTAAAGGATTAAAACCATAAACAATTTCAAATGGTGAGAACTTAGTAGCAGAATGAATGGTTCGATTATATGCAAACTCAACATGTGGTAAACAATCCTCCCAAGTCTTAATGTTCTTACTAATAACAGCCCTCAACAAAGTGGATAAAGTCCTATTAACTACTTCGGTTTGACCGTCGGTTTGGGGGTGACAAGTAGTAGAAAACAATAACTTAGTTCCTAACTTACCCCACAAGGTCTTCCAAAAGTAACTCAAGAACTTAGCATCTCTATCTGAAACAATTGTCCTAGGCATACCATGCAATCTCACAACCTCTCGAAAGAACAAATCAGCAACATGTGAAGCATCATCAGTTTTGTGACATGGAATAAAATGTGCCATCTTAGAAAATCTATCCACAACCACAAAAATTGAATCTCTACCATATTTAGACCTAGGCAACCCTAACACAAAGTCCATCGAAATATCAATCCAAGGTTCACTAGGAATGGGCAGTGGTGTGTATAAACCATGGGGTTGTACTCGAGATTTTGCCTGCCTACATGTAACACATCTATCACAAATCCTCCCAACATCCCTTTTCATGTGTGGCCAATAGAAGTGTTCTTGTAAGATGGCCAAGGTCTTAGCAACTCCAAAGTGTCCCATTAACCCTCCACCATGGGATTCCCTCACTAACAAATCTCGCAATGAACAATTAGGCAGACACAACTTATTTTCCCGAAACAAATAATCATCATGTCTAAAGAACTTTCCAAATGTAGATTTCTCACAAGATTGGTACACATCGCTAAAATCATGGTCTAACTGATATAGTTCTTTGATGTGTTCAAAACCAAGCAACTTAGCATCAAGAGTGGAAAGTAATGCATACCTGCGGGAGAGTGCATCTGCCACGACGTTTTCCTTACCTTGTTTGTATCGAATCACATATGGAAACGTCTCGATGAATTCCACCCAACGTGCATGTCTCTTGTTCAGCTTGTGTTGGCCTTTCAAATGCTTTAAGGACTCATGATCAGTGTGAATCACGAATTCCTTGGGCCATAGATAGTGCTGTCATGTCTCTAAAGCTCGAACCAATGCATACAATTCTTTATCATAAGTGGGGTAATTAAGTGCAGCCCCGCTTAATTTCTCACTAAAGTATGCAAGTGGTCTTCCATCCTGCATAAGCACAGCGCCTATACCTACACCAGAAGCATCACATTCAATTTCGAACGTTTTAGAAAAGTCAGGTAAAGCCAGTAAAGGAGCATGAGTTAGTTTGTATTTGATAAGCTGAAACGCCTTATCTTGCTCTTCACCCCACTTGAATGCAACGTTCTTCTTGATAACTTCGGTAAGTGGTGCGACAATGGTGCTAAAATCTTTCACGAACCTCCTATAAAAACTAGCAAGTCCATGAAAACTTCTCACATTACCTATACTGGAGGGGGTCGGCCAGTCTTGAATGGCCTTGATCTTCTCATCATCAACCTCGATTCCTTTTGCACTCACAACAAAACCTAAAAAAACAAGCTTATCGGTGCAGAAAGTACACTTTTTGAGGTTAGCATACAACTTTTCTTCTCGAAGTATATCTAACACTGAATGCACATGTGAGACATGGTCATGTAGATTCTTGCTATAGATCAGAATATCATCAAAATAAACAACTACGAATTTACTAATGAAAGCACGCAACACATGATTCATTAAACGCATGAAAGTACTAGGTGCATTAGTTAATCCAAATGGCATGACTAACCACTCATACAATCCATATTTCGTTTTGAATGCTGTCTTCCATTCGTCTCCCTCTTTCATTCGTATTTGATGATACCCGCTCTTAAGGTCAATCTTTGAAAGCACATAGGAACCATGCAACTCATCTAACATATCATCTAAGCGAGGAATGGGTGTCGATACTTTACCGTTATATTGTTGATGGCTCTGCAATCCACACACATTCTCCATGTCCCATCCTTCTTAGGCACTAAAATCACCGGAACTGCGCAAGGACTCGTGCTTTCCCTTCTGTATCCTTTTTCCATCAACTCCTCAACTTGTCTTTGCAACTCCTTTGTTTCCTCTGGATTACTTCGATATGCTGGTCGGTTTGGAATTGATGCTCCGGGAACAAAATCTATTTGGTGTTCGATCCCTCGGATTGGTGGTAATCCATGCGGTACTTCCTCGGGAAATACATCCTCGAACTCCTGCAAGAGAGAAACCACAACACTAGGCAAAGAAGACTCAAGTTGGTTAGTGTTGAAAAGGGTTTCCTTGTACATGAGTACAATCATTGGCCGTTTTGAAATCAAACCTCGCTTAACCTCACTTGTTCTTGCATAAAAATTTCTTTGTCTTCTCTCTAATTTTGCCTCTTTGGCCGAATCTTTCTCTCTTTTTTTCTCCTCACCAAATTCAGCCATGCTCTCACCCTCATTCTCTTTCTTTTGCTCACTCATTTTTTTGTGGTCACTCATTTTCCTTTGTTCACTCAAATTCTTTTTATCACTCAACTTTTGTAATCTCACTTGGTCTTCATAAACTTGCTTGGGTGTCATTGGAACAAGAGTGATTGTTCGTTGATTTAGCTCAAATGAGTACTTGTTGGTGAAGCCATCATGTTGCACACGTCGATCAAATTGCCATGGTCTTCCTAGTAGAATATGTCCTGCTTGCATCGGTACCACATCACATAACACTTCATCTTCATATTTTCCAATGCGGAATGGTACCACAACCTGTTTTGTAACCCTTACCTCACCACTATCATTCAACCATTGCAACTTGTATGGACGAGGATGTTTAAGCGTCACGAGCCCAAGCTTTTCAACCATGGAAGTGCTAGCCACATTAGTGCAGCTACCACCATCAATAATAATACTACATACCTTGCCCTTCACGTCGCAACGAGTATGAAAGATGTTTTCCCGCTGCGCTTCCTCTTCTTCTTCTTCTTTAGCTTGCAAACTCAAGGCTCGTCGTGCAACTAATCCAAGCATCTCTCCATGCTCGGCTCCAAACTCCTCGTCTCCCATGGAAACATCCTCCAATGGTGGCATATCATCTAAATCATCCTCATCTTCAGATTGAATCTCACCACTCTCCAAGATCATCATAACTCGCTTGTTTGGACATTGGCTAGCTATGTGTCCTCTTCCCTGACATTTAAAACATTTAATTTCACTAGAACGAGTCGAAGTAGGGGCTGTTTTACCTTGAGAGGCCGTGTTAGTGATGGCCGTCTTTGGCTCGAATTTGGCCTTGGAAGTGGATGGGTTTTCTTCTTTCTTTGGATAACCCGACCGCCAAGGTGCGACACTCGGATTTTGTGGGGTTGATTTGGGTCGGGTACTACTTCCCCTCTTGAGTTGCTGCTCAACTTTGATGGCCATGTGTACCATATCTTCTAACTCCACATAATGTTGCAACTCCACCCTATCATGGATCTCCTTATTTAACCCCATCAAAAATCTGGCCATGGTAGCTTCTCAATCCTCCTCTACATTAGCCCGAATCATTGCAATCTCCATCTCCTTGTAGTAGTCTTCCACACTTAGACTCCCTTGTCTAAGTCCTTGCAATTTCTTGTACAACTCCCGGTAGTAATGGCTTGGAACGAACCGCTTCCTCATCACCGCTTTCATCTGCCCCCATGTCTCTATTGCACGTTCCCTATTTCGCCTCCTATTTATAACAAGTTGATCCCACCAAGTAACAGCATAATCAGAAAATTCAATTACAGCAAGTTTTACCTTCTTTGCTTCGGAATAGTTATGGCAATCAAAAATGAAGTCCATCTTCTTTTCCCACTCAAGGTAAGCTTCCGGATCTGATCTACCTTGAAAGGACGGAATCTTCATCTTAATACTACCCAAATTGTTGTCTTCTCGATGCCTAACTCCTCTATTCCGACCACCATACCTCCTATTGCTAGCAATCGAATCCCTATCATCTTCTTCCTCAAACTCATCCCCAATGTACTCCTCATCTCCATCTCTCACTCCCCTAGGCTGAATTCTATCCCTCCTATGCATATTAGGAATGTTTTGTGGCTGCCCTTGTTGTGTTCCCTCTTCTACCCTATCCAACCTTTCATGTATGTGCTCTAATTCTACCCTCATCATCCGCCTCATCTCTCCCAACAACGCCTGCATTTGTATGTTCGGAATGGTTGGTTGTTGATTGTTTTCGCTTGAATTTTCTTCTTGATTGTGTGACATATTTGACCCTGCAAAATCAGGTTAGAAAAGATACCAAAAAAAATAAAAATAAAGGACCTCACTACACTCCCTCACGTGTTTCACTCAAGAATATGATTCGCTCAATTCCACTCGTGTTTCACTCAATTAAATCTGGCTTTTACCCTCTGATACACTCACACTCTCTTGCCTTTTCCCACTCGTAGTATCCTCTATAGGTTCTTATCGAACTAATCAAACAAATATCAAAATTTCCAGCAACAATTCACCCCAAACTCACCACCAAAATTTTGGATTCAATGGCTAGGGAAAGAGAAAAGAAAACAATGTTGTGTGATGGAATTTTATGGGTTTGATGGTAATAAGAAATTTGGATTGAGAATAAAAAAGGGAAAACAAAATTGAAACAAGATTGTAGGAATTAATTCTCAAATCACACTTTTTTTTTCTTTTTTTTTTTCGGATTTTTTTTTTCTCCTTTTTTTCTGATTTTTTTTTCTTTCTTTCTTTCTTTTTTTTTTTTTTTTTTTTTTTGTTTCTGATTTTTTTTTTTTGAATAAAATAAAGAAGATAGGCAAACCTGAGACTAAACCGTGCTCTGATACCAACTGATACGAACCACGCCAAGAACTGACGAAACCCGTGAATCAAGTAGGGTTCCAAGATCACCTAGAATCAGATTTGTATGGAAACCTCGACCCGTTGCTTATATGGAAGCAAGAACCTTGGTATGGTGATGACGCCACAATCAATGATGGAAGAATTGATTGATAAGTCTAAGAAGAACGCCACAGGAAAATCCTGATAAGTTCAAAAGTTCTACGAAGAACCAAAGAGAATACTCTCACAAATATTATTAATCATGAATTGAATTCCCTTTAGGGTTACACTGATTTATATAGCTAAAACACTAAGCAGCAAAAGGAAATATTTAATTAGGCAATTAAGCCCATTAAGCCTATAAAATAAAAAGGAAAGTCAACTTCTTACAATAAGGAAAGAAGAATAAAATTGATAACTAATTGCCTTAAACATAATAGGTAAGAAATCAACTCAAAATTGGAAGTCTTTGTGACTAAGCAATCAACTCCATAATGGAAAGTCTTCATGACCAAGAAATCAACTTCATGGGCAAGAAATTAACCAGAATCAGGCCCATCAATTGCTTTAATTAAATTAATTAAGCATTGATCTTCTTTTGGGCCCATCTTGGAATTTGCCACTTTAACATCAGCCCAAATCTCTTGAACCAATCCATTAAGTGTTTTTTTGAACCTCTTAGCTCTTGCTCTTGTTATTGGCCCAACTGGAATATGCAATGGATCCCTTGGTGATGCTTCTTTATCTTCATCAAACACTAGGCAAAGAAGAGTCAGGTTCATTAGCACTAAAACAAGCCTCTTTGTACAAAAGTACAATCATTGGCTGATTAGAAAACAACGCCTTCTTGACCTCACTCTCTCTTGCATAAAAATTCACTTGTTTTCTGTCTCTCTTTTTCTCATCAACCTCTTTTTTCCTTTCACTCTTCTTTTCTATTTTTATTGTTTCAGACTCCCTTTCTTTTGTCTCTCTCTCTCTTGAACTCTCACTCTCCTTTTTTACATCTCTCTCTTTTTTTAACCTCACTTGATCTTCATATACTTGTCTTGGGGTTAAAGGTACAAGAGTGATTGGCCTTTTATTGAGCACAAAGGAGTATCTATTGGTATATCCATCATGAGTCACATGCCTATCAAACTGCCATGGTGATGTGAGCAGCACACATGACATTGGAGTTGATAGTGCACGCGACAAGGATGGTCGTTCCAAGGATGAATTGAGTATACCCGATGGACCAATCACTAGAGCAAGGTCAAAGAGGTTAAAAACGGCATTGCAAGGCTTTGTGCAACATTTTATTGACTTGGAGCTGAGGGCGCGTGATAAGGCTTATGGTGGACCTTCGATAGTGGCCTACGGTGGACCATCAAGTGGAGTCAAGGGACCAGCCCAATATGTCAACCTAATTGGCACATATGGGCCTAATATTAGAGTCTAGAATTTATTATGTTTCAGCCCATTATATAAATAAGCATGTAATGTGCTATGCATGTGATTTTTTAATGAGGTGTCATGTTTATATTGTTTTGGGCTTGTTTATTTGAATTTGAACAGTAGGCTTTGATGGGTTTACCAATAAATACTCTTTTGTACTCAATCAACGTCCAATCACTCTTGTACCTTTGACACCACAACAAGTATATGAGGATCAAGTTAGGTTAAAAAACGAGAGTGATCAAAAAGAAGAGAGAGATCAAAAGCAAGAGAATGAGGGAAAAGAAACGAGTCAAAATTCGTGAGAAAAAGAGAGAGAGGCCAAAAAATTGAGAAAGAAAAAAAGAAATCAAATTCGGCCTTGGTGAGTTTAAGAGAGGAAAAACATTGTTTCATTGCCAAAAAAAGTGAGATCAAGAGAGTTTTACAATTACAACAGCCCTTTATAGTACTTATGTACAACAAAGCTTTTTTGTGTACTAATGATCTTGTCGGAAATTTATCGAGCACTATTAACTCTCTTTTGCAGGATTATGATGATGTCTTTCCTGAAGACACATCACCTGGTTTACCTCTAATGCGAGGGATTGAGCATCAAATTGATTTTGTATCTGATGCAATGATCCAAAACCGATCGGCTTATAGGAGCAACCCCGAGGAAACAAAGGAGCTTCAAAGGCAGGTCAATTAATTACTGGAGAAAGGGTATGTGAGGGAAAGCATGAGTCCATGTGCCGTTCCGGTTCTACTTGTGCCTAAAAAGGATGGGACTTGGAGAATGTGTGTTGATTGTCGAGCCATCAACAACATTATGGTAAAGTATCGACATCCTATTCCTCGCTTATATGATATGTTGGATGAGTTGCATGGTGCTTGTATATTTTCTAAAATTGATTTGAAAAGTGGATATCATCAAATTCGCATGAAAGAGGGTGATGAATGGAAAACTGCCTTTAAGACAAAACATGGATTATATGAGTGGTTAGTAATGCCTTTTAGATTAACTAATGCACCGAGCATATTTATGAGATTGATGAATCATGTTTTGTGTGTATACATAGGTAGGTTTGTTGTTGTTTACTTTGATGATATTCTCATTTATAGCAAAAACTTGGATGATCATGTTGTGCATTTAAAATCAGTTTTGGATGTGCTTAGAAAAGAAAAGTTGTTTGCTAACTTGAAGAAATGCACTTTTTGCACCGATAGTGTAAAACCCAAAACCGCGTTCGTCGGAGAGCGAAACATTTTTCCGATGGATCGCGTCTGATCGGAAAAATATAATTATCGAGTCCGGAAATAATTGGAATTATTATTTCGATTTAGAGAAATAAATTCGGATTCGTGAGACGGATTCGAGATTTATTAAATAATTCCGAGATGCAAACCCGAGGTTTAATCAAAATTGGATTCCAGGACGGATGGACGGACGGAATTCGGGCTTGGAAGCTAAATCAAGAATGCATGGTAGAGACTTAATGAAGTAAAATTTGTGCATGGGAGTGACACATGTCACACATGCATTGGATGAGCAAAACAATTATATATTCATATATGTAGTTGATGTTGAAAAAGAAGGGAGCAAAATTATCATACTCGGTCACAATGTAACAAGCAAAAACCAAGAGAGCTATCATTTGGTCAATAGCTCTCAAGTTGGAAGCAAACCCGAGAGAGAGAATAAAGCCCAACAAAGCATCTGTCAAAAATTTTTAATATAGCAAAGACCGAATCCAAAGGAAGAGTAAGAGAAAAGGGAAGTTTTCGGTCAGCATTCATTAAATAACCAGCTCTCTCTTTCAAAACCGATTTCAAAAAGCAAAAGGAGAAGTGAAGCAAGCAAGAAGAATGAAACGGTCAAGCAAGGTGAGTGAACCGTGAGCCAAGAGAGAGAGACCGAGAAGGGAGAGTGAGCTAGATTGTGCAAGCTGCTGTCCGTGAATATCAAGGAAGAGGTAACCGTGAACTGGTGAAGAAATTTGAGCTAACCAGTTGATGCATGTGTTGTCCAAGCCATCCAGGTGACAGGTATGTTCTTGCATGCGACCAAAGAGTGAAGATTTGTTGCTGCCAGACCGTGCTGTGGTGCTGCCGGAAGCTGAAGTCGCTGCTGTTGGCATAAAGCTTCTACTGCACTGGCGTGAAGGTGCTATCGCTGCTGCCGTGGTGCAGCTCGTGGTCACGAATCCAGTTGCTGCCTTGTCCACTGCCGTGAGCTGCTGTCAGGCCTGAGGAGTTGCTGCCGAGCTGGACTTGCTGCCGTGAGCTGCTGTCAGGCCTGAGGAGTTGCTGCCGAGCTGGACTTGCTGCCGTGAGCTGCTGTCCAAGCTGCTGTCGAGCTGTTCTGCTGCTGGCTGTTGCCGTTGTTGCTGCTGCCTGACTGTGAAAGCTGCTGCCAGGCGCTGTCCTTGCTGCTGTTAGGCTGTCATGAGAGCTGAAGCTGCCGTGCAGAGCTGCTGTCAAGTCTGTCCATGAATTATACATTCAGACTTGAAGTGGAACAGCAAGAAAAGACGCCAGTTGCTGGTAGAAGAAGAAGCTTGCTGCCGAGAACGTGCGAGAGTTTCGTCGCCGTTCGGAAGTTGTTCGGAGCGAAAATAATAAAGTAAGTGCTGCCCCATTTCCGTTATAGAGATGTTTAGTAATTAGTAATGTGATTTTGAGAATAGAGTAGAGATAAATGATGATATTATGCTTGGGACTAGGATTGGGAACCTCGTTAATGCGGAGGTTCGTTCGTTTTGTTGTTTCGGTTGGTTTTTAATGATTTGGTAAACGATCGTATTCGTTGCGAGTTTTGTATATGGGCTGTTATGAGATGTGTAGGGGCTGTTGAGTTATGTTTTTAGTTTCGCATTCATTATCGCGGAAAATAGATAATATTAGAGTGTTTCAAAGTATCGGATAATCGTTCGGATATTTAGAAACCGTTTCCGAGAGATTCGGTTGAATATTCCGCGAAGGCGAGCGTTGTTAGTTTGTGATTTTCATTGTTGAATATCAAAGTAATTATGATGTTAGCTCGTTGCCCCGAGTTTATTATTAAGCCCGTTAAAGTGTTTAAGTTGAAGTTAAGATAGTTTGAGTTTCAATAGAGTTAATCGCATAATTGTTGGTTTCGCGCGAAATCGTTAATTATCTTTGTGCGAATTTTGTGGATTAATGTTGATCCATTAAATGGAAAATGGGTGAATAAATATTCATTTTGTGTAATTAGTTGGTGAATTCTAATCTAGAATGTGTATTGTAGGTGGAAAGAAAACAAACGAATCGAGAGGGATAAATCGAATGGCAAACTAGTAACGTGTGGGCCAAGTGAGTGAAAATGCATTTTTAACTTGTTAAATATATATATATATTTTTTGCCATTTTAAAGTATATATGTCGGTGATAATGCATTTTAAGAATTAAAGTGATTTTCCTTGAACATATTAGTTTGCGAATAATTTAAGTATTTGTTAGAAAATGGAACGTTTTATGCATGAAAAATTTGAAATGATAATGCTCATGTTTAGTGAAATTTTTATGCAATATGTTTAATATTCTAAGTTTATGAAATGAAGGGATTCAGTTTTGTATGATATGGAAAGGAAAATATTTTCAAACGCCAATGGCCTACTCCATGTTATATGTTATATGTTATGGATTATGTTTTAGACCTAACCGATATACCCCACTGTGTATGGTAAGTGTTGGGAGGACATGTCACTAATATAGGGACGATTGAGTCAGTCGGTCGGGTCAAGTCGTGTCGCCCTTTATATATTTGGAGTATTATCACACTCGCACATGCGATCATGATAATTCCATTTCATGTTGTTAGATGTCTCATGTATTGTCATGGTGAGCATCGCTAATCGAATCGCCACGTGATCATGTTATGATAGCTCCTCTAGGTTCCACTGGTGCAGTTTCAGCAAGGAAAGAAAACTTTAAATTTTATGTAATAATTGAAAGATAAATATGTTTTTATGCATGATATCAAGTTTTAAAGATTTTATATAAATTTATTAAAGTTTATGGTTTCAATTACGAAGATGTAACAAAATTGCAAAAGTGTTTTTGAAAATATTTTGGGAATAAATTTAAAAAAAAAAAACAATTTCAATAGAAAAATCGTGACACTCACTGAGCACTTTTAGCTCACTATTTTGTTTTATGTTATAAAAATCTTCCCGGGCGCAGAAACCAACAGTTAGGGTGGTCGCTCTCCCATCATAGATTAGGTAGGTGGGCTGGCTAGGGACGATGTTCTGTGAAGCCATATTTTTTCATCGCTTGGATTTCAATTTAAACATTTATATATTACATAGATTTGATGTAAATAACTTTATGAACTTTACCACGTCCGTGGTGATGTAATTTATATATTTATATAGAGCGATTAGATACTTTTGGGGTGTATATAAATGTTTTTTGGTTTCATGCATGACATTATGTTTTCAACTTTGAAATGATTTTGTTGAATTAGATCTTTATAGCTAGGTGATGCTTTGAAATGGACTAGAGGTCCAATATGGTAGGGGAGATTTTGTTTGAGATATTGAAGTGTTGTTGATTTGTTTTTCAGGAAATTGAAATTTTGGGAAACCATGAAAAACAATCGTTGTGCTGTTAAAATATTTAGAAAATCTAAACTATGAAATTTTATAATTTATGATTTTTATGTTTGGGAATTTAATTTAAATTTTAGGGGTTGCTCCACAATGTCATTTTGGTGATGCTAGCTAAAATCCAGAGGGGCTCCATGGGGTGTCTAACGGGATCACGGGAGCTCCGAAAGAATAAATTTGGGGTTGGTCCCATCAGAGTGATATCAGAGCTCGGTTTTGAGTGATTTTGACATGTTTGTTTTATTGAATGAATTTTTCGATGTTATTTTTATTTTCATTAATTTATGCATATCATGACCTCATTTGTGAATGATTTCATGATGGAACCCAGGGAAGCAAGCAAGATTTGGGCTTAAACTACAATGGGCCACTTTTGTGTTGTTCAAAATATCTAGTAAATCTTGAAGATTTAGAACATCTTGAGAATTTAATGCATATATTTCAAATCTTGGAGATTCAGAAGATCTTGAGAATTTAATGTATATCTTGCAAATCTTAGAGATTCAGAAGATCTTGTAAATTTAATGTCACCCAATCTCTTATGTAGTAGGTTATTTTGTTGGGATTATTTACTTTCCATGTTGGTTTTATTTTCCTAGATTTTAAGCCTTACAATCAGTGTTCCAAAACTCGCTACTTGGACCTGACTCGGCGAGGCAACGAGCTGGGAGTACTCGGCAACTCGGCGAGTACTCGGGGAGTACTCGGTTTGACCATCGGTCAACGGTCAAACCGTTGACCCACAGTCAAACCAGGTCAAACTTGTAAAAAAATAAAATTTAATAATTTTCTATAGAGTAAAAATTTAATCATATGACCACAAAACCCCTTAAAATCTATCTCATGCAACTTTCAAAGCCATTTAAACACCTTAAAAATTTCGACAGTATAACTACTATTTTTCCAACAATTCCACCTGTAATATACCAAAATAACAACACTTTATAAATTTATCATATGATTCATATCTAAATTACTTATAGTTAAAGTCTCTCATCATTCTTTCATTCTCAAACACAATCTATGTATCCCTCCAAACATAATCTTCCCACACAATATGCACTGCACTCTTTCCATAACGTTTGGATCAACCAATTTTCCATAATCCCATCCAACATCATTTGAGTTTCGTTTGAGAGATGGGATAACGGAAGCTCCCTAAGATTCATTATCCATAATTGATGAATATACATCAACCTAATCATCAAATATAGCTTTTGAGCTTAGAAATTTTTAATACAAACATCAATTATCAAACAATATATTGCTTCTAAATTGATAATATAACATAAATCACACAATAAATTTCCAATCCTATATTATAATCTCATTTTCATCAATGCAACAAATAAACCACAAATCCATCAATCATCAATCCTCAACAAAATGAAAAAACAGAATGAAAAAACAAAAAAAAAAAATTGAAAACAAACAATTTAGTATAACTGTATAAGGGTTGGCGACTGGACTCACAGCGACGGCGACGGCAGAAGCAGAACGCGACGGCAGAAAGCAGAACGCAGAAGCAGAAACCAGAACGCAGAAGCAGATCTGAGCGAAAGAAGAAGCAGAAGTCGCACCCCACTCGGCGTCGGCGAAAGCGGCGACGGCGGGTTGAACTTGAAGCAGAACGGCAGAAGCAGAACGAAGCAGATCTGAGCGAAAGAAGGAAGCAGCCAGCAGATCAGATGCTGAAATCAAACACCTGACGCCAAAACGGCGTCGTTTTGGTGTGCCAAAACGACGCCGTTTTGGCAAAAAAATAAAAAATAAAAAAAAAGGCCGACTCGGGCCGATCCGAGCTGGGCCGAGTCGGCCCGAGTTGGGCCGAGTTAGGCCCGAGTTTCAACAGTAGCCGATTCGAACCCCCCGATCTGGGGGTTCTCGGCTCGACACCTGGCCGAGCGGCGAGTACTCGCCGAGTACTCGGCCGACTCGGCCGAGTTTTTAAACAATGCTTACAATTAAGACTTTTTTGTTTATGAATTAATTATGTTCCAAAACTAGTTTATTTTCTTTGCCTATAAAAAGGCTTGTCTTGTAACCCTAAAAAAAATAACAAGATAAATGAAGAGGCAGCCGCTTCTGTTTTATTGAGAGAGTGAATTTTCTCTCTTGTTCTTCATAAACATGTGATCTTATCAAGCTTTGTTTGTGGCAATCAAAACCATGACTTATCTCCCACCTTCTCATCTATGTCTTGGGAGTGGCGTCAATATCATTCTTTTATAATTTTGGTTCTTGATTGAGTTCTAATAATCGGGTCAAAGTTCTTTATAACTTTGGTTCTTGATTGACATATAATCAATGAGTCAAAATTTCTTATTTTTATAAACCTGTTTTAATCTTTATTGGGATTGTGTTTCAATTTGGTCGTGGGTGTCGTATCTTTATATACGGGGTTCGCATCAGTTGGTATCAGAGCTTTGGGAATTAATTCAGGTTTGGTTATCCAATTTTTTTTTTCTTTTCCGCATATCCATCATTTTAGGGGATGAAAAAAAAAACTGTGAAACACACGAGTGATTGGAGTGAAATATGTGAGGATTTTCTAACACTATTTTCAGGTTTCAATCACCTCATCGAACAACAATAAAGATGAGTCACGATATGAGGACAAATCGTTTTGAGAAAAGAGGGAATGATGGAATCCAAGGAAGCAAGCAAGATTTGGGCTTAAACTACAATGGGCCACTTTTGTGTTGTTCAAAATATCTAGTAAATCTTAAAGATTCATAACATCTTGAGAATTTAATGTATATATTTCAAATCTTGGAGATTCAGAAGATCTTGAGAATTTAATGTATATCTTGCAAATCTTAGAGATTCAGAAGATCTTGTAAATTTAATGTCACCCAATCTCTTATGTAGTAGGTTATTTTGTTAGGATTATTTACTTTCCATGTTGGTTTTATTTTCCTAGATTTTAAGCCTTACAATTTAGACTTTTTCATGACACTACCATGCACATCTTTAGGGTACTCTTCAGTGGGAACAACTCATTGAGAAGGTGTGCCATAGGCTAATAAAATCAATTCCTTTCGGCTGCTTTACAAATTCATATTCTCTCATTTCATAAACATTTCGAAATTTCATGCAAGAGGTTTTCAAACATTTTCATTTACTTAAAAATCATGTAATAACATTTCTCAGCATATAAGTAAGTATTTCATAAATTCATTAAATAGAAAAACAATTGCATATAAACACTTGCAAGGACACTCACCTCCTTCCCTAGCTCGCTTTCGCTTACTAGCACGGTTCTCCCCTAGATTTTGCATCACCTACGCATTACGGTATTCTAACTTTAGGAATTTCGCAACAATTCTCAAATCGCACACGAATCAATCACATCACATTTCACTAACGCATCAAATTGCAAGAATCGCACCACTTACAGAAACTTTTCGAAAAGCTTAATTTTAGTAGTGACGACACTAGATTTGCACATTATTTATTTCCATTCGTAGTTTAACTACCAAACATGCATAACATGGCATGAAACGAAGCTTAATTTTTATTCTAACATATCCGTGATCAAACCAAGTTAATCTACCATCGACATAGTTTATAAATCCTTCAAATCCATCAAAAACAATTTGTGCGACAAAACATTACACTTATAATCAATTAAAGACAGCTTCAGGTTATCACTTTTCTTCAATTTTACAACATCAAAACAGACCCTAAATGCTACACAAAACAGCCAGCATCACCGAGACAATGTTTTACATTTTAACAGCTCATGCTCTCATTCAAAACAGCATCCAACATGCTAACAGCTCATGTAACTCAAACTAAACAGCATCTAACTTCCAAAACAGTCCATGTAATTTATCCAGACAGCTTATAACATGAAAACGGCCCTTTATACAATCAAAACAGCTCTTAACAGCTTTTACGAAATCGAAACAGCTCAAATCACAAACAAAACAGCTTGTAACATCATCAAACAGTTTCAAACAACATTTTGATATCATCAAAACAGCTTTAACAGCTCTTAATATCATCAAAATAGCTCAAACAGCTTTTTAATATCATCAAAACAGCTTCAACAGCTCTCTTAATATCGTCAAAACAGCTCAAACAACATTTTAATACCATCAAAACAGCTTCAACAGCTCTAACACAAACGAAAACAGCTTGGACAGCTTGTGACATCCTCAAAACAGCTTCAAACAACTTTAACACAAACCAAAACAACTTCAAATAACTTTTATCCACTTATAGAAAACAGCAAGTACACCAAATAGCCCATACAACTCATGCATCACTTCCATCTTCATCAAATATCATGCAATTCCATTCAA
Source organism: Dimocarpus longan (assembly GCA_022984855.1). Classification (NCBI taxonomy): domain Eukaryota; kingdom Viridiplantae; phylum Streptophyta; class Magnoliopsida; order Sapindales; family Sapindaceae; genus Dimocarpus; species Dimocarpus longan. Next base: position 11,070,401 of record CM041021.1, read on the forward strand.
AAATTTATTTTGGACACTAAAACCCCTCTTTCATCGAAACTAATATACATCATCATCATTCTTCACTCAAACATCCATTAAACCTCCATGCATTAATAAAACATCACACTTGATAATCATAGCAGCCCATTCACACTTTAATCATCAATTTCTCACATCAAAAGCTAAGGAAAAGACCATAATAACCTCACTAGAATACTTGATAAAAAGCTTCCTTGGTTCCTAGCTTGTAGCTCTCCTTTGGATAGCTTGAAAACCTTCAAAAATCTCTCCAAAATGGCATGGAATGGGGCTGCCCTTGCTCCCTCTCAGAGCTGCCGTACATTCCCCTTGTCTCTCACTTTTTGGATGGCAACAACTCACTAAACTCTCTCCTCTCTTCAAATGCCGTGCATACCTCACAAAAGCTCTCATTTTTGCTTTAACATTTCACTTATATACTGCTTACATCACCCTTCCACATGTCATCCATTCAAGGCTTCATTTCATGCATGAATTACACATGTCAAGCTCTTACACACTACGCTCATGCATGGCTCCCACATGGATCCCACATGTCTAGCTTTTTCATGACACACTTTACACATGTCAACCATGTATTCAAGTCATTTTACACATGTCACACATGCATACTTCCATTTTCATGCACACTTGCCACATGTCTTTCATGCAAGCTATCACTTCCCACTTGCATGCCACATGTCCACTCTTTCTTACCTTTTTCGATTAAACTTTTCCGGAATGCCCGAAATCGGCTTTTCCGTGACTGTTTCGAAATTCTTCGAAATTTCTCCGTCTATATTTGGACTACTTACATGCTTTTAGCGGTCTTGATGACTCTTAAATGTCATCTTATACCCTTTTTTCGATTTATCGAAAATTTACCTAATTAACTTAGGGGATCTTTGGTTTGATTCCGATTTAATTCGAATTTCTCTTAAAAGCACCAATTAGGCTTCTAATGTGCTCCTTAGGCCTAATAACACTGATTTTGACATTTTTTTTTTTAATTTTTTAAAGATCTCCGAAAATCCTTCTGCACTTTCCGATCGGATCCGGAAACGTCTCCAACTCACTCAAAATCTTACTAAAATGAAATAAATGTATCTTAAACACATCAATTCACCACAGACAAGGTCATACTTAACATCACAAATGCACAGAATGGAAATCTGGAATGACATGTTATAATTTCTACCCTCCTTATAAAAATTTCGTCCCAAAATTTAAATGGACATACTTGAATACTCAAAAAGGTGGGGATATCTACAGCGCATCTGATCCTCGTGCTCCCACGTGGCCTCTTCCATGGCATGATTTCTCCATAGCACCTTCACTATGGGAATGACTTTGTTGCATAGGACCGGCTCCTTACAATCAAGAATCTGAACCGCTTCCTCTTCGTATGACAAATTCTCCCTCAGCTGATACGAACCACGCCAAGAACTGACGAAACCCGTGAATCAAGTAGGGTTCCAAGATCGCCTAGAATCAGATTTGTATGGAAACCTCGACCCGTTGCTTATATGGAAGCAAGAACCTTGGTATGGTGATGACGCCACAATCAATGATGGAAGAATTGATTGATAAGTCTAAGAAGAACGCCACAGGAAAATCTTGATAAGTTCAAAAGTTCTACGAAGAACCAAAGAGAATACTCTCACAAATATTATTAATCATGAATTGAATTCCCTTTAGGGTTACACTGATTTATATAGCTAAAACACTCAGCAGCAAAAGGAAATAATTAATTAGGCAATTAAGCCCATTAAGCCTATAAAATAAAAAGGAAAATCAACTTCTTACAATAAGGAAAGAAGAATAAAATTGATAACTAATTGCCTTAAACATAATAGGTAAGAAATCAACTCAAAATTGGAAGTCTTTGTGACCAAGCAATCAACTCCATAATGGAAAGTCTTCATGACCAAGAAATTAACCAGAATCAGGCCCATCAATTGCTTTAATTAAATTAATTAAGCATTGATCTTCTTTTGGGCCCATCTTGGAATTTACCACTTTAACATCAGCCCAAATTAACCAGAATCAGGCCCATCAATTGCTTTAATTAAATTAATTAAGCATTGATCTTCTTTTGGGCCCATCTTGGAATTTACCACTTTAACATCAGCCCAAATCTCTTGAACCAATCCATTAAGTGCTTCTTTGAACCTCTTAGCTCTTGCTCTTGTTATTGGCCCAACTGGAATATGCAATGGATCCCTTGGTGATGCTTCTTTATCCTCATCATTCCCTCTCTCTTGAAAAGGATTTGTCCTCAAATCTTCACCTACATCAAAAGGAGTTAAATCAGTAACATTGAAAGTGGCACTAACATTGTACTCACCTGGTAAATCCAACTTGTATGCGTTGTCGTTGATCCGTTCTAGCACTTGGAAAGGTCCATCTCCTCGAGGTAACAATTTCGAACGTCTTTGTGCCGGAAACCTTTCTTTCCTCATGTGTAACCAAACCCAATCACCGGCCTCAAAAACCCGCTTCTGACGACCTTTGTTTGCTTGCTTGATGTATTGTTCCGTCCTCCTCTCAATGTTGAATCGTGCTCTCTCATGGATTTGCTTAACAAATTCTGCCTTCTTCTTTCCGTCTAAGTTCACATGCTCAGAAACAGGTAAAGGTGATAAATCCAAAGGAGTTAAAGGATTAAAACCATAAACAATTTCAAATTGTGAGAACTTAGTAGCAGAATGAATGGTTCGATTATATGCAAACTCAACATATGGTAAACAATCCTCCCAAGTCTTAATGTTCTTACTAATAACAGCCCTCAACAAAGTGGATAAAGTCCTATTAACTACTTCGGTTTGACCGTCGGTTTGAGGGTGACAAGTAGTAGAAAACAATAACTTAGTTCCTAACTTACCCCACAAGGTCTTCCAAAAGTAACTCAAGAACTTAGCATCTCTATCTGAAACAATTGTCCTAGGCATACCATGCAATCTAACAACCTCTCGAAAGAACAAATCAGCAACATGTGAAGCAACATCAGTTTTGTGACATGGAATAAAATGTGCCATCTTAGAAAATCTATCCACAACCACAAAAATTGAATCTCTACCATATTTAGACCTAGGCAAACCTAACACAAAGTCCATTGAAATATCAATCCAAGGTTCACTAGGAATGGGCAGTGGTGTGTATAAACCATGGGGTTGTACTCGGGATTTTGCCTGCCTACATGTAACACATCTATCACAAATCCTCTCAACATCCCTTTTCATGTGTGGCCAATAGAAGTGTTCTTGTAAGATGGCCAAGGTCTTAGCAACTCCAAAGTGTCCCATTAACCCTCCACCATGGGATTCCCTCACTAACAAATCTCGTAATGAACAATTAGGCACACACAACTTATTTTCCCGAAACAAATAATCATCATGTCTAAAGAACTTTCCAAATGCAGATTTCTCACAAGATTGGTACACATCGCTAAAATCATGGTCTAACCGATATAGTTCTTTGATGTGTTCAAAACCAAGCAACTTAGCATCAAGAGTGGAAAGTAATGCATACCTGCGGGAGAGTGCATCTGCCACGACGTTTTCCTTACCTTGTTTGTATCGAATCACATATGGAAACGTCTCGATGAATTCCACCCAACGTGCATGTCTCTTGTTCAACTTGTGTTGGCCTTTCAAATGCTTTAAGGACTCATGATCAGTGTGAATCACGAATTCCTTGGGCCATAGATAGTGCTGCCATGTCTCTAAAGCTCGAACCAATGCATACAATTCTTTATCATAAGTGGGGTAATTAAGTGCAGCCCTGCTTAATTTCTCACTAAAGTATGCAAGTGGTCTTCCATCCTGCATAAGCATAGCGCCTATACCTATACTGGAGGGGGTCGGCCAGTCTTGAATGGCCTTGATCTTCTCATCATCAACCTCGATTCCTTTTGCACTCACAACAAAACCTAAAAAAACAAGCTTATCGGTGCAGAAAGTACACTTTTTGAGGTTAGCATACAACTTTTCTTCTCGAAGTATATCTAACACTGAATGCACATGTGAGACATGGTCATGTAGATTCTTGCTATAGATCAGAATATCATCAAAATAAACAACTACGAATTTACCAATGAAAGCACGCAACACATGATTCATTAAACGCATGAAAGTACTAGGTGCATTAGTTAATCCAAATGGCATGACTAACCACTCATACAATCCATATTTCGTTTTGAATGCTGTCTTCCATTCGTCTCCCTCTTTCATTCGTATTTGATGATATCCGCTCTTAAGGTCAATCTTTGAAAACACACAGGAACCATGCAACTCATCTAACATGTCATCTAAGCGAGGAATGGGGTGTCGATACTTTACCGTTATATTGTTGATGGCTCTGCAATCCACACACATTCTCCATGTCCCATCCTTCTTAGGCACTAAAATCACCGGAACTGCACAAGGACTCATGCTTTCCCTTATGTATCCTTTTTCCATCAACTCCTCAACTTGTCTTTGCAACTCCTTTGTTTCCTCTGGATTACTTCGATATGCTGGTCGGTTTGGAATTGATGCTCCGGGAACAAAATCTATTTGGTGTTCGATCCCTCGGATTGGTGGTAATCCATGCGGTACTTCCTCGAGAAATACATCCTCGAACTCCTGCAAGAGAGAAACCACAACACTAGGCAAAGAAGACTCAAGTTGGTTAGTGTTGAAAAGGGCTTCCTTGTACATGAGTACAATCATTGGCCGTTTTAAAATCAAAGCTCGCTTAACCTCACTTGTTCTTGCATAAAAATTTCTTTGTCTTCTCTCTAATTTTGCCTCTTTGGCCGAATCTTTCTCTCTTTTTTTCTCCTCACCAAATTCAGCCATGCTCGCACCCTCATTCTCTTTCTTTTGCTCACTCATTTTTTTGTGGTCACTCATTTTCCTTTGTTCACTCAAATTCTTTTTATCACTCAACTTTTGTAATCTCACTTGGTCTTCATAAACTTGCTTGGGTGTCATTGGAACAAGAGTGATTGTTCGTTGATTTAGCTCAAATGAGTACTTGTTGGTGAAGCCATCATGTTGCACACGTCGATCAAATTGCCATGGTCTTCCTAGTAGAATATGTCCTGCTTGCATCGGTACCACATCACATAACACTTCATCTTCATATTTTCCAATGCGGAATGGCACCACAACCTGTTTTGTAACCCTTACCTCACCACTATCATTCAACCATTGCAACTTGTATGGACGAGGATGTTTAAGCGTCACGAGCCCAAGCTTTTCAACCATGGAAGTGCTAGCCACATTAGTGCAGCTACCACCATCAATAATAATACTACATACCTTGCCCTTCACGTCGCAACGAGTATGAAAGATGTTTTCCCGCTGCGCTTCCTCTTCTTCTTCTTCTTTAGCTTGCAAACTCAAGGCTCGTCGTGCAACTAATCCAAGCATCTCTCCATGCTCGGCTCCAAACTCCTCGTCTCCCATGGAAACATCCTCCAATGGTGGCATATCATCTAAATCATCCTCATCTTCAGATTGAATCTCACCACTCTCCAAGATCATCATAACTCGCTTGTTTGGACATTGGCTAGCTATGTGTCCTCTTCCCTGACATTTAAAACATTTAATTTCACTAGAACGAGTCGAAGTAGGGGCTGTTTTACCTTGAGAGGCCGTGTTAGTGATGGCCGTCTTTGGCTCGAATTTGGCCTTGGAAGTGGATGGGTTTTCTTCTTTCTTTGGATAACCCGACCGCCAAGGTGCGACACTCGGATTTTGTGGGGTTGATTTGGGTCGGGTACTACTTCCCCTCTTGAGTTGCTGCTCAACTTTGATGGCCATGTGTACCATATCTTCTAACTCCACATAATGTTGCAACTCCACCCTATCATGGATCTCCTTATTTAACCCCATCAAAAATCTGGCCATGGTAGCTTCTCGATCCTCCTCTACATTAGCCCGAATCATTGCAATCTCCATCTCCTTGTAGTAGTCTTCCACACTTAAACTCCCTTGTCTAAGTCCTTGCAATTTCTTGTACAACTCCCGGTAGTAATGGCTTGGAACGAACCGCTTCCTCATCACCGCTTTCATCTGCCCCCATGTCTCTATTGCACGTTCCCTATTTCGCCTCCTATTTATAACAAGTTGATCCCACCAAGTAACAGCATAATCAGAAAATTCAATTACAGCAAGTTTTACCTTCTTTGCTTCGGAATAGTTATGGCAATCAAAAATGAAGTCCATCTTCTTTTCCCACTCAAGGTAAGCTTCCGGATCTGATCTACCTTGAAAGGACGGAATCTTCATCTTAATACTACCCAAATTGTTGTCTTCTCGATGCCTAACTCCTCTATTCCGACCACCATACCTCCTATTGCTAGCAATCGAATCCCTATCATCTTCTTCCTCAAACTCATCCCCAATGTACTCCTCATCTCCATCTCTCACTCCCCTAGGCTGAATTCTATCCCTCCTATGCATATTAGGAATGTTTTGTGGCTGCCCTTGTTGTGTTCCCTCTTCTACCCTATCCAACCTTTCATGTATGTGTTCTAATTCTACCCTCATCATCCGCCTCATCTCTCCCAACAACGCCTGCATTTGTATGTTCAGAATGGTTGGTTGTTGATTGTTTTCGCTTGAATTTTCTTCTTGATTGTGTGACATATTTGACCCTACAAAATCAGGTTAGAAAAGATACCAAAAAAAATAAAAATAAAGGACCTCACTACACTCCCTCACGTGTTTCACTCAAGAATATGATTCGCTCAATTCCACTCGAGTTTCACTCAATTAAATCTGGCTTTTACCCTCTGATACACTCACACTCTCTTGCCTTTTCCCACTCGTAGTATCCTCTATAGGTTCTTATCGAACTAATCAAACAAATATCAAAATTTCCAGCAACAATTCACCCCAAACTCACCACCAAAATTTTGGATTCAATGGCTAGGGAAAGAGAAAAGAAAACAATGTTGTGTGATGGAATTTTATGGGTTTGATGGTAATAAGAAATTTGGATTGAGAATCAAAAAGGGAAAACAAAATTGTAAAATTGAAACAAGATTGTAGGAATTAATTCTCAAATCACACTTTTTTTTTTCTTTTTTTTTCGGATTTTTTTTTCTCCTTTTTTTTTCTGATTTTTCTTTTCTTTCTTTCTTTCTTTTTTTTTTTTTCTTTTTTTTTTTGTTTCTGATTTTTTTTTTTGAATAAAATAAAGAAGATAGGCAAACCTGAGACTAAACCGTGCTCTGATACCAACTGATACGAACCACGCCAAGAACTGACGAAACCCGTGAATCAAGTAGGGTTCCAAGATCGCCTAGAATCAGATTTGTATGGAAACCTCGACCCGTTGCTTATATGGAAGCAAGAACCTTGGTATGGTGATGACGCCACAATCAATGATGGAAGAATTGATTGATAAGTCTAAGAAGAACGCCACAGGAAAATCCTGATAAGTTCAAAAGTTTTACGAAGAACCAAAGAGAATACTCTCACAAATATTATTAATCATGAATTGAATTCCCTTTAGGGTTACACTGATTTATATAGCTAAAACACTAAGCAGCAAAAGGAAATAATTAATTAGGCAATTAAGCCCATTAAGCCTATAAAATAAAAAGGAAAATCAACTTCTTACAATAAGGAAAGAAGAATAAAATTGATAACTAATTGCCTTAAACATAATAGGTAAGAAATCAACTCAAAATTGGAAGTCTTTGTGACCAAGCAATCAACTCCATAATGGAAAGTCTTCATGACCAAGAAATTAACCAGAATCAGGCCCATCAATTGCTTTAATTAAATTAATTAAGCATTGATCTTCTTTTGGGCCCATCTTGGAATTTACCACTTTAACATCAGCCCAAATCTCTTGAACCAATCCATTAAGTGCTTCTTTGAACCTCTTAGCTCTTGCTCTTGTTATTGGCCCAACTGGAATATGCAATGGATCCCTTGGTGATGCTTCTTTATCCTCATCATCAGCTCCACAGGTTGCTATTTAAGAACATGAGAGGGATCAAAAATGTAATTCCGCAACATAGATACAAGGAATACATTATGGATCCTGGCAATTGTGGTGGCAACTTCAATTTATAAGCCACTGCTCTAACCCTACTTGTGATCTCATATGGCCCAACGTAGCGCTGACTCAACTTACCCCTGTTTCCCCAATCGAAGTACACCTTTCCACGAGGAAATCTTCAGGAATACTTTATCCCTAATCTCAAACTCAAGGTCCCTTCGGCGATGATCTGCGTAACTCTTCTACCGGTCACTTGCTATCTTAAGCTTGTCCCTGATGACTTTAAACTTATCTGAAGTGACCTGGACAAGCTCTGGACCTATCAATTTCCTCTCATCTATCCCATCCCAACATACCAGAGTCCTGCACTTCCGTCCGTAAAGTGCCTCATATGGGGCCATACTAATACTGGCCTGATAACTGCTATTGTAAGTGAACTCCATCAATGGTAAGTATATATCCCAACTTCCTTTGAATTCCACAACGCATGCTCTGAGCATATCCTCAAGTGTCTGGATTGTCCGCTTAGACTGACCATCTGTCTGAGGATAAAAGACTATACTAAAATTCAACCGTGTACCCAAAGCTTGCTGTAGACTAGGCCAAAACTACGATGTAAACCTCGGATCACGATCCGATACTATAAAAACTGGAATACCATGAAGTTTGACTATCATATCAATGTATTGCTGAGCTAACTTGCTTACGAGGAGGCATCAGCCACTATGATACGAACAAGGAAGCTATACCAAGTGATCCATTACATGTTCCGGTTGGGCCAATAACAAGGGCAAGGCCTAAGAGATTCAAGGAAGCACTAAATGGCCAGATTCAAGACACTTGGGCTGATTCCGACTTAATAAAGTCCAAGATGAGCCCACATGAAGACCAAGGCCTAATTAACATCATCAAGGCAATTGATTGGGCTGAATAGGAGAGAGCTTGGGCGTTTAGCACAAGTCAGGGTGTGTGGAGAAGATTCAATTTCAATTGTTTCATTTTTAGATTTTTCAATGAATAATGAATTGATTTGTTTCCCAAATTAAGAGGCTGATTTGCTTGAATTTCAGCCTTCCAAATAGGGATCAAGACAATTAGTTGCTTGTTTTAGTTTTAATTAGTTTCCTATTTTGTAAGGCATTTAATGGCCGAATATTTTGTTTCCTTCTTGGAAAAAGGCATAAGCCTCTCTTTTCTTTTAGGGTTTTAGTTTATAAAGAACAAAAAGGATGTAATATGACAGATTGGAAATTGAATGAAATTTGAGAACTTAATTTCTCTTTTGTTCTTTGAGAACTAATTAGAACTTATCAGATTTCTCTGTGGCGTTCCTCCTTGACTTATCAATCGAGTATTCCATCCTTGATTGTGGCGTCATCCTTATACCAAGGTTCACATCTCATCATAGGTGTTGGGTCACGGTTTCCATTCAAACCAGAGATTAGAACGGTCTTAGGCATCAATTGTGATACAAATGACGAGATTCGCACCATTTGGTATCAGAGCTTCGGGTTCTAACATCAGGTTTTATCTATCTTAGTTGTTGTTCTTCTTTGATTCCGTTTGATCAATCCTAGTTGTTCTTCTTCTTTGATTCTATTTGATCAATCCTAGTAAAAAAAAAAAAGAGTACAAAATTTTGTTTCAAAACGATCCTATAGTTGAATATATCAACTATTGTTATTTCTCTTCTTGGTTTCATGCAATGGCAATTTAAAAAAAAAAAAAATTCTGGTAGTAGAAACTCATCTTTATTATTCCAGTTTCGTTGTGATTCATTTTCGTGTGAACCTAGGAGATTTTCTTTTGTCTCGTGTGAATGCGACTAAGAAATCTTTATTATTGTTTGGTTAGTTTGATAAGAACTTTTGAGAAATTACAAGGGGAAAAAGGCAAGAGTGGTGAGTACACATTGAGGGTAAAAGCCGAATTTATTGTGTGTAAACACGCATGTTGAGTGAACTGATTATTCGAGCGAAAACACGTGAGGAAGTGTTGTGAGGTTCTTTATTTTTTTTTCATATTTTTTTTGTTTGCAGGAAAACATGTCTAGAAACAAAGATAAAGGCTCTACTGAGGATTCTTCCATCCCTACGGATATAAAGCTTTGGAAGGAGACATTAGTAGAGGAGATTATACGGATGATGAGAGGGGAATTGGAACAATTACATGAGCGATTAGATCAAGTGGAAAACTCATGTGCGGAACAGCCACAAGCCGTTTCACAAGCACGTAGGCGAGAGAGAGTTCCGGTTAGAGAAGAAGTTAATGATTACTATGGGGATGATAATGACATGGAGGAGGCTGATCGCATGTCCAATATGAGTGTGGCTATTTAGGCATGGAATGGGAGGTAGAGGAGATAGGTATGGAGAGAGGGTTGATAATAATTTGGGTAGTATAAATGTGAAGATTTCAACCTTCCAAGGTAAAACTGATCCTGAAGCGTATTTGGAGTGGGAGAAAAGAATAGAGTTGGTGTTTGATTGCCATGAATATTCAGAATTGAAGGAGGTGAAATTGACAGCCATAGAATTCACTGATTATGCTATTGTTTGGTGGGATCAATTGATTGTGACTAGGAATGGAGAAAGACCTATTGAGACATGGGATGAGATTAAAACTGTTATGAGGAGGAGATTCATTCCAAGCCACTATTATAGGGGTTTGTTTCAAAAATTTCAAACTCTTACTCAATGGTCTAAGTGTGTTGAAGACTACTACAAGGAGATGGAGACAGCCATGATGCGAGTTGATGTAGAGGAGGACTGAGAGTCAACTATGGCTAGGTTTCTAAATGGACTTAACCGAGACATTGCAAATGTAGTGGAGTTGCAACATTATGTTGAATTGATTGACATGGTACACATGGCCATTAAAGTGGAACAACAATTGAGGAGGAAGGGTTTGATGAGTCCCACATCGGTTAGCGAGGGTGGTCTTGGGTGTTATATATATGGGTTTGCAATTCTCCCCTTACAAGCTAGCTTTTGAGGCAGAGTTAGGTAGGTCCATATCATATATGGTATCAGAGCCACACCTCGTCTGGTCGGTGGGCCATATACGAAGGTTCTCTGCATGAGGACGTGTAGTCTAAAGGGGTCGGGAATGATGAGTCCCACATCGGTTAGCAAGGGTGATCTTGGGTGTTATATATATGGGTTTGATGGTAACAAGAAATTTGGAGTGGGACTCAAAAAAAAGAAAACAAAATTGTAAAATTGAAACAAGATTGTAAGAATTAATTCTCAATATCACACTTTTTTTTTTTGGAATTTTTTTTCTTTTTTTTTTCTGATTTTTTTTTGAATAAAATAAAGAAGATAGGCAAACCTGAGACAAAACTGTGCTCTAATACGAACTGATACGAACCACGCCAAGAACTGACGAAACCCGTGAATCAAGTAAGGTTCCAAGATCGCTTAGAATTATATTTGTATGGAAACCTCGACCCGTTGCTTATATGAAGCAAGAACCAAGGTATAATGAAGACGCCCACAATCAATGATGGAAGAATTAACTGATAAGTCTAGGAAGAACGCCACAGGAAAATCCTGATAAGTTTGAAAAGTTCTACGAAGAACCAAAGAGAATACTCTCACAAATATTATTAATCATCAATTGAATTCCCTTTAGGGTTACACTGATTTATATAGCTGAAAACACTAATCAACAAAAGAAAATAATTAATTAGGCAATTAAACCCATTTAAGCATATAAAAGAAAAAAGAAAGTCAACCTCTTACAATAAGGAAAGAAGAATAAAATTGACAACTAATTGCCTTGAACATAATAGGCAAGAAATCAACCCAAAATTGGAAGTCTTTATGACCAAGCAATCAACTCCACAATGGAAAGTCTTTATGGGCAAGAAATTGGCTAGAATTAGGCCCATCAATTGTTTTAATTAAATTAATTAAATATTGATATTCTTTTGGGCCCATTTTGGAATTTGTCAATTTAATATCAGCCCAAATCTCTTGAACCAATCCATTAAGTGCTTCTTTGAACCTCTTAGCTCTTGCCCTTGTAATTGGCCCAATCGGAATATGTAATGGATCATTTGGTGATGCTTCTTTATTCTCATCATTCTCTCTCCTTTGAAAAGGATTTGTCCTCAAATCTTTACCTACATCAAAAGGAGTTATGATAGGCCCCTTTCTAACTACTAGCTAGGCGACCTGCCCGACAACCCCACGGTGGCTCCCCAGTCGAGATCTGCTCTGACTGGAAAGTTCCCGTGAAGCTAAGCCTCTTTTCTTTTCTAAAATACTTGAAATCCTTTTTATTCTGAAAAAGGGGTGGAAATTTTGTTCGTTGAAAATAACTTTATGAAAATAGGATTTTCACAGAAAACCGGCAGCACAACGACTGTTTTTCTAAAATTCCACCCTGTAAAATATCTCATAAAACCTGTATAATTGTATTCACAAACAATTTCTATAATCAATAGGCCTCCAACCATTTTCAAACTCATAATCATGCAATTAAGCGGAAGTAAATTGAATAAATCTTAAAAACGACATGCATGATATTTACATAAAATCCTTAACTCAAAATAATATTTATAAAACTAGAGAATCTGGAAAATGATAGTAAATACAATACATGATGTTATGCTAGAAAATAGTGCAATCTGGTCACGCGTGTCTAGCTGGCCTGTCCGTGGCCTGTCCGTCCGAAGGAGATACGTCAACCGCGCTACTCGCACCTGCACCTGAGGAAGGTTTTTAAGAAAACAGGAAAACAGTGGTGAGAATAACTCAGTGAGTGGGTAAGTTTACATAAACTGTACTTTTGCTTAAAAATACTATAATCCCACAAATAGATTGGAAAACTATTACTTACTTACTTTCTTTTCCTGAAAACTGTAAACTCGTTTAAAAGCTGCGAAAGTTATTTATCAAACTTTTCTTAAAACTTTTCTTATTTTCTTACTAGCCTATCTGGCAACCCAGGGAAATCTTGTCCTTCGTGACGGTGCGAAGACACGCCACTAGGATAGGGGAACTCTCACCATGTGTAGTCGCAGATGTGGATACAACTCTGGGATCGCGAATCCCTCCAACATCAGGCAGATCTACACTATCCCATATGTGCAGAGGGTGACTGACAGACTCGATTCCCCCAAAGTTAGTAACTCCCCCCAACTACCGTACACGTATGGAATACTTTCGACCGGGTGTAATCTTAGGGGTTAGGGTAAACCATAGGCATATATAAAATGAAATCTCGGCAATATGCTATAATATCGCAAAATAACTTTCACAAATACTATCTCTATGCATGTATATAATTTCAACTTGCTCAATTACTTTACTGAAGAATATAAACATATTCATAGCATAATCTTTAAAGCTATACATGCATTTATAGATGATAAACTGAAAACTATAAACTTTTACTAGAATCTCAAAACCTTTTACTTGCTAAAAGTGATTGCATTCAATGACAGAATGTATGAAAACTTTTAAAAATCCACAGTCACTACTTGCTTCCAAAATACTTATCACCGCTTCCCGTTACGGCTCTCGTTCGATTCCCGATTCACCTACAATTGATTTCGATCGAGATGTCATTAAAACATAACTCGTGCCATACGAGGATTTATAAACACAATAATACAAGTGACTATCCTTGCACGATAACATAACGGAAAACTCATATTCGCACGCGAAGACTATTTCAAACCGAATCGTTATCGCGACTTAAACTAGTCGGAACTCTACGGTTACAAAACTGACAACTATGCCCTTCGAATCTAATGTAACATCATCAAAATCAGATTTCAAATGAATTCACTAAACAAGAGATTTGAAACCAAATGACAAACTTAAAGCTTACGCGATTTCAACTAATTATCACGTTTTATCGTTTTAAGCGTTTCGCGCGATTTCTTTGTTTCCACTTAAACTTATCGTTAATAACAGCTCGTGACTTTACTTAAACACGGCAAACGAATATTTAATCATGATTAAGCACAAGAAGAAAAACATGGCAGCAAGCTTAATGCATATTCATTTCCGTTTCCAACTCCGAAATTTCGATAATTAACGATTTCGCGAAACCAACAATTATGCGATTAACTCTATTGAAACTCAAACTATCTTAACTTCAACTTAAACACTTTAACGGGCATAATAATAAACTCGGGGCAACGAGCTAACATCATATTTACTTTGATATTCAACAATGAAAATCACAAACTAACAACGCTCGCATTCAGGGAATATTCAACCGAATCTCTCGAAAACGGTTTCTAAATAACCGAACGAATATCCGATACTTTAAAACACTCTAATATTATCTATTTTCCGCGATAATGAATGCGAAACTAAAAACATAACTCAACAGCCCCTACACATCTCATAACAGCCCATATACAAAACTCGCAACGAATACGATCGTTTACCAAATCATTCAAAACCAACCGAAAAAACAAAACGAACGAACCTCAGCATTAACGAGGTTCCCAATCCTAGTCCCAAGCATAATATCATCATTTCGCTCTACTCTATTCACATATTCACATTACTAATTACTCAAAACACTTTCAAAATGGAAATGGGCAGCACTTACCCAAGAAGCGAGCTGTTCACCGCTTCGAAACGGCTTCCGAACGGCGATGAAACTCTCGTGACAGCAAGCTGTCTCTTCCACCAGCCAGCTATCCTTTCTTGTTGCTGTTCTACTTCCTGTCTAAAAGATGTTTGGCCTGACTTAACAACTCGGCAGCAGCTTGGACAGCTCACGGCAGCAACTCGAGCACAGCTTGACTTCCAACAGCTTGGCAGCAAGCTTCCTCTCACCGGCGTCAGCAAAGGCAGCACGGCAACAGTACAACCTCACGCCAGCTGCTTCTCAAGATGGAAGCAGCTCATGACTCCAGTTCTTTAGCTCCTGGCAGCAAGACAACACCTGGTTAGCACCAGCATACTTACCAGACCATGGCAGCAATTGAGGACAACGACAGCAGCAGCACTGCCTTCTCACACCAGCAACTCCTCTCGCCGGCAGCAAGACAGCAACTTCCTCAGCTCACGGTGACAGCAGCTCAAAGTCTGACTTCTTCCAGCTTGCATGCATGGGCTGGAGTTCTCAGATCTGCCCTTGCATGTACTCTCTTGCTTCAGATTTGAACTCTCTTCCACCTTGCATCATCCGGTCTAAAGACAGCAGCTCGGGTTGCTTGGTAAACTCTCTGGTTTGGCTTCTCTCGTTGCTGCACCCGAGAGCTTCTCTTCTTGCTTGATCTGGTCTTCTTGGTATGAAGACAGCCACTCGACCTCTCTTGCTCTTCCAAATCCTCACGCTCACTCTTGGTTCTCACTTACACGAGCAGCACTTCTCACATTTCAGTTTTGGGTTTTGTCTTTTGGAATGAAGAAGAAGAAGTTGACAGATTGCTTGGATTCGGTTTTGAAATGAATAAAAGAATGGTGACCGAATGATGGCTTTGGTTATGATTTTGTCTTTGAATGCATAGATGACCGAGCTTGATGAATATATTGCTTTGCTTGGTTTTTGATATAATAAGAATTTGTTGACCAAGCTTGTTAGCTTTCTCTTTGGTGACCGAGAATGCTATAATTTTGCTCTCTTCTTTTTCAACATCAACTACATATATGAATATAAAATTGCTCCTCTCTTGCATGTGTGACATGTGTCACAACATGCAATAACTTTATTTGGTTTCATGCATTCTTGCTTTTTAATTCCAAGCTCGGATTCCGTTTCCGTTTCCGTCCATCCTGGAATCCGCTTTTAATCACTTTTGATTAACTCTCGGTTTCTATTCTCGGAATTATTTAATAAATCTCGAATCCGTCTTCGCGAACTCGAATTTATTTCTCTAAATTGAAAATAATTATTCCAAATATTTCCGAACTCGATAATTATATTTTTCCGATCGAACGCGATCCATCGGAAAAATATTTCACTCTCTGACGAACGCAGTTTTGGGTTTTACAAGTTAAATCAGCAACATTGAAAGTGGCACTAACATTGTACTCACCGGGTAAATCCAACTTGTATGCGTTGTCATTAATGCGCTCAAGGACTTGAAAAGGTCCATCTCCTCTCGGAAGCAACTTAGACCTCCTTTATGCCGGAAACCTTTCTTTCCTCATGTGTAACCAAACCCAATCACCAGGTTCAAAAATCAACTTGTGACGACCTTTGTTTGCTTGCTTGATGTATTGTTCCGTCCTCCTCTCGATGTTGAGCCGTGCTCTCTCATGGATTTGCTTCACAAATTCTGCCTTCTTCTTTCCATCTAAGTTCACATGCTCAGAAACAGGTAAAGGTGATAAATCCAAAGGAGTTAAAGGATTAAAACCATAAACAATTTCAAACGGTGAGAACTTAGTAGCAGAATGAATGGTACGATTTTATGCAAACTTAACATGTGGTAAACAATCCTCCCAAGTCTTAATGTTTTTACTAATGACAGCCCTTAATGATGAGTACCAAGGTGGGTTGGTTGACAAGAATAAGAAGGATCCTTTGCACATTCCGAATGGGCCAATAACAAGATCAAGAGCGAAGAAGATCAAAGAAGCAATGCAAGAACTCGTGCAATCTACTTTGGCTAAAAGTGCAACTAGCAAGACACCAACAACATTCAAGATGGGCTCAAACGAGGTGGAACCATCCTTCGTTCATGTAATTGAAGTCGGGGAGAAGACGTTCTAGCATTTGAAGCATTGGACGTGTGGGTTGGCATCATGGCTGTTGGAGTCTTATTGTGTGGGCTTCCAAAGCAATTATTATTTTTTAAATAAGTTTATGTGTAATTTGGGCTAGTGATACGAACCTGCCTAACTCCTCCTCAAAAGCTAGCTTGCAAGGGGAGGATTGCAAACCCATATATATAACACCCAAGACCACCCTCGCTAACCGATGTGTGACTCATCATTCCCGACCCCTTTAGACTGCACGTCCTCGTGCAGAGAACCTTCGTACATGGCCCACCGACCAGACGAGGTGTGGCTCTGATACCATATGATACGAACCTGTCTAACTCCTCCTCAAAAGCGCTTTTGAGGAGGAGTTAGGCAGGTTCGTATCAGCTAGAGTTTTTGTAATCAAGAGGCCTTATTTGTGACTTGGTTACTGTTCACGTATGAGGGGTTAAGTTGATTAGTTTTTGGTCTCATTTAATTAGATATCATATTAGGTTTATTTTAATTAATGGGCCTTTGAAGCCAATTAGGGTTTGGACCTATTTAGGAGTAGTTTATTTTATTTAGCCTTAATATAAATAAGGCAAAACCCTAATTTTATATCAGTTTTCAGCACCCATCAATTAAAAGAATTGAGAGAATTTGTTTTCTCTTCTTGTTTTTGAATGAACTTAGAACTTATCAAAGGATCAAACCTTTGTGGCGTTCCTACTATCAATCCGGGTTCTTGAAACGAGTTTTCAACGGGTCTGGAATAATTAAAATCTTATTCTTGGCTTTCTTGGGGTGTTTATTGATTTGTTTGTGGGTTCTAAGGTTTCAATCCTACGGGTTCACATCACTTAAAAAAGTGGATAAAGTCTTATTAACTACTTCGGTTTGACCATCGGTTTGGGGATGACAAGTAGTAGAAAACAAAAGTTTTGTTCCTAATTTTCCCCATAATGATGGGATCCAAGCAAGCAAGCAAGCAAATTTGGACGATTTAGAGGAGTCACTAAGGCTTCAAAACATTGTTCAAGTATAAAATAACTGATCTTGAAGGTTATTGGGCTTAATCTTGGAGGCTTTAGAGTAATTGAAGACAATTGGAGTTATTTGGGCTTTAAATAAATTGGATTGAGTTTATTTTAATTGTAATGGGCTTATAAATTAAGTTAGTTCATTTAATTTCAGATTGGGTCTTAATTTATATATTGGGCTGAAATATTTAATGAACTTAAGCCCGTGCTTAATTATTCTAAGTCCATGAGTGTATTTAATGAGTCCAATTATTGGGGGCTAGGGTTTCATGTTATGTTTTATTTTCTTTACCTATAAAAAGGCTTGTCTTGTAACCCTAAGAATACAACAAGATGAATAAAGAGGCAGCCACTTATGTTTTTATTGAGAGAGTGATTCTTCTCTCTTGTTCTTCATGAACATGTGATCTTATCAAGTTTTGCTTATGGCGATCAAACATGACTTATCTCCCACCTTCTCATCTATGTCTTGGGAGTGGCATCAATATCTTTTTTTTTTTTTTAATAATTTTCATTCTTGATTGAGTTCTAATCATTGGGTCAAAGTTCTTTATAATCAATAGGTCAAAATTCCTTTTTATGAACCTGTTTTAATCTTTCTTGGGGTTGTGTTTCAATTTGGTTGTGGGTGTCGTATCGTTATATACGGGGTTCGCATCACATAATGTCTTCCAAAAGTAACTCAAGAGCTTAGCATCCCGATCTGAAACGATTGTCCTAGGCATACCTAACTCTTCCTCAAAAGCTAGCTTGCAAGAGGAGGATTGCAAACCCATATATATAACACCTAAGACCACCCTCGTTAACCGATGTGGCACTCATCAGGGTTCCACACTGGTTGGGCAAAATTCGGGTTCGTCATCATCATGGAAACCGAATTGGAGCAAGAGGGACGACCAGCCTAACTTCAAGGCCAAGGCTGAACCTTCCAAAGATCATAAGGCTGGAGGCACAGTAAATCAAGGTAAATCAGATTCTCAACCTTCTAGAACCTGTGACATTAAGTGTTTGGGAGCAAGTCATATTGCATCATAATGCATAAACAAGAGAGTAATGGTTTTGAAGGATGAGGGTGGTATCGAATCCGAGGGTGAATCTGATGATAAGTCCATGCCACCTTTGGAGAATGAAAGTGACCTTGAATATCCAGTGAGTGGGTGGAGAACTTTTGATTGCGAGAAGAGCTCTTAGTGCTCAAGCCAAGGAAGATGATGAGGTACAACGTGATAACATTTTTCACACCCGTTGCCATGTTAATGATAAGGTATGTAGTATGATTATTGATAGGGGGAGTTAGACTAATGTAGCTAGCACTATTTTGGTGGAAAATTTGAATTTAGCAACTTTGAAGCACCCAAAACCTTATAAGCTGCAATGGTTGAATGATAGTGGGGAAGTTAGGGTGAATAAACAGGTGTTGGTGTCATTTTCAATTGGAAAATACAAAGATGATGTTATGTGTGACGTGGTACCAATGAATGCGGATCATATCCTTTTGGGACGACCATGGCAGTTTGATAGGCATGTGACTCATGATGGATATCAATAGATACTCCTTTGTACTCAATAAAAGGCCAATCACTCTTGTACCTTTAACCCCAAGACAAGTATATGAAGATCAAGTGAGGTTAAAAAAAGCGAGAGATGTGAAAAAGGAGTGTGAGAGTTCAAGAGAGAGAGAGACAAAATGAAGGATCACTAAGTCTTCAAAACATTGTTCAAGTTGAAAATCACTGATCTTGAAGGCTTTGGATGCTAATGGAAGACAATTAGATGCAAACTAGAGTTATTTGGGCTTTAAATAAATTGGGCTGAGTTTATTTGAAATTGTAATGGGTTTTAAGTTAAGTTAGCTTATTTTATTTTAGTGTGTATTATTTAAACTGACATATTATAATTAACTTAAGCCCATATTTAATTATTATAAACTCATGAGTATGTTTAATGAACCCAATTGTTAGGGGGCTAGGGTTTCATGTTATATTTGATTTTCTTTGCTTATAAAAAGGCTTGCAACCCTAAGCAATAAAGATAACAAGATGAATAAAGTTGCAGCCAATTAGGTTTAATTGAGAAAGTGAATTTTCTCTTTTATTCTTCATGAACATATGATCTTATCAAGTGTTGCTTGTGGCAATCAAACCATGACTTATTTCCCACCTTCTCATATATGTCTTGGGAGTGGCGTCAATATCCTTCTTTTATAATTTTGGTTCTTGATTGAGTTCTAATCATTGGGTCAAAGTTCTTTATAACTTTGGTTCTTGATTGACATATAATCTAATACGAACCACGCCAAGAACTGACGAAACCCGAGAATCAAGTAGGGTTCCAAGATCGCCTAGATTCAGATTTGTATGGAAACCTCGACCCGTTGCTTATATGGAAGCAAGAACCTTGGTATGGTGATGACGCCACAATCAATGATGGAAGAATTGATTGATAAGTCTAAGAAGAACGCCACAGGAAAATCCTGATAAGTTCAAAAGTTCTACGAAGAACCAAAGAGAATACTCTCACAAATATTATTAATCATGAAATAATTCCCTTTAGGGTTACACTGATTTATATAGCTAAAACACTAAGCAGCAAAAGGAAATAATTAATTAGGCAATTAAGCCCATTAAGCCTATAAAAGAAAAAGGAAAGTCAACCTCTTACAATAAGAAAAGAAGAATAAAATTGATAACTAATTGCCTTGAATATAATAGGTAGGAAATCAACTCAAAACTGGAAGTCTTTGTGATAAAGCAATCAACTCCACAATGGAAAGTCTTCCTGACCAAGAAATCAACTTCATGGGCAAGAAATTAACCAGAATCAAGCCCATCAATTGCTTTAATTAAATTAATTAAGCATTGATCTTCTTTTGGGCCCATCTTGGAATTCGCCACTTTAACATCAGCCCAAATCTCTTGAACTAATCCATTAAGTGCTTCTTTGAACCTTTTAGCTCTTGCTCTTGTTATTGGCCCGACTGGAATATGTAATGGATCCTTTGGTGATGCTTCTTTATTCTCATCATAATCAATTGGTCAAAATTCTTTTTTTATGAACCTGTTTTAATCTTTCTTGGGGTTGTGTTTCAATTTGGTCGTGGGTATCGTATCGCTATATACGGGGTTCGCATAAAAGAAAGAGAGTCTGAAACAGCAAAAATAGAAAAGAAGAGTGAAAAGGAAAAAGAGGCTGATGAGAAAAAGAGAGACAAAAAACAAGTGAATTTTTATGCAAGAGAGAGTGAGGTCAAGAAGGCGTTTTCTAACAGCCAATGATTGTACTTTTGTACAAAAAGGCTTGTTTTAGTACTAATGAACTTGACTCTTCCTTACCTAGTGTTGTTTCACTTTTGCAGAACTTTGATGAAGTGTTTCCCGAAGAGATGCCTATGAGTGTACCACCAATAAGGGGTATGGAGCACCAAATTGACTTTGTGCCTGAAGCACCCATCCCGAATAGACTAGCATATAGAAGTAATCCGAGGAGACAAAGGAGCTTCAAAGGCAGGTTAGTGAGCTCATGGAAAAGGGATATGTGCGTGAGAGTATGAGTCCTTGTGCGGTTCCCGTATTGCTTGATGAGAACCCTGTATATAAAGATACGACACCCACAACCAAATTGAAACACAACCCCAAGAAAGATTAAAAAGGGTTTATAAAAATAAGAAATTTTGATTTATTGATTATATGTCAATCAAGAACCAAAGTTATAAAGAACTTTGACCCAATGATTAGAAGTCAATCAAGAACCAAAATTATAAAAGAAATATATTGACGCCGCTCCCAAGACATAGATGAGGAGGTGAGAGATAAGTCATGGTTTTAATCGCCACAAACATAGCTTGATAAGATCACATGTTAATGAAGAACAAGAGAGAAAATTCACTCTCTCAATTAAACCTAATTGGCTGCAACTTCATTCCTCTTGTTTATTTAGGGTTACAAGGCTTTTTATAAGCAAATAAACATTACATAACAAGAAACCCTAACCTTCTAACGATTGGGCTAACTAAATATACTCATGAGCTTAAATTAAATTAAATATCTCAGCCCAAATAACATTAATTAAAATAAAATAAATTAACTTAATTTAAAACCCATTACAATTAAAAATAAACTCAGCCTAATCTATTTAAAGCCCAATTAACTCAAGTTTGCCTCCAAATGCCTTCAATTAGCTCTCAAAGCCTCCAAGATTAAGCCTAATAACCTTCAAGATTAGTGATTTTGAATTTGAACAATGTTTTGAAGCTTTGGTGACTCCTCCAAATTGTCCAAATTTGCTTTGCTTCCTTGGATCCCATCATTGCTTGTGCCTAATGATACGAACCACGCCAACCCGTGACGAAACCCGTAACCAAGAGGAGAAACCAAAACCGTTTCCTAAGACAAGTTCGTAGGAATGGAACCGCGACCCGTTACCTATGACGAGGTAAGAACCTTGGTATGGTGAAGACGCCACAATCAACAAGGGAGGGTTGATTGATAAGTCGAAGATTTCAAACGCCACGGATAATTCCGATAAGTTTGAGAGTTGTTCAAAGAACCAAAGAGAAATTCGATCTCACAAATACCATGAAAATTGTCTGCCTCTTCTCATTGATATGATGCCTATTTATAGGCTGAAAGTTACAAATCTGAATTCGGAAAAATACAAGCATTAAAATCAAAGAGAATCATGCCTATGATGAATAAGGCAAGTTCGGATTACAATAATAGCAAAGGAAATAATTGCTAAGACAGAAATGAAAAGTCCACAATTTATTATTCCTAATTTCTCTAGAGACCTAAATAGAAGAGTTGACCCTCTTCCCATTATTCTGGTGAATTAATGCCCAAGATACACGCCCATTAATTGAGAAGATTAAGTTTGACTTGGGCTGGAATCCTCTAGAACTTGGATCAAGTTGATGCAATTTAATTCCTCACGTGGGCTTCCATCAATGGGCCTCCATGATTGTATTTGAGTGCAAACTCCTTGAATCAGCCCGTTAAGTGTTTCCTTGAACTTCTTAGCTCGAGCCCTCGTAACCGGTCCAATAGGAATTTGAATTGGATCCTTTGGAAACACACCTTGCTCCGCATCATTCCCCTCCTCTTGAAAAGGATTTGTCCTCAAATCGTCCCCTACATCAAAAGGACTCAAGTCAGTAACATTGAAAGTGGCACTAACATTATACTCACCTGGTAAATCTAGTTTGTAAGCATTGTCATTGATGCGTTCTAGAACTTGGAAAGGCCCATCTCCTCTTGGAAGCAATTTGGAACGTCTTTGCGCCGGAAATCGCTCCTTCCTCATATGCAACCAAACCCAATCTCCAGGTTCAAAAATTAGTTTGGAGCGTCCCTTGTTGGCTTGCTTGACATATTGTTCCGTCCTTCGCTCAATGTTGAGTCTTGCCTTCTCATGAATCTGCTTGACAAAATCAGCCTTCTTTTTGCCATCTAAATTAACACGCTCAGATATTGGTAAAGGAGATAAATCTAATGGAGTCAACGGATTAAAACCATACACAATCTCAAAGGGTGAAAATTTAGTAGCAGAATGAACAATACGATTGTAAGCAAATTCAACATGTGGTAAACAATCCTCCCAAATCTTAATGTTTTTGCTGATGATAGCCCTCAATAAAGTAGATAAAGTCCTATTAACTACTTCGGTCTGACCATCGGTTTACCATCGGTTTGTGGGTGACAAGTGGTAGAAAACAATAGCTTAGTACCTAACTTACTCCACAAAGTCTTCCAAAAGTAGCTTAGGAACTTAGCATCCCTATCCGAAACAATTGTTCTAGGCATACCATGTAATCGCACAATCTCCCTAAAGAACAAATCAGCAATATGTGAAGCATCATTCGTTTTATGACAAGGGATAAAATGTGCCATCTTAGAAAACCTATCTACCACCACAAAAATTGAGTCTTTGCCATGCTTAGTCCTAGGCAAACCTAACACAAAGTCCATAGAAATATCAATCCAAGGGTGATTAGGAATAAGTAGTGGCGTATACAAACCATGGGCTTGCACTCGGGATTTTGCTTGTTTACAATTAATACACCTACCACAAACCATTTCAACGTCTCTTTTCATGCGTGGCCAAAAGAAGTGTTCCTGCAAAATAGCCAAGGTCTTAGCAACTCCAAAATGTCCCATTAACCCTCCGCTATGGGATTCCTTAACTAGCAAATCACGCAAAGAACAATTCGGCACACATAACTTATTCTCCCGAAATAAGAATCCTTCAATCCTATAAAACTTACCCATTGCGTTTTTCTCACAAGCTTGAAACTCCTCAGAAAAATCTTGGTCTAAAGAATATAACTCTTTAATGTGCTCAAAACCAAGTAATTTTGCATCAAGAGTAGAGAGTAATGCATACCTGCGAGAAAGTGCATCGGCAACCACATTCTCCTTACCTTGCTTATACCTGATGACGTATGGAAATGTCTCGATGAACTCCATCCAACGTGCATGTCTCTTGTTCAACTTTTGTTGTCCTTTCAAATGCTTCAATGATTCATGATCGGTGTGAATCACGAACTCTTTGGGCCAAAGATAATGTTGCCACGTTTGCAAGGCCCGAACTAATGCGTACAACTCCTTGTCATAAGTTGGGTAGTTTAAAGCTGCTCCATTTAACTTCTCACTAAAGTATGCAATTGGTCGTCCATCTTGCATGAGTACGGCGCCAATACCTACACCTGAAGCATCACATTCAATCTCAAACGTTTTATCAAAGCTAAGTAAAGACAATAATGGAGCGTTTGTTAATTTTTGCTTGATTAGCTGAAACGCTTTTTCTTGCTCCTCCCCCCACTTGAATCCAACGTTCTTCTTAATTACTTCTGTGAGTGGTGCGGCCAAAGTACTAAAGTCTTTCACAAATCGCCGGTAGAAACTGGCAAGTCCATGAAAGCTCCGAACTTCACCTATGCTTGTGGGACTCGGCCAATCTTGAATTGCACGAACCTTTTCATCATCAACATGTATTCCTTGTGCACCAACAACAAAACCAAGAAACACAAGCCTATCGGTGCAAAACGTGCATTTCTTCAAGTTAGCAAACAACTTTTCTTTTCTAAGCACATCCAAAACTGATTTTAAATGCACAACATGATCTTCCAAGTTTTTGCTATAAATGAGAATATCATCAAAGTAAACAACAACAAACCTACCTATGTATGCACGCAAAACATGATTCATCAATCTCATAAATGTGCTCGGTGCATTAGTTAATCCAAAAGGCATTACTAACCACTCATATAATCCATGTTTTGTCTTAAAGGCAGTTTTCCATTCATCACCCTCTTTCATGCGAATTTGATGATATCCACTTTTCAAATCAATTTTGGAAAATATACAAGCACCATGCAACTCATCCAACATGTCATCTAAGCGAGGAATAGGATGTCGATACTTTACCGTTATGTTATTGATGGCTCGGCAATCAACACACATCCTCCAAGTTCCATCCTTCTTAGGCACAAGTAGAACCGGAACAGCACATGGGCTCATGCTTTCCCTCACATACCCTTTCTCCAGTAACTCACTAACCTGCCTTTGAAGCTCCTTTGTTTCCTCGGGGTTGCTTCTATAAGCCGGTCGGTTTGGGATCGTCGCACCGGGTACAAAGTCAATTTGATGCTCAATCCCTCGCATTGGAGGTAAGCCAGGTGGTGTATCTTCGGGAAAGACATCATCATAATCCTGCAAAAGAGAATTAATATTGCTCGGCAAATTTCCGATAAGATCATTAGTACACAAAAAAGCCTCGTTGTACATAAGTACTATAAAAGGCTGTTGTAATTGTAAAGCTCTCTTGATCTCACTTTTTTTTGCAATGAAACAATGTTTTTCCTCTCTTAAACTCACCAAGGCCGAATTTGATTTCTTTTTTTCTTTCTCAATTTTTTTGGCCTCTCTCTCTTTTTCTCTCGAATTTTGACTCGTTTCTTTTCTCTCATTCTCTTCTTTTGGATCTCTCTCTTCTTTTTGGTCACTCTCTTTTTTTAACCTCACTTGATCCTCATATACTTGTTGTGGTGTCAAAGGTACAAGAGTGATTGGACGTTGATTGAGTACAAAAGAGTATTTATTGGTAAACCCATCATGCTTGACCTTTCGATCAAATTGCCATGGTCGTCCTAGCAACAAATGTCCGGCTTGCATTGGAACGACATCACATAATACCTCATCTTCATATTTTCCAATTCGAAATGCAATTAACACTTGTTTGCTTACCTTTAATTCACCGCTATCATTCAACCACTGCAACTTGTAAGGCCTAGGGTGTCTCAATATGTGTAAGCCTAGTTTCTCCACCATAGTTGTGCTAGCAACGTTAGTACAACTACCACCATCAATAATCACACTACATACCTTATTTTTGACGTAACACCTAGTGTGAAAGATGTTTTCTCGTTGCACTTCGTCCTCCTCCTTGGCTTGTACACTCAAAGCCCTTCTCGCCACCAACAAATCTCCATGTACAGCAAATTCTTCTCCATAAACGTCCTCCAATGGTGGCATATCATCGGTGTCAGAATCTTCATCATCAGTCACAACATCTCCATTGTCTCGCATCACCATAACCCGCTTGTTTGGGCATTGACTCGCTATGTGACCCCTGCCTTGACATTTAAAGCATTTAATATCACGATTCCGTGCAGTAGTAGTATCGGATTTACCTTGAGAATCACGGCTGGTGTTCTCCGACTTATGATCAAATTTGGGCTTGAGAGTTGAGGACGACTGTGGTTTGTCCTCCTTTCTTGAAGAACTTGGTTTCCAAGGGTTAGACCCTTGGTTGTGGCCTGCACGGGTGCCTCCCCTCCTCTTGAGTTGTCGCTCCACGATAATGGCCATGTGCACCATGTCCTCGATCTCCACATAATGTTGCATCTCCACCCGGTCATGAATGTCTTGATTCAACCCTTGCAAGAACCTCGCCATGGTTGCCTCTGGATCCTCTTCTACATTGGCTCTAATCATGGCTTTCTCCATTTCTTGGTAATACTCCTCTACACTCCGATGCCCTTGCCTAAGCCCTTGCAAACTTTTGTATAATTCCCGGTAATAATGGCTTGGCACAAATCGCTTCCTCATCACTGACTTCATATCTTCCCATGTTGCAATCGGACGCTCCCGGTTCCGACGCCTATTTAACACCAACTGATCCCACCAAACAAGAGCATAATCGGAAAATTCAATGGCTGCTAGTCTCACCTTCTTAAGCTCAGAATAATTGTGGCAATCGAATACTAACTCCACCTTCTTTTCCACTCAAGATAGGCTTCCGGATCGGCTTTTCCTTGGAACGGCGGAATCTTCATCTTAATGCTACCCAAATTATTGTCCTCCCAATTCCTAACTTCTCTATTCCCATTCCCTCGTCTGAACCTACCCCGATTCAATGGTGCTTCATTCAACTCTTCCAACTCCTCCTCTTCTTCTTCAACGTCACCCCAATGCTCTCTTTGTTGCATTCGTCTAGGTGGTGGCCTAACAGGTGAATTTTGTTGTCTCCTATTCTCCAATTCTAACCTATCCATCCTTTCATGGAGTTGCTCATTCTCAGCCCTCATTATTCGTCTCACCTCTCCCAATATCGCTTGTATTTGTAGGTTAGGGATGGGTGACTGTTGTACCTCTTCCGTTGAGTTTTCTTCTTGGTTGCGTGACATGGTTATAACCTGCAAAAAATGAAAATAGGAACAATATAGAAAGAACCTCACTTCACTCCCTCACATGTATCACTCGAAATTATGAATCACTCAATTTTCACTCGTGTTTCACTCAATTGGCTTTTACCCTCTAATATGCTCACCTCTCTTGCCTTTTTCCACTCGTGAATTCTCTTTCGGTTCTTTTCAAACTAACAAACAGTAGTCAAAATTACACGTAGCAATTTGCCAACCCACAAGCTTACCAACCAAAAGGTAATACTGATATGAAATAGCACGATAATATTTTGGATTCTCAAAAAGGAAAAATATTTCGACTCAAAATTTTCACACTGAAATAAGGGTCAGATTAAGACTCGTGGACACACGAATAATGGAAAGAAAACAAAATTTCTGTTGAAGAGTTTCCTGACTTTTTTTTTTTTTTTTTTTTTTTCGATCCTCTTGTTTCCTTCTTTTCTTTTCTTTTTTTTTTTTTTTTTTTTTTTTTTTTTTTTTTTTCTGTTCTTTCGGATCTTTTTTTTTTTTTTTTTCAATAAAAACTAGAATGAATGGAAACGGAACTTAAAGATGGAAACAAAGAAAGTGAAAGGATAGGTAAACCTGACCTAGAACCGTGCTCTGATACCAAACTGATACGAACCACGCCAACCCGTGACGAAACCCGTAACCAAGAGGAGAAACCAAAACCGTTTCCTAAGACAAGTTCGTAGGAATGGAACCGCGACCCGTTACCTATGACGAGGTAAGAACCTTGGTATGGTGAAGACGCCACAATCAACAAGGGAGGGTTGATTGATAAGTCGAAGATTTCAAACGCCACGGATAATTCCGATAAGTTTGAGAGTTGTTCAAAAAACCAAAGAGAAATTCGATCTCACAAATACCATGAAAATTGTCTGCCTCTTCTCATTGATATGATGCCTATTTATAGGCTGAAAGTTACAAATCTGAATTCGGAAAAATACAAGCATTAAAATCAAAGAGAATCATGCCTATGATGAATAAGGCAAGTTCGGATTACAATAATAGCAAAGGAAATAATTGCTAAGACAGAAATGAAAAATCCACAATTTATTATTCCTAATTTCTCTAGAGACCTAAATAGAAGAGTTGACCCTCTTCCCATTATTCTGGTGAATTAATGCCCAAGATACACGCCCATTAATTGAGAAGATTAAGTTTGACTTGGGCTGGAATCCTCTAGAACTTGGATCAAGTTGATGCAATTTAATTCCTCACGTGGGCTTCCATCAATGGGCCTCCATGATTGTATTTGAGTGCAAACTCCTTGAATCAGCCCGTTAAGTGTTTCCTTGAACTTCTTAGCTCGAGCCCTCGTAACCGGTCCAATAGGAATTTGAATTGGATCCTTTGGAAACACACCTTGCTCCGCATCACCTAAGAAGGATGGAACATGGAGGATGTGCGTTGATTGTCGTGCCATCAACAATATCACTGTAAAGTATCGACATCCTATTCCTAGATTAGATGATATGTTTGATGAATTGCATGGTTCTATTGTTTTTACTAAAATTGATCTTAAGAATGGATATCATCAAATTAGGATGAAAGAAGGAGATGAGTGGAAAACTGCTTTCAAAACAAAATATGGTTTATATGAGTGGTTAGTTATGCCTTTTGGATTAACTAATGCACCAAGTACTTTTATGAGATTAATGAACCATGTTTTGCGTGCTTTTATTGGAAGATTTGTGGTTGTTTACTTTGATGACATTCTGATTTATAGCAAAAACTTGGATGAGCATGTTGAATATTTAAAACTTGTTTTAGGTGTTTTAAGAATAGAAAAGTTGTTTGCTAATCTCAAAAAGTGTACCTTTTGCACCAATAAGCTTGTATTTCTAGATTTTGTCGTTAGTGCTAAGGGAATTGGGGTTGATGAGGAAAAGGTTAAGCTTACAATTAGGGAGTGGCCGAAACCTACAAATGTGGGACAAGTGAGAAGTTTTCATAGGCTGGCTAGTTTTTATAGGAGATTTGTGAAAGATTTTAGTAGTCTAGCCGCACCTTTAACAAAAGTTATCAAAAAGAATGTGGGGTTTAAGTGGGGTAAGGAACAAGAAAAGACATTGAACTTGATTAAGGAGAAATTAACTAATGCACATTTGTTTGCTTTGCCTGACTTTGCTAAAACTTTTGAGATTAAGTGTGATGCTTCAGGAGTAGGTATTGAAGCTGTTCTAATGCAAGAAGGACATCCCATTGCATTTTTTAGTGAGAAGATAAGTGGAGCAGCCTTGAATTATCCTACATATGACAAGGAGATGTATGTCTTGATTAGATCATTAGAAACTTGGCAACATTACCTTTGGCCGAAAGAATTTGTGATTCATACTGATCATGAGTCTTTGAAGTATTTGATGCGAACCTCGTATATAAAGATACGATACCCACAATCAAATTGAAACACAACCCCAAGAAAGATTAAAACAGGTTTACAACAAAAGAATTTTAACCTGTTGATTATATGTCAATCAAAGAACCAAAGTTATAAAAAACTTTAACCCAATGATTGTAATCAAGAACCAAAATTATAAAAGAATGATATTGACGCCACTCCCAAAACATAGATGAGAAGGTGGGAGATAAGTCATGGTTTGATCGCTACAAGCATAGCTTGATAAGATCACATGTTCATGAAGAACAAGAGAGAAAATTCACTCTCTCAATAAAACATAAGGTGGCTGTATCTTCATTCATCTTATTGTTTTTTTTTAGGGTTACAAGACGTTTGTTTTATAGACAAAGAAAATAAACTAGTTTTGAAACATAATTAATTCCTAAACAAAAAAGTCTAAATTGTAAGGCTTAAAATCTAAGAAAATAAAACCAACATGGAAAGTAAATAATCCTAACAAAATAACCTACTATATAAGGGCATGGGTGACATTAAATTTTTCAGATCTTCTGAATCTCTAATATTTGCAAGATATATATTAAATTCTCAAGATCTTCTGAATCTCCAAGATTTGAAATATATGCATTAAATTCTCAAGATGTTCTGAATCTTCAAGAATTACTAGATATTTTGAACAACACAAAAGTGGCATATTATAGTTTAAGCCTAAATCTTGCTTGCTTCCATGGGTTCCATCATTCCCCCTTTTCTCAAAACAATTTATCCTCAAATCGTGACTCATCTTTATTGTTGTTCGAAGAGGTGATTGAAACCTGAAAATAGTGTTAGAAAATCCTCACGTGTTTCACTCCAATCACTCGTGTGTTTCACAGTTTTTTTTTCGTCCGCCTCTTATTTTTAATAAAACTAGAAAAATAAAATTAAAAATAAATCAGACCAGAAAATGCTACGAAAACAGTTTTGAAGCTAACTTGATATGGTGCGAAAACGTTATGGTGATAAGCGAATCAACAAAATGATTTGATGAAGTAAGATGAGACAAAATAATAATAATAATAAAATGAAAGGTAGATTGATGTTGGGTGGCGTAGACAAAAACAAAGAAAAATAAAACGAAACATGAAAAACTAATTGATAAACTGAAATGATGAATATGTGGAAAAATAATAATAATAATAATAATAAATTGGATAACCAAACCTGAATTATTCCTAAAACTCTGATACCAACTGATGTGAACCTTGTATATAAAGATACGACATCCACAATCAAATTGAAACACAACCCCAAGAAAGATTAAAACAGGTTTATAACAAAAGAATTTTGATCCGTTGATTATATGTCAATCAAAGAACCAAAGTTATAAAAAACTTTGACCCAATGATTAGAACTCAATCAAGAACCAAAATTATAAAAGAATGATATTTGACGCTACTCCCAAGACATAGATGAGAAGGTGGGAGATAAGTCTTGGTTTGATCGCCATAAGTATTGCTTGATAAGATCATATATTCATGAAGAACAAGAGAGAAAATTCACTCTCTCAATAAAACATAAAGTGGCTGCATCTTCATTCATCTTGTTGTTTTTTTTTAGGGTTACAAGACAAACCTTTTTATAGACAAAGAAAATAAACTAGTTTTGGAACATAATTAATTCTTAAACAAAAAGTCTAAATTGTAAGGCTTAAAATCTAAGAAAATAAAACCAACATGGAAAGTAAATAATCCTAACAAAATAACCTACTATATAAGAGCATAGGTGACATTAAATTTTTCAGATCTTCTGAATCTCTAATATTTGCAAGATATATATTAAATTCTCAAAATCTTCTGAATCTCCAAGATTTGAAATATATGCATTAAATTCTCAAAATGTTCTGAATCTTCAAGATTTACTAGATATTTTGAACACAAAAGTGGCTCATTGTAGTTTAAGCCTAAATCTTGCTTGCTTCCTTGGGTTCCATCATTCCCCCTTTTCTCAAAACAATTTATCCTCAAATCGTGACGCATCTTTATTGTTGTTCGAAGAGGTGATTGAAACATGAAAATAGTGTTAGAAAATCCTCACGTGTTTCACTCCAATCACTCGTGTGTTTCACAGTTTTTTTTTTTCGTCCCCCTCTTACTTTTAATAAAAACTAGAAAAATAAAATAAAAATAAATCAGACCAAAAAATGCTACGAAAACAATTTTGAAGCTAACTTGATATGGTGCGGAAAAGTTATGGTGATAAGCGAATCAACAAAATGATTTGATGAAGTAAGATGAGACAAAATAATAATAATAATAAAATGAAAGGTAGATTGATGTTGGGTGGCGTAGACTTATAAAGAAAAATAAAACGAAACATGAAAAACTAATTGATAAACTGAAATGATGGATATGCGGAAAAATAATAATAATAATAATAAATTGGATAACCAAACCTGAATTAATTCCCAAAGCTTTGATACCAACTGATGCGAACCTCGTATATAAAGATACGACACCCACAATCAAATTGAAACACAACCCCAAGAAAGATTAAAACAGGTTTATAACAAAAGAATTTTGATCCGTTGATTATATGTCAATCAAAGAACCAAAGTTATAAAAAACTTTGACCCAATGATTAAAACTCAATCAAGAACCAAAATTATAAAAGAATGATATTGACGCCACTCCCAAGACATAGATGAGAAGGTGGGAGATAAGTCATGGTTTGATCACCACAAGCATAGCTTGATAAGATCACATGTTCATGAAGAACAAGAGAGAAAATTCACTCTCTCAATAAAATATAAGGTGGCTGCATCTTCATTCATCTTGTTGTTTTTTTTAGGGTTAAAAGACAAACCTTTTTATAAACAAAGAAAATAAACTAGTTTTGAAACATAATTAATTCCTAAACAAAAAAGTCTAAATTGTAAGGTTTAAAATCTAGAAAAATAAAACCAATATGGAAAGTAAATAATCCTAACAAAATAACCTACTATATAAGAGCATGGGTGACATTAAATTTTCAAGATCTTCTGAATCTCTAATATTTGCAAGATATATATTAAATTCTCAAGATCTTCTGAATCTTCAAGATTTGAAATATATGCATTAAATTCTCAAGATGTTCTGAATCTTCAAGATTTACTAGATATTTTGAACAACACAAAAGTGGATCATTATAGTTTAAGCCTAAATCTTGCTTGCTTCCTTAGGTTCCATCAGCATTTAAAGGGGCAACACAAGCTAAATAAGCGGCATGCTAAGTGGGTGGAGTTCATTGAAACATTTCCATATATGATCAAGTACAAAAAACGTAAGGAAAACATGGTCGCCGATGGTTTGTCTAGAAGGTATGTTTTACTTTCTACTTTGGATACTAGATTGCTTGGCTTTGATTATATTAAAGAATTGTATGTGGAAGATTCTGATTTTAGCAAAGTATTCAATGCATGTGAAAAAGTAGCATTTGGCAAGTTTTATTATAGGCATGATGGATTTTTGTCTAGGCAAACTAAATTATGCATGCCTAAGAGTTCTTTGCGTGAATTGCTTGTTAGAGAAGCTCACGGGGGAGGTTTGATGAGGCATTTTGGTATGGCCAAGAAACTAGATGTTTTGCATGAACATTTTTTTTTGGCCTCATATGAAACGTTATGTAGAAAGAATCTGTGAGAAATGCATTACATGTAGACAAGGTAAGTCTAGGATTAAGCCTCATGGATCGTATACTTTTTTGCCTATACCTAGTGGGCCTTGGGTAGATATTTCTATGGATTTTGTGTTGGGTTTGCCTAGCTCCAAAAGGGGTAGGGACTCTATATATGTAGTTGTCGATAGGTTTTCTAAAATGACACATTTCATTCCTTGTCATAAAACTGATGATGCATCACATATTGCTGATTTGTTTTTCAAAGAAATTGTTAGATTGCATGGCATGCCTAAGACCATTGTTTTAGATAGGGATGCTAAGCTCTTAAGCTACTTTTGGAAGATTTTGTGGGGTAAGTTAGGAACTAAACTTTTATTTTCTACTACTTGTCATCCCCAAACTGATGGTCAAACTGAAGTAATTAATAGGACTTTATCTGCCTTATTGCGTGCTATAATACAAAAGAACTTGAAAAACATGGGAGGATTGTTTGCCGCATGTAGAATTTGCGATCCTGTAGTTGAATATATCAGTTATTGTTATTTCTCTTCTTAATTTCGTGCAATGGCAATTAAAAAAAAAAATTATGGTATTAGAAACTCATCTTTGTTATTCTAATTTCATTATGATTCATTTTCGTATGAACCTAGGAGATTTTTTTTGTCTTGTGTGAATGCGACTAAGAAATCTTGATTATTGTTTGGTTAAGTTGATAAGAACTTTTTAGAAATTACGAGGGGAAAAAGGTAAGAGTGGTGAGTACATACAGAGGGTAGAAGCTGAATTTATTGTGTGTAAACACGAGTTGATGCGGTGCAAGGTGTGTTTCCAAAGGATCCAATTCAAATTCCTATTGGACCGGTTACGAGGGCTCGAGCTAAGAAGTTCAAGGAAGCACTTAACGGGCTGATTCAAGAAGTTTGCACTTAAATACAATCATGGAAGTCCATTGCTGGAAGCCCACGTGAGGAACTAAATTGCATCAACTTGATCCCAGTTCTAGAGGATTCCAGCCCAAGTCAAACTTAATCTTCGCAATTAATGGGCGTGTATCTTGGGCATCAATTCACCAACATAATGGGAGGAGAGTCAACTCTCCTATTTAGGTTTCTAGTAAAATTATGAATAATAAGTCGTGGACTTTTCTTTTTTGTCTTAGGCATTATTTCCTTTGTTATTATTGTAATCTAAAATTACCTTTTTCGTCATAGGCATGATTCTCTTTGATTTTAATACTTGTAATTTTCGAATTCGAATTTGTATTTTCAGCCTATAAATAGGCGCAATATCAATGAAAGATGGCAGTCAATTTTCATGGTATTTGTGAGAACGAATTTCTTTTTGGTTCTTTGAACAACTCTCGAACTTATTGGAATTATCCGTGGCGTTTGAAACCTTCGACTTATCAATCAACCCTCCATTGTTGATTGTGGCGTCATCACCATACCAAGGTTCTTACCTTATCATAGGTAACGGGTTGCGTTTCCATCCCTCAAACTTGTCTTAGAAAATCAGTCTTGGTTTCTTCTCTTGATTACGGGTTTCGTCACGGGTTGGCGGGGTTCGTATCAGTTTGGTATCAGAGCACGGTTCTAGGTCAGGTTTACCTATCCTTTTACTTTCTTTGTTTTCGTCTTTAAATTTCATTTTTGTTTTGTTCTAGTTGTTATAAAAATAAAAATAAAAAAAAATAAAAAAAAAAGATCCGAAAGAAAAGAAAAGAAATAAAAGAGAAGAAGAAAGCAAGAGGATCGTAAAAAAAAAAAAAAAAAAAAAAGTCTGGAAACTCTTCAACAAAATTTTTGTTTTGTTTCCACTATTCGAGTGTCCACGAGTCTTAATCTGACCCTTAGTTCAAGTGTGGAAATTTTGAGTCGAAATTTTTTTTTCCTTTTTGAGAATCCGAAATCTTGTTCGTACGTGTTCATGTTAGTATTACCTTTTGGTTGGTAAGTCTTTGGCAAATTGCTATGTATAATTTTGAATATTGTTTGTTAGTTTGAAAAGAACCGAAAGAGAATTCATGAGTGGAAAAAGGCAAGAGAGGTGAGCATATTAGAGGGTAAAAGCCAATTGAGTGAAACACAAGTGAAAATTGAGTGATTCATAATTTCCAGTGATACACGTGAGGGAGTGTAGTGAGGTCCTTTCCATATTGTTCCTATTTTCATTTTTTTTGTAGGTTATAACCATGTCACGCAACCAAGCAGAAAACTCAACTGAAGAGATACAACAGTCAACCATTCCTAACCTACAAATACAGGCGATATTGGGTGAGGTGAGACGAATAATGAGGGCTGAGAATGAGCAACTCCATGAAAGGATGGATAGGTTAGAATTGGAGAATAGGAGGCAACGAAATTCACCTGTTAGGCCACCACCTAGGCGAATGCAACAAAGAGAGCATTGGGGTGACGTTGAAGAAGAAGAGGAGGAGTTGAATGAGCCACCATTGAATCGGGGTAGGTTTAGACGAGGGAATGGGAATAGAGAAGTTAGGAATTGGGAGGACAATAATTTGGGTAGCATTAAGATGAAGATTCCGCCGTTTCAAGGAAAAGCCGACCCGGAAGCCTATCTTGAGTGGGAAAAGAAGGTGGAGTTAGTATTCGATTACCACAACTATTCTGAGCTTAAGAAGGTGAGATTAGCAGCCATTGAATTTTCTGACTATGCTCTTGTTTGGTGGGATCAGATGGTGTTGAATAGGCGTCGGAACCGGGAGCGTCCGATTGCAACATGGGAAGATATGAAGTCGGTGATGAGGAAGCGATTTGTGCCGAGCCATTATTACCGGGAATTATACAAAAGTTTGCAAGGGCATCGGAGTGCAGAGGAGTATTGCCAAGAAATTGACAAAGCCATGATTAGAGCCAATGTAGAAGAGGATCCAGAGGCAACCATGGCGAGGTTCTTGCAAGGGTTGAATTAAGATATTCATGACCGGGTGGAAATGCAACATTATGTGGAGATCGAGGACATGGCGCACATGGCCATTATTTATCGTGGAGCGACAACTTAAGAGGAGGGGAGACACCCGTATAAGCCACAACCCAGGGTCTAACTGATGCGGAACCCCAAGACCCAAATTGTTTCTTCGAACTCTTTATCACTCACAACCAGATTTGATTTCACACCAAAGTAATTCAGGTTGATTTGTTCTATCACCCAAGAAATGCGTTTTGACAAAAACCCAAGAGAATACCCTTGAACCCAAGATCAAAGCAATCAAGAACAATAGAAATAGGAAGTAGAATTGAAATACAAAGACAAACTCAATTGCATAAATTCAACACCTTAAACATAAAATCACAAGAAAGAAAACTCTCTTAAATTTCATATAGGAAATGTTTGAAGAAATATTCAGATGCCCCAAAATAAAATTAAACAGCCCTATTTAAAGATTTTACAACCATAATGTATATTGAGCCTAGACACTAATCAAGGTGGAGTCAACCCTCTCATCAATGCCAAAATTACTCCTTGATTCTTGCCATTAGTGATTCCTTGATTCTTGCCATCATGAATGTCAAAATAACTCCTTGATTCATGTCATTAATTAGTGAATGAATCTGGACACCACTTGAATGGTTGGAAATAAGATGGGCTGAATCCAAAGCTAGTCTTTTAGCCCAATTACATTAATCAAATTGGGCTCTTTAAAATCTCCATGCTTAGACAACCCATTATCTACCCAATTTTGCACAAATAGTTGAAGTTGTTCCTTTAACCTTTTAGCTTGGGCCCTGGTGATTGGTCTGTTAAAATCTTCAAGATGAATCTCCAAATCACTTCCTTGAGCACTAGTGGCATGTGGAGCAGCATTTGTAACATTTCCCCGCCCTTCAAAATGATTCGTCCTCGAATCAGATCCTGCATCAATATCAAAGGGAGATAAATCAGAAACATTAAAAGTAGCTGAAACACCATACTCACCAGGTAGATCAATGCGGTATGCATTGTCATTGATCTTTGCAACAACTTGAAAAGGTCCGTCTCCACGAGCATCCAATTTTGATTTCCTTTTGGAAGGAAATCTTTCCTTGCGCATGTGAACCCAAACCCAATCTCCTGGTTCAAATGACACCGTGCGCCTTCCTTTGTTCACTTGAGATGCAATTTGCTCATTTCGCTTCTCTATCTTTTGTCTTGTTTTGTCATGAATGGATTTAACCATCTCTGCCCTTTTATATCCATCTGTATTAGAAATCTCACTCAAAGGAATAGGTAAAAGATCCAAAGGAGTTAGTGGATTAAATCCATACACAATTTCAAAGGGAGAAAACCCAGTGGTAGAATGCACACTCCTATTATATGCAAATTCAACAAAAGGCAGATTATCTTCCCAAGTTTTAACATTCCTTCCAATCAAAGCACGTAACAACGTTCCCAAAGTCCTATTTACTACTTCAGTTTGCCCATCAGTTTGAGGATGGGAAGCAGTAGAAAACAATAATTTAGTACCAAGTTTGGACCAAAGTACTCGCCAGAAGTGACTCAAAAATTTAACATCTCGATCCGACACAATGGTTTTTGGAATGCCATGTAAATGCACAATCTCTTTAAAGAATAAATCAGCAATATGTACTGCATCATCAGTTTTATGACATGGTATGAAATGAGCCATTTTGGAAAAACGATCCACAACTACAAAAATTGAGTCTTTTCTATTTCTAGTCCTTGGTAGACCCAAAACAAAGTCCATAGAAATGTCAACCCAAGGATTTGTTGGTACTGGCAAAGGCATGTATAATCCATGGGGTTGAGTTCTAGATTTAGCTTGTCTACATGAAATGCAACTAGAACAGATTTTCTCAACACTCTTACGCATATTAGGCCAAAAGAAGTGTTCATGCAAGATGCTCAAAGTTTTGTCAATGCCAAAATGTCCCATAAGACCTCCACTATGAGCTTCACGAACAAGCAATTCCCTAATTGAACTATTAGGCACACATAATTTTTCTCCTTTAAAAAGAAATCCCTCATACCTATAGAAATCACGAAATGCAGCATGCTCATAAGAATTATAAACATTAGAGAAATCACTATCATGTGCATACAAATCCTTCAAATGCTCAAATCCTAACAACTTAGTTGAAAGAGTAGAGATTAGAGCATACCTTCTAGATAACGCATCTGCCACGATGTTCTCTTTACCTTGCTTATATTAGATCACATATGGAAAGGATTCTATGAATTCCATCCATTTGGCGTGACGCTTGTTTAGCTTACTTTGCCCTTTCAAGTGTTTCAATGACTCGTGATCTGTATGAATCACGAACTCTTTTGGTAACAAATAATGTTGCCATGTTTGCAATGCCCTCACCAAAGCATACATCTCCTTATCATAAGTTGAGTAGTTAAGTTGTGCTCCATGTAGCTTTTCACTAAAATAAGCAACGGGCCTTTTTTCCTGCAATAAAACAGCACCTATACCAATCCCGGAGGCGTCACATTCAATTTCAAAAGTTGAATCGAAATTGGGTACCCTCAACAATGGTGCACTGCTCAACTTCTCCTTTAGCACAGAAAATGCATGTTCTTGTTCTTTACCCCAAATAAACCCCTTATCTTTCTTCATGATTTCAGTTAATGGTGCAGCAATGGTGCTAAAATCTTTGACAAATCTCCTATAGAAACTTGCCAAGCCATGAAAACTTCTCACTTCACTCACAGTTTTAGGTGTTGGCCATTCTTGAATAGCCTTTACCTTTTCACTATCTACTTCAATTCCATTTGAACTCACGACATAACCCAAGAAAATGAGGCGATCAGTGCAAAATGAACATTTCTTTAAGTTAGCATATAACTTGTTTTTGCGCAAAGCATCAAACACACATTTTAAATGCTTGACATGCTCATCAACAGATTTGCTATACACTAGAATGTTATCAAAATAGACAACCACAAATATTCCAATGCACTCACGCAAAACATGGTTCATTAATCGCATAAATGTACTAGGGGCATTGGTTAGGCCAAACGGCATTACCATCCACTCATACAATCCATGTTTTGTTTTAAAAGCGGTTTTCCACTCATCACCTGCTTTTATTCTAATTTGGTGATAACCACTTTTCAAATCAATTCTAGAAAAAACACATGCACCATGGAATTCATCCAACATGTCATCAAGTCGAGGTATGGGGTGACGATACTTTACCGTTTTTTTGCTGACAGCTCTACAATCCACACACATACGCCAACTTCCATCCTTCTTTGGTACCAACAAGACGGGTACTGCACATGGACTTAAACTTTCTCTTATAAGTCCTTTCTTCAAGAGCTCTTCCACTTGCTTTTGTAGCTCCTTTGTCTCTTCGGGATTGCTTCTATAGGCTGGCCTATTAGGGATGGCAGCCCCGGGAATGAGGTCAATTTGATGTTCTATCCCTCTCAAAGGTGGTAAACCTTGAGGTAAATCATCGGAAAAAACTTCACCATACTCCTGCAAAACATCAATAACAACACTTGGCAAAGAAGGGTCAATGTCGTTAGTAGAAAAATAAGCCTCCTTGTACAAAAGTACAATCATTGGCCTATGAGTAATTAAAGCCTTCCTTACATCTCTCATTTTTGCATAGAAGCTCATTTTCTTTCCCTCTTTTTCTATGGCTGAGTGCTCCTCACTCATTTTCTTCTTTTCACTCATTCTCTCATCTTCTTTTTTCTCACTTTTCTCTTTTTCTTTTCCACTCTCTTTTCTTTTTCTCTCGGCCTCTCTTTGAACGAACTCTCCATAAGACTTCTCAAGTTGCAATTGATCTTCAAAGATCTGTTTAGGGGTCAAAGGAAGAAGAGTATACTTTTTGCCTTCTTTCTCAACCATGTACCTATTAAGATATCCATCATGGTTCACTCTTCTATCCCATTGCCACGGTCTACCTAACAACAAGTGACTAGCTTGCATAGGAACAACATCACAATTAACTTCATCATGGTACCTTCCAATAGTAAATGGAACCCTCACTTGTTTAGTGACCTTCACTTCCCCACTATTGTTAAGCCATTGCAATCTATAAGGTCTTGGATGTTTTGTAGTTTCCAACCCTAACTTATCCACAACTAAAGTACAGCCACATTGACACAACTACCCCCATCAATAATCAAACTACACACTTTCCCTTCAACTAAACACCTAGTATAAAAAAGATTTTCCCTTTGCAACCTAACCCCCTCATTATCCTCTTTCACTTGCACATTAAGAGCACGCCTAGTAACCAACAATTGTCCCTCAGTAGGCAACTCAACATCACTACAATCCTCTAACGGAGGCATCTCATCCTCATCATTACTTTCCTCATCTGTCTCTACCCCATTACCACGCATCACCATTGCCCTTTTATTTGGGCATTGAGATGCTATGTGCCCATACCCCAAACACCTAAAACACTTAATGCCACGACTTCTAGAGTTTTGGTTAGAAGTAGTACCTTTGTTTTTGTTGTCAAGTGATTGAGATAATTGCGCCTTGTCATCCTTTTTTATTTGGGCAGCCTTGTTATCATTCCTCCAATTCGGCCTCCCTGAATTGTTTTGAGCTGAAAAGGTGTTGGCTTGTTTCCCCTTCCCTTTGCGTTGTAATTGCTTTTCTATCTTCATAGCCATGTGCACCATATCTTCCATCTCCACATAGTGTTGCAACTCCACTCTGTCAGCTATGTCCTTATTAAGTCCATTGAGAAACCTTGCCATGGTGGCCTCTCTATCTTCCTCCACGTTTGCTCGGATCATAGCAACCTCCATTTCTTTGTAGTATTCTTCCACACTCTTTGTTTCTTGTACAAGACTTTGCAATATTTCGTGCAAGTCTCTATAATAATGGCTTGGAACAAATCTACGCCTCATGATAGCCTTCATTTCAGCCCACGTTCGGATCGGTCTTTCACCATTTCTCCTCCTACTTACAAGAAGTTGATCCCACCATACAAGTGCATATTCTCCAAACTCCACCGCTGCCAGTTTGATCTTCTTTTCCTCCGAATAATTGTGACATTCAAAGATTAATTCCACTTTTCGCTCCCACTCCATATATGCATCCGGATCATTCTTCCCCAGAAAGGATGGAATTTTCATTTTTATACTCCCGATATTCCTATCAAGATCATTTTGGTTCCACCTACCCCTTCCATAATTTTGACCTTCATTGACCAAAGGAGCTTGATCATCAAATTCCTCTTCAGACTCTTCTATATATTGAAGTGCAGGTTGCCTTCTTGCCCTTGGAATGTTTTGGGCAGTCCCTTCACGCAAGGCATTGATCTCGTTTTGTTGCCTCTCCAAAGTGCCATTCATGTTGCCAAGAACAAGTTGAATCCTCTCAAACTGTTGTTGCATGGCGTTGAGAAGAAATTCTTGGTCTTTTGGTGCACCTTTGCTTCCTTCCATTTTTTTTTTTTGATCTGAAATATCAAAGAAAAATAACAAACAAGAACCTCACAAACACTCCCTCACGTGTTTCCCTCGTACTCCTCTTGTGTTTAACTCAAATTGGCTTTTACCCTCTTTTAAGCTCACACTCTCTTGCCTTTTACCGCTCAAGCAATCTTTATGATTTTATACATAAGGGCCAAATCAAACAACAATCAAGATTTCAATGTAATTCAATTTTACTAAAGGAATCCTAAAAATAAGCAACAAGGATATGAAAAACAAAGCAACAAAACCAATAAAGAAAAAGACACACACTTGATGTTTATGGTGACTAATAAAGAAATGAACTCAGAAAAGAACGCTATAGAACAACAAATACTGAATCTAAGAATGAAACGTGTAATTAATTCCTTACAAAATAACACCCAAACACTCAGGAACAGATATATAAATATATATGTTTTTTTTTTTAAACAAAAATCAGACTCAATAGGGTGAGTCGATTCTTCATAGCCCAAGGAGAATCAATCACATTAATCACAAATAGAGGATCTCGTTCAGAACTGATAAATTTTTTTTTTTTTTTTTTTTTTTTTAAAGAACAAAATCAACAAACAAGAAGATAATCAACAAGGCTAATGAAAAGAACCGAAAATTAAAAGGATAGATAATTACTTGGTGAGTGTGGCTCTGGATACCAAATGATGCGGAACCCCAAGACCCAAATTGTTTCTTCGAACTCTTTATCACTCACAACCAGATTTGATTTCACACCAAAGTAATTCAGGTTGATTTGTTCTATCACCCAAGAAATGCGTTTTGACAAAAACCCAAGAGAATACCCTTGAACCCAAGATCAAAGCAATCAAGAACGATAGAAATAGGAAGTAGAATTGAAATACAAAGACAAACTCAATTGCATCAATTCAACACCTTAAGCATAAAATCACAAGAAAGAAAACTCTCTTAAATTCCATATAGGAAATGTTTGAAGAAATATTCAGATGCCCCAAAATAAAATTAAACAGCCCTATTTAAAGATTTTACAACCAGAATGTATATTGAGCCTAGACACTAATCAAGGGGGAGTCAACCCTCTCATCAATGCCAAAATTACTCCTTGATTCTTGCCATTAGTGATTCCTTGATTCTTGCCATCATGAATGTCAAAATAACTCCTTGATTCATGCCATTAATTAGTGAATGAATCTGGACACCACTTGAATGGTTGGAAATAAGATGGGCTGAATCCAAAGCTAGTCTTTTAGCCCAATTACATTAATCAAATTGGGCTCTTTAAAATCTCCATGCTTAGACAGCCCATTATCTACCCAATTTTGCACAAATAGTTGAAGTTGTTCCTTTAACCTTTTAGCTTGGGCCCTAGTGATTGGTCTGTTAAAATCTTCAAGATGAATCTCCAAGTCACTTCCTTGAGCACTAGTGGCATGTGGAGCAGCATTTGTAACACTAACCCTTGGAAACCAAGTTCTTCAAGAAAGGAGGATAAGCCACAGTCATCCTCAACTCTCAAGCCCAAATTTGATCATAAGCCGAAGAACACCAGCCGTGATTCTCAAGGTAAACCCGACACTACTACTGCACAAAATCGTAATATTAAATGCTTTAAATGTCAAGGCAGGGGTCACATAGCGAGTCAATGCCCAAACAAGCGGGTTATGGTGATGCGAGACAATGGAGATGTTGTGACCGATGATGAAGATTCCGACACCAATGATATGCCACCATTGGAGGACGTTTATGGAGAAGAATTTGCTGTACACGGAGATTTATTGGTGGCGAGAAGGTCTTTGAGTGTACAAGCCAAGGAGGAGGACGAAGTGCAACGAGAAAACATCTTTCACACTAGGTGTTACGTCAAAAATAAGGTATGTAGTGTGATTATCGATGGTGGTAGTTGTACTAACGTTGCTAGCACAACTATGGTGGAGAAACTAGGTTTACCCATATTGAGACACCCTAGGCCTTATAAGTTGCAGTGGTTGAATGATAGCGGCGAATTAAAAGTAAGCAAACAAGTGTTAGTTGCATTTCGAATTGGAAAATATGAAGATGAGGTATTATGTGATGTTGTTCCAATGCAAGCCAGACATTTGTTGCTAGGGCGACCTTGGCAATTTGATCGAAAGGTCAAGCATGATGGGTTTACCAATAAATACTCTTTTGTACTCAATCAACGTCCAATCACTCTTGTACCTTTGACACCACAACAAGTATTTGAGGATCAAGTGAGGTTAAAAAAAGAGAGTGATCAAAAAGAAGAGAGAGATCAAAAGGAAGAAAATGAGAGAAAAGAAACGAGTCAAAATTTGAGAGAAAAAGAGAAAGAGGCCAAAAAAATTGAGAAAGAAAAAAAGAAATCAAATTCGGCCTTGGTGAGTTTAAGAGAGGAAAAACATTATTTCATTGCAAAAAAAAGTGAGATCACGAGAGCTTTACAATTACAACAGCCTTTTATAGTACTAATGATCTTGTCGGAAATCTGCCGAGCAGTATGAACTCTCTTTTGCAGAATTATGATGATGTCTTTCCCGAAGACACACCACCTGGCTTACCTTCAGTGCGAGGGATTGAGCATCAAATTGACTTTGTACCCGGTGCGACGATCCCAAACCGACC
Organism: Dimocarpus longan; assembly: GCA_022984855.1. NCBI lineage: Eukaryota > Viridiplantae > Streptophyta > Magnoliopsida > Sapindales > Sapindaceae > Dimocarpus > Dimocarpus longan. The sequence continues at coordinate 11,114,822 of CM041021.1, forward strand.
GGCTTATAGGAGCAACCCCGAGGAAACAAAGGAGCTTCAAAGGCAGGTTAGTGAATTACTGGAGAAAGGGTATGTGAGGGAAAGCATGAGCCCATGTGCTGTTCCGGTTCTACTTGTGCCTAAGAAGGATGGGACTTGGAGGATGTGTGTTGATTGCCGAGCCATCAACAACATAACGGTAAAGTATCAACATCCTATTCCTCGCTTAGATGACATGTTGGATGAGTTGCATAGTGCTTGTAATATTTTCTAAAATTGATTTGAAAAGTGGATATCATCAAATTCGCATGAAAGAGGACGATGAATGGAAAACTGCCTTTTAAGACAAAACATGGATTGTATGAGTGGTTAGTAATGTCTTTTGGATTAACTAATGCACCGAGCACATTTATGAGATTGATGAATCATGTTTTGCATGCATACATAGGTAGGTTTGTTGTTGTTTATTTTGATGATATTCTAATTTATAGCAAAAACTTGGATGATCATGTTGTGCACTTAAAATCAGTTTTGGATGTGCTTAGAAAAGAAAAGTTGTTTGCTAACTTGAAGAAATGCATGTTTTGCACCGATAGGCTTGTGTTTCTTGGTTTTGTTGTTGGTGCACAAGGAATACAGGTTGATGATGAAAATGTTCGTGCAATTCAAGAGTGGTCGAGTCCCACAATCATAGGTGAAGTTCGGAGCTTTCATGGACTTGCCAGTTTCTACTGGCGGTTTGTGAAGGACTTTAGTACTTTGGCCGCACCACTCACAGAAGTAATTAAGAAGAACGTTGGATTCAAGTGGGGGGAGGAGCAAGAAAAGACGTTTCAGCTAATCAAGCAAAAATTAACAAACGCTCCATTATTGTCTTTACCTAACTTTGATAAAACGTTTGAGATTGAATGTGATGCTTCAGGTGTAGGTATTGGCGCCGTACTCATGCAAGATGGACGACCAATTGCGTACTTTAGTGAGAAGTTAAATGGGGCAGCTTTAAACTACCTAACTTATGACAAGGAGTTGTACGCATTAGTTCGGGCCTTGCAAACGTGGCAACATTATCTTTGGCCCAAAGAGTTCGTGATTCACACCGATCATGAATCATTGAAGCACTTGAAAGGACAACAAAAGTTGAATAAGAGACATGTACGTTGGATGGAGTTCATCGAGACATTTCCATACGTCATCAAGTATAAGTAAGGTAAGGAGAATGTGGTTGCCGATGCACTTTCTCGCAGGTATGCATTACTCTCTACCCTTGATGCAAAATTACTTGATTTTGAGCACATTAAGGAATTATACCCTTTAGACCAAGATTTTTCTAAGGAATTTCGCGCTTGTGAGAAAAACGCGGTGGGTAAGTTTTATAGGATTGAAGTATTTTTATTTCGAGAGAATAAGTTATGTGTGCCGATTTGTTCTTTACGTGATTTGCTAGTTAAGGAATCCCATAGCGGAGAGTTAATGGGACATTTTGGAATTGCTAAGACTTTGGCTATTTTGCAGGAACACTTCTTTTGGCCACGCATGAAAAGAGACGTTGAGAGGGTTTGTGGTATGTGTATTAATTGTAAGCAAGCAAAATCTCGAGTGCAAGTGATGCGGAGCAAGGTGTGTTTCCAAAGGATCCAATTCAAATTCCTATTGGACCGGTTACGAGGGCTCGAGCTAAGAAGTTCAAGGAAACACTTAACGGGCTGATTCAAGGAGTTTGCACTCAAATACAATCATGGAGGCCCATTGATGGAAGCCCACGTGAGGAATTAAATTGCATCAACTTGATTCAAGTTCTAGAGGATTCCAGCCCAAGTCAAACTTAATCTTCGCAATTAATGGACGTGTATCTTGGGCATTAATTCACCAGAATATTGGGAGGAGGGTCAACTCTCTTATTTAGGTCTCTAGTAAAATTAGGAATAATAAATTGTGGACTTTTCATTTCTGTCTTAGCAATGATTTCCTTGCTAATTGATTGTAATTTGAAATTTCCTTTTTCGTCATAGACTTGATTCTCTTTGATTTTAATGCTTGTAATTTCCGAATTCATATTTGTAACTTTCAGCCTATAAATAGGCATCATATCAATGAGAAGAGGCAGACAATTTTCATGGTATTTGTGAGATCGAATTTCTCTTTGGTTCTTTGAACAACTCTCAAACTTATCGGAATTATTCGTGGCGTTTGAAATCTTTGACTTATCAATCAACCCTCCCTTGTTGATTGTGGCGTCTTCACCATACCAAGGTTCTTACCTCGTCATAGGTAACGGGTCGCGGTTCCATTCCTACGAACTTGTCTTGGGAAACGGTTTTGGTTTCTTCTCTTGGTTACGGGTTTCGTCACGGGTTGGCGTGGTTCGTATCAGTTTGGTATCAGAGCACGGTTCTAGGTCAGGTTTACCTATCCTTTCACTTTCTTTGTTTCCATCTTTAAGTTCCGTTTCCATTCGTTCTAGTTTTTATTGAAAAAAAAAAAAAAAAAGATCCGAAAGAACAGAAAAGAAAAAAAAAAAAAAAAAGAAAAGAAAAGAAGGAAACAAGAGGATCGAAAAAAAAAAAAAAAAAAAAAAAGTCAGGAAACTCTTCAACAGAAATTTTGTTTTCTTTCCATTATTCGTGTGTCCACGAGTCTTAATCTGACCCTTATTTCAGTGTGAAAATTTTGAGTCGAAATATTTTTCCTTTTTGAGAATCCAAAATATTATCGTGCTATTTCATATCAGTATTACCTTTTGGTTGGTAAGCTTGTGGGTTGGCAAATTGCTACGTGTAATTTTGAATACTGTTTGTTAGTTTGAAAAGAACCGAAAGAGAATTCACGAGTGGAAAAAGGCAAGAGAGGTGAGCATATTAGAGGGTAAAAGCCAATTGAGTGAAACACGAATGAAAATTGAGTGATTCATAATTTTGAGTGATACACGTGAGGGAGTGAAGTGAGGTTCTTTCTATATTGTTCCTATTTTCATTTTTGCAGGTTATAACCATGTCACGCAACCAAGAAGAAAACTCAACGGAAGAGGTACAACAGTCACCCATCCCTAACCTACAAATACAAGCGATATTGGGAGAGGTGAGACGAATAATGAGGGCTGAGAATGAGCAACTCCATGAAAGGATGGATAGGTTAGAATTGGAGAATAGGAGACAACGAAATTCACCTGTTAGGCCACCACCTAGGCGAATGCAACAAAGAGAGCATTGGGGTGACGTTGAAGAAGAAGAGGAGGAGTTGGAAGAGTTGAATGAAGCACCATTGAATCGGGGTAGGTTCAGACGAGGGAATGGGAATAGAGAAGTTAGGAATTGGGAGGACAATAATTTGGGTAGCATTAAAATGAAAATTCCACCGTTCCAAGGAAAAGCCGATCCAGAAGCCTATCTTGAGTGGGAAAAGAAAGTGGAGTTAGTATTCGATTGCCACAATTATTCCGAGCTTAAGAAGGTGAGACTAGCAGCCATTGAATTTTCCGACTATGCTCTTGTTTGGTAGGATCAGTTGGTGTTGAATAGGCGTCGAAACCGGGAGCGTCCGATTGCAACATGGGAAGATATGAAATCGGTGATGAGGAAGCGATTTGTGCCGAGCCATTATTATCGGGAATTATACAAGAGTTTGCAAAGGCTTAGGCAAGGGCATCGGAGTGTAGAAGAGTATTATCAAGAAATGGAGAAAGCCATGATTAGAGCCAATGTAGAAGAGGATCCTGAGGCAACCATGGCAAGGTTCTTGCAAGGGTTGAATCAAGACATTCATGACCGGGTAGAGATGCAACATTATGTGGAGATCGAGGACATGGTGCACATGGCCATTATTGTGGAGCGACAACTCAAGAGGAGGGGGGGCACCCGTGCAGGCCACAACCCAGGGTCTAACCCTTGGAAACCAAGTTCTTCAAGAAAGGAGGACAAGCCACAGTCGTCCTCAACTCTCAAGCCCAAATTTGATCATAAGCTGGAGAACACCAGCCGTGATTCTCAAGGTAAACTCGACACTACTACTGCACGGAATCGTGATATTAAATGCTTTAAATGTCAAGGCAGGGGTCACATAGCGAGTCAATGCCCAAACAAGCGGGTTATGGTGATGCGAGACAATGGAGATATTGTGACCGATGATGAAGACTCCGACACTAATGATATGCCACCATTGGAGGACGTTTATGGAGAAGAATTTGCTGTACACGGAGATTTGTTGGTGGCGAGAAGGGCTTTGAGTGTACAAGCCAAGGAGGAGGACGAAGTGCAACGAGAAAACATCTTTCACACTAGGTGTTACGTCAAAAATAAGGTATGTAGTGTGATTATTGATGGTGGTAGTTGTACTAATGTTGCTAGCACAACTATGGTGGAGAAACTAGGCTTACACACATTGAAACACCCTAGGCCTTACAAGTTACAGTGGTTGAATGATAGCGGTGAATTAAAGGTAAGCAAACAAGTGTTAGTTGCATTTCGAATTGGAAAATATGAAGATGAGGTATTATGTGATGTCGTTCCAATGCAAGCCGGACATTTGTTGCTAGGGCGACCATGGCAGTTTGATCGAAAGGTCAAGCATGATGGGTTTACCAATAAATACTCTTTTGTACTCAATCAACGTCCAATCACTCTTGTACCTTTGACACCACAACAAGTATATGAGGATCAAGTGAGGTTAAAAAAAGAGAGTGATCAAAAAGAAGAGAATGAGAGAAACGAAACGAGTCAAAATTTGAGAGAAAAAGAGAGAGAGGCCAAAAAAATTGAGAAAGAAAAAAAGAAATCAAATTCGGCCTTGGTGAGTTTAAGAGAGGAAAAACATTGTTTCATTGCAAAAAAAAGTGAGATCAAGAGAGCTTTACAATTACAACAGCCTTTTATAGTACTTATGTACAACGAGGCTTTTTTGTGTACTAATGATCTTGCCGAAAATTTACCGAGCAATATTAACTCTCTTTTGCAGGATTATGATGATGTCTTTCCCGTAGACACACCACCTGGCTTACCTCCAATGCGAGGGATTGAGCATCAAATTGACTTTGTACCCGGTGCAACGATCCCAAACCGACCGGCTTATAGAAGCAACCCCGAGGAAACAAAGGAGCTTCAAAGGCAGGTTAGTGAGTTACTGGCGAAAGGGTATGTGAGGGAAAGCATGAGCCCATGTGCTGTTCCGGTTCTACTTGTGCCTAAGAAGGATGGGACTTGGAGGATGTGTGTTGATTGCCGAGCCATCAACAACATAACGGTAAAGTATCGATATCCTATTCCTCGCTTAGATGATATGTTGGATGAGTTGCATGGTGCTTGTATATTTTCTAAAATTGATTTGAAAAGTGGATATCATCAAATTCGCATGAAAGAGGGTGATGAATGGAAAACTGCCTTCAAGACAAAACATGGATTGTATGAGTGGTTAGTAATGCCTTTTGGATTAACTAATGCACCGAGCACATTTATGAGATTGATGAATCATGTTTTGCGTGCATACATAGGTAGGTTTGTTGTTGTTTACTTTGATGATATTCTCATTTATAGCAAAAACTTGGAAGATCATGTTGTGCATTTAAAATCAGTTTTGGATGTGCTTAGAAAAGAAAAGTTGTTTGCTAACTTGAAGAAATGCACGTTTTGCACCGATAGGCTTGTGTTTCTTGGTTTTGTTGTTGGTGCACAAGGAATACAGGTTGATGATGAAAAGGTCCGTGCAATTCAAGATTGGCCGAGTCCCACAAGCATAGGTGAAGTTCGGAGCTTTCATGGACTTGCCAGTTTCTACCGGCGATTTGTGAAAGACTTTAGTACTTTGGCCGCACCACTCACAGAAGTAATTAAGAAGAACGTTGGATTCAAGTGGGGGGAGGAGCAAGAAAAGGCGTTTCAGCTAATCAAGCAAAAATTAACAAACGCTCCATTATTGTCTTTACCTAACTTTGATAAAACGTTTGAGATTGAATGTGATGCTTCAGGTGTAGGTATTGGCGCCGTACTCATGCAAGATGGACGACCAATTGCGTACTTTAGTGAGAAGTTAAATGGAGCAGCTTTAAACTACCCAACTTATGACAAGGAGTTGTACGCATTAGTTCGAGCCTTGCAAACGTGGCAACATTATCTTTGGCCCAAAGAGTTCGTGATTCACACCGATCATGAATCATTGAAGCATTTGAAAGGACAACAAAAGTTGAACAAGAGACATGCACGTTGGATGGAGTTCATCGAGACATTTCCATACGTCATCAGGTATAAGCAAGGTAAGGAGAATGTGGTTGCCGATGCACTTTCTCGCAGGTATGCATTACTCTCTACTCTTGATGCAAAATTACTTGGTTTTGAGCACATTAAGGAATTATACCCTTTAGACCAAGATTTTTCTGAGGCATTTCGAGCTTGTGAGAAAAACGCAGTGGGTAAGTTTTACAGAATTGAAGGATTTTTATTTCGGGAGAATAAGTTATGTGTGCCGATTTGTTCTTTGCGTGAGTTGCTAGTTAAGGAATCCCATAGCGGAGGGTTAATGGGACATTTTGGAATTGCTAAGACCTTGGCTATTTTGCAGGAACACTTCTTTTGGCCACGCATGAAAAGAGACGTTGAGAGGGTTTGCGGTAGGTGTATTAATTGTAAGCAAGCCAAATCCCGAGTACAAGCCCACGGTTTGTATACGCCACTACCTATTCCTAATCACCCTTGGATTGATATTTCTATGGACTTTGTGCTAGGTTTGCCTAGGACTAAGCGTGGAAAAGATTCAATTTTTGTGGTGGTAGATAGGTTCTCTAAGATGGCACATTTTATCCCTTGTCATAAAACGAATGACGCTTCACATATTGCTGATTTGTTCTTTAGGGAAATTGTGCGATTACATGGTATGCCTAGAACAATTGTTTCGGATAGGGATGCTAAATTCCTAAGTTACTTTTGGAAGACTTTGTGGAGTAAGTTAGGTACTAAGCTATTGTTTTCTACCACTTGTCACCCACAGACTGATGGTCAGACCGAAGTAGTTAATAGGACTTTATCTACTTTATTGAGGGCTATCATTAGCAAAAACATTAAGATTTGGGAGGATTGTTTACCACATGTTGAATTTGCTTACAATCGTACTGTTCATTCCGCTACTAAATTTTCACCTTTTGAAATTGTGTATGGTTTTAATCCATTGACTCCATTAGATTTATCTCCTTTACCAATATCTGAGCGTGTTAATTTAGATGGCAAAAAGAAGGCTGATTTTGTCAGGCAGATTCATGAGAAGACAAGACTCAACATTGAGCGAAGGACGGAGCAATATGTTAAGCAAGCCAACAAGGGACGCTCCAAACTAATTTTTGAGCCTGGAGATTGGGTTTGGTTGCATATGAGGAAGGAGCGATTTCCGGCACAAAGGCGTTCCAAATTACTTCCAAGAGGAGATGGCCCTTTCCAAGTTCTAGAGCGCATCAATGACAATGCTTACAAGCTAGATTTACCAGGTGAGTATAATGTTAGTGCCACTTTCAATGTTACTGACTTGAGTCCTTTTGATGTAGGGGACGATTTGAGGACAAATCATTTTCAAGAGGAGGGGAATGATGCGGAGCAAGGTGTGTTTCCAAAGGATCCAATTCAAATTCCTATTGGACCGGTTACGAGGGCTCGAGCTAAGAAGTTCAAGGAAACACTTAACGGGCTGATTCAAGGAGTTTGCACTCAAATACAATCATGGAGGCCCATTGATGGAAGCCCACGTGAGGAATTAAATTGCATCAACTTGATTCAAGTTCTAGAGGATTCCAGCCCAAGTCAAACTTAATCTTCGCAATTAATGGACATGTATCTTGGGCATTAATTCACCAGAATATTGGGAGGAGGGTCAACTCTCTTATTTAGGTCTCTAGTAAAATTAGGAATAATAAATTGTGGACTTTTCATTTCTGTCTTAGCAATGATTTCCTTGCTAATTGATTGTAATTTGAAATTTCCTTTTTCGTCATAGACTTGATTCTCTTTGATTTTAATGCTTGTAATTTTCGAATTCATATTTGTAACTTTCAGCCTATAAATAGGCATCATATCAATGAGAAGAGGCAGACAATTTTCATGGTATTTGTGAGATCGAATTTCTCTTTGGTTCTTTGAACAACTCTCAAACTTATCGGAATTATCCGTGGCGTTTGAAATCTTCGACTTATCAATCAACCCTCCCTTGTTGATTGTGGCGTCTTCACCATACCAAGGTTCTTACCTCGTCATAGGTAGGTAACGGGTCGCGGTTCCATTCCTACGAATTTGTCTTGGGAAACGGTTTTGGTTTCTTCTCTTGGTTACGGGTTTCGTCACGGGTTGGCGTGGTTCGTATCAGCAAGCCCACGGTTTGTATACGCCACTACCTATTCTTAATCACCCTTGGATTGATATTTCTATGGACTTTGTGTTAGGTTTGCCTAGGACTAAGCGTGGAAAAGACTCAATTTTTGTGGTGGTAGATAGGTTCTCTAAGATGGCACATTTTATCCCTTGTCATAAAACGAATGATGCTTCACATATTGCTGATTTGTTCTTTAGGGAGATTGTGCGATTACATGGTATGCCTAGAACAATTGTTTCGGATAGGGATGCTAAATTCCTAAGCTACTTTTGGAAGACTTTGTGGAGTAAGTTAGGTTCTAAGCTATTGTTTTCTACCACTTGTCACCCACAAACCGATGGTCAGACCGAAGTAGTTAATAGAACCTTATCTACTTTATTGAGGGCTATCATTAGCAAAAATATTAAGATTTGGGAGGATTGTTTACCACATGTTGAATTTGCTTACAATCATACTGTTCATTCCGCTACTAAATTTTCACCCTTTGAAAAATTGTGTATGGTTTTAATCCATTGACACCATTAAATCTATCTCCTTTACCAATATCTGAGCGTGTTAATTTAGATGGCAAAAAGAAGGCTGATTTTGTCAGGCAGATTCATGAGAAGGCAAGACTCAACATTGAGCGAAGGACGGAGCAATATGTCAAGCAAGCCAACAAGGGACGCTCCAAACTAATTTTTGAACCTGGAGATTGGGTTTGGTTGCATATGACGAAGGAGCGATTTCCGGCACAAAGACGTTCCAAATTGCTTCCAAGAGGAGATGACCCTTTCCAAGTTCTAGAGCGCATCAATGACAATGCTTACAAGCTCAATTTACCGGGTGAGTATAATGTTAGTGCCACTTTCAATGTTACTGACTTGAGTCCTTTTGATGTAGGGGACGATTTGAGGACAAATCCTTTTCAAGAGGAGGGGAATGATGCGGTACAAGGTGTGTCTCCACTCCTCTCTATACGCTCTCTTTCTTTTCCTTCTTGTGGTCTCTCTCTTTTCTCACCTTTATCAGTCACCTCTCCCTTTTCTTTTCCACTCATTTTTCTTCTAGATGTTTCAGCCTCACTCTCATTTTTCCTCTCTATTTTTTCCTCTCGTATCCCAACCTCATTCTTTCTCTTTTGCTCAACCTCTCCTTTCAATTTCATTTGATCCTCAAAAACTTGTTTTGGAGTTAATGTAGACATGACCACGGTTCGGTTCGAACCATGCGGTTCGAACCGAACCGTAACTGTAGAACCCGAACCAGATGATGATAATAAAGAAGCATCACCAAAGGATCCATTACATATTCCAGTCGGGCCAATAACAAGAGCAAGAGCTAAAAGGTTCAAAGAAGCACTTAATGGATTAGTTCAAGAGATTTGGGCTGATGTTAAAGTGGCGAATTCCAAGATGGGCCCAAAAGAAGATCAATGCTTAATTAATTTAATTAAAGCAATTGATGGGCTTGATTCTGGTTAATTTCTTGCCCATGAAGTTGATTTCTTGGTCATGAAGACTTTCCATTGTGGAGTTGATTGCTTGATCACAAAGACTTCCAATTTTGAGTTGATTTCCTACCTATTATATTCAAGGCAATTAGTTATCAATTTTATTCTTCTTTCCTAATTGTAAGAGGTTGACTTTCCTTTTTCTTTTATAGGCTTAATGGGCTTAATTGCCTAATTAATTATTTCCTTTTGCTGCTTAGTGTTTTAGCTATATAAATCAGTGTAACCCTAAAGGGAATTCATTCATGATTAATAATATTTGTGAGAGTATTCTCTTTGGTTCTTCGTAGAACTTTTGAACTTATCAGGATTTTTCCTGTGGCGTTCTTCTTAGACTTATCAATCAATTCTTCCATCATTGATTGTGGCGTCATCACCATACCAAGGTTCTTGCTTCCATATAAGCAACGGGTCGAGGTTTCCATACAAATCTGATTCTAGACGATCTTGGAACCCTACTTGATTCTCGGGTTTCGTCAGTTCTTGGCGTGGTTCGTATCAGTTGGTATCAGAGCACGGTTTAGTCTCAGGTTTGCCTATCTTCTTTATTTTATTAAAAAAAAAAAATCAGAAACAAAAAAAAAAAAAAAGAAAAAAAAAAGAAAGAAAGAAAGAAAGAAAAGAAAAATCAGAAAAAAAAGGGAGAAAAAAAAATCCGAAAAAAAAGAAAAAAAAAAGTGTGATTTGAGAATTAATTCCTACAATCTTGTTTCAATTTTACAATTTTGTTTTCCCTTTTTGATTCTCAATCCAAATTTCTTGTTACCATCAAACCCTTAAAATTCCATCACACACAACATTGTATTCTTTTCTCTTTCCCTAGCCATTGAATCCAAAATTTTTGTGCTGAGTTTGGGGTGAATTGTTGCTGGAAATTTTGATATTTGTTTGATTAGTTTGATAAGAACCTATAGAGGATACTACGAGTGGAAAAAGGCAAGAGAGTGTGAGTGTATCAGAGGGTAAAAGCCAGATTTAATTGAGTGAAACACGAGTGGAATTGGAGCGAATCATATTCTTGAGTGAAACACGTGAGGGAGCGTAGTGAGGTCCTTTATTTTATTTTATTTTTTGTATCTTTCTAACCTGATTTTGCAGGGTCAAATATGTCACACAATCAAGAAGAAAACTCAAGTGGAAACAATCAATAACCACCCATTCCGAACATACAAATGCAGGCGTTGTTGGGAGAGATGAGGCGGATGATGAGGGTAGAATTAGAGCACATACACGAGAGGTTGGATAGGGTAGAAGAGGGAACACAACAGAGGCTGCCACAAAACATTCCTAATAGGCATAGGAGGGATAGAATTCAGCCTAGGGGAGAGAGAGATGGAGATGAGGAGTACGTTGGGGATGAGTTTGAGGAAGAAGATGATAGGGATTCGATTGCTAGCAATAGAAGGTATGGTGGTCAGAATAGAGGAGTTAGACATCGAGAAGACAACAATTTGGGTAGTATTAAGATGAAGATTCCGTCCTTTCAAGGCAGGTCAGATCCGGAAGCTTACCTTGAGTGGGAAAAGAAGATGGACTTAATTTTTGATTGCCATAACTATTCCGAAGCAAAGAAGGTAAAACTTGCTGTAATTGAATTTTCTGATTATGCCGTTACTTGGTGAGATCAGCTTGTTATAAATAGGAGGCGAAATAGGGAACGTGCTGATACGAACCACGCCAAGAACTGACGAAACCCGTGAATCAAGTAGGGTTCCAAGATCGCCTAGAATCAGATTTGTGTGGAAACCTCGACCCGTTGCTTATATGGAAGCAAGAACCTTGGTATGGTGATGACGCCATAATCAATTATGGAAGAATTGATTGATAAGTCTAAGAAGAACGCCACAGGAAAATCCTAATAAATTCAAAAGTTCTACGAAGAACCAAAGAGAATACTCTCACAAATATTATTAATCATGAATGAATTCCCTTTAGGGTTACACTGATTTATATAGCTAAAACACTAAGCAGCAAAAGGAAATAATTAATTAGGTAATTAAGCCCATTAAGCCTATAAAAGAAAAAAGGAAAGTCAAGCTCTTACAATAAGGAAAGAAGAATAAAATTGATAACTAATTGCCTTGAATATAATAGGTAGGAAATCAACTCAAAAGTGGAAGTCTTTATGATCAAGCAATCAACTCCACAATGGAAAGTCTTTATGACCAAGAAATCAACTTCATGGACAAGAAATTAACCAGAATCAAGCCCATCAATTGCTTTAATTAAATTAATTAAGCATTGATCTTCTTTTGGGCCCATCTTGGAATTCGCCACTTTGACATCAACCCAAATCTCTTGAACTAATCCATTAAGTGCTTCTTTGAACTTTTTAGCTCTTGCTCTTGTTATTGGTCCGACTGGAATATGCAATGGATCCTTTGGTGATGCTTCTTTATTCTCATCATTCCCTCTCTCTTGAAAAGGATTTGTCCTCAAATCTTCACCTACATCAAAAGAAGTTAAATCAGTAACATTGAAAGTGGCACTAACATTGAAAGTGGCACTAACATTGTACTCACCTGGTAAATCCAACTTGTATGCATTGTCGTTGATCCACTCTAGCACTTGGAAAGGTCCATCTCCTCGAGGTAACAATTTCGAACGTCTTTGTGCCGGAAACCTTTCTTTCCTCATGTGTAACCAAACCCAATCACCGGCCTCAAAAACCTGCTTGTGACGACCTTTGTTTGCTTGCTTGATGTATTGTTCCGTCCTCCTCTCGATGTTGAACCGTGCTCTCTCATGGATTTGCTTGACAAATTCTACCTTCTTCTTTCCATCTAAGTTCACATGCTCAGAAACAGGTAAAGGTGATAAATCCAAAGGAGTTAAAGGATTAAAACCATAAACAATTTCAAACTGTGAGAACTTAGTAGCAGAATGAATGGTTCGATTATATGCAAACTCAACATGTGGTAAACAATCCTCCCAAGTCTTAATGTTCTTACTAATAACAGCCCTCAACAAAGTGGATAAAGTCCTATTAACTACTTCGGTTTGACCGTCAGTTTGGGGGTGACAAGTAGTAGAAAACAATAACTTAGTTCCTAACTTACCCCACAAGGTCTTCCAAAAGTAACTCAAGAACTTAGCATCTCTATCTGAAACAATTGTCCTAGGCATACCATGCAATCTCACAACCTCTCGAAAGAACAAATCAGCAACATGTGAAGCATCATCAGTTTTGTGACATGGAATAAAATGTGTCATCTTAGAAAATCTATCCACAACCACAAAAATTGAATCTCTACCATATTTAGACCTAGGCAACCCTAACACAAAGTCCATCGAAATATCAATCCAAGGTTCACTAGGAATGGGCAGTGGTGTGTATAAACCATGGGGTTGTACTCGGGATTTTGCCTGCCTACATATAACACATCTATCACAAATCCTCTCAACATCCCTTTTCATGTGTGGCCAATAGAAGTGTTCTTGTAAGATGGCCAAGGTCTTAGCAACTCCAAAGTGTCCCATTAACCCTCCACCATGGGATTCCCTCACTAACAAATCTCGCAATGAACAATTAGGCAGACACAACTTATTTTCCCGAAACAAATAATCATCATGTCTAAAGAACTTTCCAAATGCAGATTTCTCACAAGATTGGTACATATCGCTAAAATCATGGTCTAACCGATATAGTTCTTTGATGTGTTCAAAACCAAGCAACTTAGCATCAAGAGTGGAAAGTAATGCATACCTGCGGGAGAGTGCATCTGCCACGACGTTTTCCTTACCTTGTTTGTATCAAATCACATATGGAAACGTCTCGATGAATTCCACCCAACGTGAATGTCTCTTGTTCAGCTTGTGTTGGCCTTTCAAATGCTTTAGGGACTCATGATCAGTGTGAATCACGAATTCCTTGGGCCATAGATAGTGCTGCCATGTCTCTAAAGCTCGAACCAATGCATACAATTCTTTATCATAAGTGGGGTAATTAAGTGCAGCCCCGCTTAATTTCTCGCTAAAGTATGCAAGTGGTCTTCCATCCTGCATAAGCACAGCGCCTATACCTACACCAGAAGCATCACATTCGATTTCGAACGTTTTAGAAAAGTCAGGTAAAGCCAGTAAAGGAGCATGAGTTAGTTTGTATTTGATAAGCTGAAACGCCTTATCTTGCTCTTCACCCCACTTGAATGCAACGTTCTTCTTGATAACTTCGGTAAGTGGTGCGACAATTGTACTAAAATCTTTCACGAACCTCCTATAAAAACTAGCAAGTCCATGAAAACTTCTCACATTACCTATATTGGAGGGGGTCGGCCAGTCTTGAATGGCCTTGATCTTCTCATCATCAACCTCGATTCCTTTTGCACTCACAACAAAACCTAAAAAAACAAGCTTATCGGTGCAGAAAGTACACTTTTTGAGGTTAGCATACAACTTTTCTTCTCGAAGTATATCTAACACGAAATGCACATGTGAGACATGGTCATGTAGATTCTTGCTATAGATCAGAATATCATCAAAATAAACAACTACGAATTTACCAATGAAAGCACGCAACACATGATTCATTAAACGCATGAAAGTACTAGGTGCATTAGTTAATCCAAATGGCATGACTAACCACTCATACAATCCATATTTCGTTTTGAATGCTGTCTTCCATTCGTCTCCCTCTTTCATTCGTATTTGATGATACCCGCTCTTAAGGTCAATCTTTGAAAACACACAAGAACCATGCAACTCATCTAACATGTCATCTAAGCGAGGAATGGGGTGTCGATACTTTACCGTTATGTTACAAATGCTGCTCCACATGCCACTAGTGCTCAAGGAAGTGACTTGGAGATTCATCTTGAAGATTTTAACAGACCAATCACCAGGGCCCAAGCTAAAAGGTTAAAGGAACAACTTCAACTATTTGTGTAAAATTGGGTAGATAATGAGCTGTCTAAGCATGGAGATTTTAAAGAGCCCAATTTGATTAATGCAATTGGGCTAAAAGACTAGCTTTGGATTCAGCCCATCTTATTTCCAACCATTCAAGTGGTGTCTAGATTCATTCACTAATTAATGGCATGAATCAAGGAGTTATTTTGACATTCATGATGGCAAGAATCAAGGAGTAATTTTGGCATTGATGAGAGGGTTGACTCCACCTTGATTAGTGTCTAGGCTCAATATACATTCTGGTTGTAAAATCTTTAAATAGGGCTGTTTAATTTTATTTTGGGGCATCTGAATATTTCTTCAAACATTTCCTATATGGAATTTAAGAGAGTTTTCTTTCTTGTGATTTTATGCTTAAGGTGTTGAATTGATGCAATTGAGTTTGTCTTTGTATTTCAATTCTACTTCCTATTTCTATTGTTCTTGATTGCTTTGATCTTGGGTTCAAGGGTATTCTCTTGGGTTTTTGTCAAAACGTATTTCTTGGGTGATAGAACAAATCAACCTGAATTACTTTGGTGTGAAATCAAATCTGGTTGTGAGTGATAAAGAGTTCGAAGAAACAATTTGGGTCTTGGGGTTCCGCATCACGTTATATTGTTGATGGCTCTGCAATCCACACACATTCTCCATGTCCCATCCTTCTTAGGCACTAAAATCACCGGAACTGCGCAAGGACTCATGCTTTCCCTTATGTATCCTTTTTCTATCAACTCCTCAACTTGTCTTTGCAACTCCTTTGTTTCCTCTGGATTACTTCGATATGCTGGTCGGTTTGGAATTGATGCTCCGGGAACAAAATCTATTTGGTGTTCGATCCCTCGGATTGGTGGTAATCCATGCGGTACTTCCTCGGGAAATACATCCTCGAACTCCTGTAAGAGAGAAACCACAACACTAGGCAAAGAAGACTCAAGTTGGTTAGTGTTGAAAAGGGCTTCCTTGTACATGAGTACAATCATTGGCCGTTTTGAAATCAAAGCTCGCTTAACCTCACTTGTTCTTGCATAAAAATTTCTTTGTCTTCTCTCTAATTTTACCTCTTTGGCCGAATCTTTCTCTCTTTTTTTCTCCTCACCAAATTCAGCCTTGCTCTCACCCTCATTCTCTTTCTTTTGCTCACTCATTTTTTTGTGGTCACTCATTTTCCTTTGTTCACTCAAATTCTTTTTATCACTCAACTTTTGTAATCTCACTTGGTCTTCATAAACTTGCTTGGGTGTCATTGGAACAAGAGTGATTGTTCGTTGATTTAGCTCAAATGAGTACTTGTTGGTGAAGCCATCATGTTGCACACGTCGATCAAATTGCCATGGTCTTCCTAGTAGAATATGTCCTGCTTGCATCGGTACCACATCACATAACACTTCATCTTCATATTTTCCAATGCGGAATGGCACCACAACCTGTTTTGTAACCCTTACCTCACCACTATCATTCAACCATTGCAACTTGTATGGACGAGGATGTTTAAGCGTCACGAGCCCAAGCTTTTCAACCATGGAAGTGCTAGCCACATTAGTGCAGCTACCACCATCAATAATAATACTACATACCTTGCCCTTCACGTCGCAACGAGTATGAAAGATGTTTTCCCGCTGCGCTTCCTCTTCTTCTTCTTCTTTAGCTTGCAAACTCAAGGCTCGTCGTGCAACTAATCCAAGCATCTCTCCATGCTCGGCTCCAAACTCCTCGTCTCCCATGGAAACATCCTCCAATGGTGGCATATCATCTAAATCATCCTCATCTTCAGATTGAATCTCACCACTCTCCAAGATCATCATAACTCGCTTGTTTGGACATTGGCTAGCTATGTGTCCTCTTCCCTGACATTTAAAACATTTAATTTCACTAGAACGAGTCGAAGTAGGGGCTGTTTTACCTTGAGAGGCCGTGTTAGTGATGGCCGTCTTTGGCTCAAATTTGGCCTTGGAAGTGGATGGGTTTTCTTCTTTCTTTGGATAACCCGACCGCCAAGGTGCGACACTCGGATTTTGTGGGGTTGATTTGGGTCGGGTACTACTTCCCCTCTTGAGTTGCTGCTCAACTTTGATGGCCATGTGTACCATATCTTCTAACTCCACATAATGTTGCAACTCCACCCTATCATGGATCTCCTTATTTAACCCCATCAAAAATCTGGCCATGGTAGCTTCTCGATCCTCCTCTACATTAGCCCGAATCATTGCAATCTCCATCTCCTTGTAGTAGTCTTCCACACTTAGACTCCCTTGTCTAAGTCCTTGCAATTTCTTGTACAACTCCCGATAGTAATGGCTTGGAACGAACCGCTTCCTCATCACCGCTTTCATCTGCCCCCATGTCTCTATTGCACGTTCCCTATTTCGCCTCCTATTTATAACAAGCTGATCCCACCAAGTAACGGCATAATCAGAAAATTCAATTACAGCAAGTTTTACCTTCTTTGCTTCGGAATAGTTATGGCAATCAAAAATGAAGTCCATCTTCTTTTCCCACTCAAGGTAAGCTTCCGGATCTGACCTGCCTTGAAAGGATGGAATCTTCATCTTAATACTACCCAAATTGTTGTCTTCTCGATGCCTAACTCCTCTATTCGGACCACCATACCTTCTATTGCTAGCAATCGAATCCCTATCATCTTCTTCCTCAAACTCATCCCCAACGTACTCCTCATCTCCATCTCTCTCTCCCCTAGGCTGAATTCTATCCCTCCTATGCCTATTAGGAATGTTTTGTGGCAGCCCCTGTTGTGTTCCCTCTTCTACCCTATCCAACCTCTCGTGTATGTGCTCTAATTCTACCCTCATCATCCGCCTCATCTCTCCCAACAACGCCTGCATTTGTATGTTCGGAATGGGTGGTTGTTGATTGTTTCCACTTGAATTTTCTTCTTGATTGTGTGACATATTTGACCCTACAAAATCAGGTTAGAAAGATACAAAAAAAAAATAAAAATAAAGGACCTCACTACGCTCCCTCACGTGTTTCACTCAAGAATATGATTCGCTCCAATTCCACTCGTGTTTCACTCAATTAAATCTGGCTTTTACCCTCTGATACACTCACACTCTCTTGCCTTTTTCCACTTGTAGTATCCTCTATAGGTTCTTATCAAACTAATCAAACAAATATCAAAATTTCCAGCAACAATTCACCCCAAACTCAGCACAAAAATATTGGATTCAATGGCTAGGGAAAGAGAAAAGAATACAATATTGTGTGTGATGGAATTTTTAAGGGTTTGATGGTAACAAGAAATTTGGATTGAGAATCAAAAAGAGAAAACAAAATTGTAAAATTGAAACAAGATTGTAGGAATTAATTCTCAAATCACACTTTTTTTTTTTCGGATTTTTTTTTCTCCTTTTTTTTCTGATTTTTCTTTTCTTTCTTTCTTTCTTTTTTTTTTCTTTTTTTTTTGTTTCTGATTTTTTTTTGAATAAAATAAAGAAGATAGGCAAACCTGAGACTAAACCGTGCTCTAATACCAACTGATACGAACCACGCCAAGAATTGACGAAAACCCGTGAATCAAGTAGGGTTCCAAGATCGCCTAGAATCAGATTTGTGTGGAAACCTTGATCCGTTGCTTATATGGAAGCAAGAACCTTGGTATGGTGATGACGCCACAATCAATTATGGAAGAATTGATTGATAAGTCTAAGAAGAACGCCACAGGAAAATCCTGATAAGTTCAAAAGTTCTACGAAGAACCAAAGAGAATACTCTCACAAATATTATTAATCATGAATGAATTCCCTTTAGGGTTACACTGATTTATATAGCTAAAACACTAAGCAGCAAAAGGAAATAATTAATTAGGTAATTAAGCCCATTAAGCCTATAAAAGAAAAAAGGAAAGTCAACCTCTTACAATAAGGAAAGAAGAATAAAATTGATAACTAATTGCCTTGAATATAATAGGTAGGAAATCAACTCAAAATTGGAAGTCTTTGTGATCAAGCAATCAACTCCACAATGGAAAGTCTTCATGACCAAGAAATCAACTTCATGGACAAGAAATTAACCAGAATCAAGCCCATCAATTGCTTTAATTAAATTAATTAAGCATTGATCTTCTTTTGGGCCCATCTTGGAATTCGCCACTTTAACATCAGCCCAAATCTCTTGAACTAATCCATTAAGTGCTTCTTTGAACTTTTTAGCTCTTGCTCTTGTTATTGGTCCGACTGGAATATGCAATGGATCCTTTGGTGATGCTTCTTTATTCTCATCACGTGCAATAGAGACATGGGGGCAGATGAAAGCGGTGATGAGGAAGCAGTTCGTTCCAAGCCATTACTACCGGGAGTTGTACAAGAAATTGCAAGGACTTAGACAAGGGAGTCTAAGTGTGGAAGACTACTACAAGGAGATGGAGATTGCAATGATTCGGGCTAATGTAGAGGAGGATCGAGAAGCTACCATGGCCAGATTTTTGATGGGGTTAAATAAGGAGATCCATGATAGGGTGGAGTTGCAACATTATGTGGAGTTAGAAGATATGGTACACATGGCCATCAAAGTTGAGCAGCAACTCAAGAGGGGAAGTAGTACCCGACCCAAATCAACCCCACAAAATCCGAGTGTCGCACCTTGGCGGTCGGGTTATCCAAAGAAAGAAGAAAACCCATCCATTTCCAAGGCCAAATTCGAGCCAAAGACGGCCATCACTAACACGGCCTCTCAAGGTAAAACAGCCCCTACTTCGACTCGTTCTAGTGAAATTAAATGTTTTAAATGTCAGGGAAGAGGACACATAGCTAGCCAATGTCCAAACAAGCGAGTTATGATGATCTTGGAGAGTGGTGAGATTCAATCTGAAGATGAGGATGATTTAGATGATATGCCACCATTGGAGGATGTTTCCATGGGAGACGAGGAGTTTGGAGCCGAGCATGGAGAGATGCTTGGATTAGTTGCACGACGAGCCTTGAGTTTGCAAGCTAAAGAAGAAGAAGAAGAGGAAGCGCAGCGGGAAAACATTTTTCATACTCGTTGCGACGTTAAGGGCAAGGTATGTAGTATTATTATTGATGGTGGTAGCTGCACTAATGTGGCTAGCACTTCCATGGTTGAAAAGCTTGGGCTCGTGACGCTTAAACATCCTCGTCCATACAAGTTGCAATGGTTGAATGATAGTGATGAGGTAAGGGTTACAAAACAGGTTGTGGTGCCATTCCGCATTGGAAAATATGAAGATGAAGTGTTATGTGATGTGGTACCGATGCAAGCAGGACATATTCTACTAGGAAGACCATGGCAATTTGATCGACGTGTGCAACATGATGGCTTCACCAACAAGTACTCATTTGAGCTAAATCAACGAACAATCACTCTTGTTCCAATGACACCCAAGCAAGTTTATGAAGACCAAGTGAGATTACAAAAGTTGAGTGATAAAAAGAATTTGAGTGAACAAAGGAAAATGAGTGACCACAAAAAAATGAGTGAGCAAAAGAAAGAGAATGAGGGTGAGAGCAAGGCTGAATTTGGTGAGGAGAAAAAAAGAGAGAAAGATTCGGCCAAAGAGGTAAAATTAGAGAGAAGACAAAGAAATTTTTATGCAAGAACAAGTGAGGTTAAGCGAGCTTTGATTTCAAAACGGCCAATGATTGTACTCATGTACAAGGAAGCCCTTTTCAACACTAACCAACTTGAGTCTTCTTTGCCTAGTGTTATGGTTTCTCTCTTGCAGGAGTTCGAGGATGTATTTCCCGAGGAAGTACCGCATGGATTACCACCAATCCGAGGGATCGAACACCAAATAGATTTTGTTCCCGGAGCATCAATTCCAAACCGACCAGCATATCGAAGTAATCCAGAGGAAACAAAGGAGTTGCAAAGACAAGTTGAGGAGTTGATGGAAAAAGGATACATAAGGGAAAGCATGAGTCCTTGTGATACGAACCACGCCAAGAACTGATGAAACCCGAGAATCAAGTAGGGTTCCAAGATCCCCTAGAATCAGATTTGTATGGAAACCTCGACCCGTTGCTTATATGGAAGCAAGAACCTTGGTATGGTGATGACGCCACAATCAATGATGGAAGAATTGATTGATAAGTCTAAGAAGAGCGTCATAGGAAAAATCCTGATAAGTTCAAAAGTTCTACGAAGAACCAAAGAGAATACTCTCACAAATATTATTAATCATGAATGAATTCCCTTTAGGGTTACACTGATTTATATAGCTAAAACACTAAGCAGCAAAAGGAAATAATTAATTAGGCAATTAAGCCCATTAAGCCTATAAAAGAAAAAGGAAAGTCAACCTCTTACAATAAGGAAAGAAGAATAAAATTGATAACTAATTGCCTTGAATATAATAGGTAGGAAATCAACTCAAAACTGGAAGTCTTTGTGATCAAGCAATCAACTCCACAATGGAAAGTCTTCATGACCAAGAAATCAACTTCATGGGCAAGAAATTAACCAGAATCAAGCCCATCAATTGCTTTAATTAAATTAATTAAGCATTGATCTTCTTTTGGGCCCATCTTGGAATTCGCCACTTTAACATCAGCCCAAATCTCTTGAACTAATCCATTAAGTGCTTCTTTGAACCTTTTAGCTCTTGCTCTTGTTATTGGCCCGACTGGAATATGTAATGGATCCTTTGGTGATGCTTCTTTATTCTCATCATTCCCTCTCTCTTGAAAAGGATTTGTCCTCAAATCTTCACCTACATCAAAAGAAGTTAAATCAGTAACATTGAAAGTGGCACTAACATTGTACTCACCTGGTAAATCCAACTTGTATGCGTTGTCGTTGATCCGCTCTAGCACTTGGAAAGGTCCATCTCCTCGAGGTAACAATTTCGAACGTCTTTGTGCCGGAAACCTTTCTTTCCTCATGTGTAACCAAACCCAATCACCGGCCTCAAAAACCTGCTTGTGACGACCTTTGTTTGCTTGCTTGATGTATTGTTCCGTCCTCCTCTCGATGTTGAACCGTGCTCTCTCATGGATTTGCTTGACAAATTCTGCCTTCTTCTTTCCATCTAAGTTCACATGCTCAGAAACAGGTTGATGTAAACCAAGATAGCAATCATGGAGAAACATGAGACAATTGGACAATGAGGCTTAATTATGGAGACTTTGGATGCTAATGGAAGACAACTAGAGGCAAACTAGAGTTATATGGGCTTAAGTTAATTAAATGTTTCAGCCCAAAACATAAACTAAGACCCAACATGAAATTAAATGAACTAACTTAATTTAAAAACCCAATACAATTAAAATAAACTCAGCGCCCCGTATATAACGATACGACACCCACGACCAAATTGAGACACAACTCCAAGAAAGATTAAAACAGGTTTATAACAAAAGAATTTTGACCCATTGATTATATGTCAATCAGAGAACCAAAGTTATAAAGAACTTTGACCCAATGATTAGAACTCAATCAAGAACCAAAATTATAAAAGAAGGATATTGACGCCACTCCCAAGACATAGATAAGAAAGTGAGAGATAAGTCATGTTTGATCGCCACAAGCAAAGCTTGATAAGATCACATGTTCATGAAGAACAAGAGAGAAAATTCACTCTCTCAATAAAACATAAGGTGGCTGCATCTTAATTCATCTTGTTCTGTGTTTTTAGGGTTACAAGACAAGCCTTTTTATAGGCAAAGAAAATAACATCACATGAAACCCTAGCCCCCTAACAATTGGGCTCACTAAACATACTCATGGGTTTAAAATAATTAAGTATGGGCTTAAGTTAATTAAATGTTTCAGCCCAAAACATAAACTAAGACCCAACATGAAATTAAATGAACTAACTTAATTTAAAAACCCAATACAATTAAAATAAACTCAGCCCAAATTATTTAAAGCCCAAATAACTCTAGTTTGCCTCTAGTTGTCTTCCATTAGCATCCAAAGTCTCCATAATTAAGCCTCATTGTCCAATTGTCTCATGTTTCTCCATGATTGCTATCTTGGTTTACATCATTCCCACTTTCCTCAAAACGATTTGTCCTCAAATCGTCACCCATCTTTGTTGTTGTCTGATGATTTGATTGACACCTGAAAAAAAATGTTAGGGAAAGAACCTCACACACTCTCTCACGTGTTTTACTCTAATCATTTACGTGTTTATCTCTCAACACCACTCCCTTCCCACGCTCACACTCATCCCTTCTTCACATTTAATTGATCCTAACAGAACAGAAATTAATCAATTAATCAAGATAACATGTGACCAAGATTGATGATGGAGCAAACCCGAAGACAAATTGTGAACAGACCAATATACTGCAAATTGACCAACAAAAAAAATACACAATATGACGCTGGAAACGAATACAAGATGAGACCCCAAAAAAAAACTAAAAACAAAAAAATCATTAAGAAGAAACAAACAAACAAACAAAGAAAAAAATAATATTGATAATCACGGATCATGAATGGTGGTTTACGAGAACTGAAGACAAAATAAAAAGATATTGATTGATGCGTGGTGATGTTTGCTGTTGTTAAAGACAAACAAAAGAATAAAACAAAGGAAAAACAAAAACAGAAATATATTATGGAAGATGACTGGCGACGTGCAGACTTGAAGAAACAAAACAACAAGAAAAATATATATGTATACTGGATTGACGATGGTGCAAATGAAACATTGAGAAGATGCGAACCAAGATGATGCGAACAGAAAACAAGATAAAATACCAGACCACACCAGGTAAACAAAATAACCAGATTGCAGCAACAAGATGACATGAACAAAGCAAAAGAAAATAATAATAATAATAACAATTCAAACTAGTAATAACAATGGCTCCAAGACACAAAACAAAATTGATAAATCAAACCTGAATTAATATCCAAAGCTCTGATACCAACTGATGTGAACCCCGTATATAACGATACGACACCCACCACCAAATTGAAACACAACCCCAAGAAAGATTAAAACAGATTTATAAAAGAAAGAATTTTGACCCATTGATTATATATCAATCAAAAAACCAAAGTTATAAAGAACTTTGACCCAATGATTAGAACTCAATCAAGAACCAAAATTATAAAAGAAGGATATTGACGCCACACCCAAGACATAGATGAGAAAGTGGAAGATAAGTCATGGTTTTGATCGCCACAAGCATAGCTTGATAAGATCACATGTTCATGAAGAACAAGAGAGAAAATCCACTCTCAATTAAACCTAATTGGCTCCAACTTCATTCATCTTCTTATTTGCTTAGGGTTACAATGCTTTTTATAGGCAAAGAAATATAACATAATATGAAACCCTAGCCCCCCTAACAATTGGGCTAACTAAATATACTCATGGGCTTAAATTAAATTAAGTATCTCAGCCCAAATAACATTAATTAAAATAAAATAAACTAACCAAATAACATTAATTAAAATAAAATAAACTAACTTAATTTAAAACCCATTACAATTAAAATAAACTCAGCCCAAATTATTTAAAGCCCAAATAACTCTAGTTTGCCTCTAGTTGTCTTCCATTAGCATCCAAAGTCTCCATAATTAAGCCTCATTGTCCAATTGTCTCATGTTTCTCCATGATTGCTATCTTGGTTTACATCACAGGTAAAGGTGATAAATCCAAAGAAGTTAAAGGATTAAAACCATAAACAATTTCAAACGGTGAGAACTTAGTAGCAGAATGAATTGTTCGATTATATGCAAACTCAACATGTGGTAAACAATCCTCCCAAGTCTTAATGTTCTTACTAATAACGGCCCTCAACAAAGTGGATAAAGTCCTACTAACTACTTCGGTTTGACCGTCGGTTTGGGGGTGACAAGTAGTAGAAAACAATAACTTAGTTCCTAACTTACCCCACAAGGTCTTCCAAAAGTAACTCAAGAACTTAGCATCTCTATCTGAAACAATTGTCCTAGGCATACCATGCAATCTCATAACCTCTCGAAAGAACAAATCAGCAACATGTGAAGCATCATCAGTTTTGTGACATGGAATAAAATGTGCCATCTTAGAAAATCTATCCACAACCACAAAAATTGAATCTCTACCATATTTAGACCTAGGCAACCCTAAAACAAAGTCCATCGAAATATCAATCCAAGGTTCACTAGGAATGGGCAGTGGTGTGTATAAACCATGCCGTACTCGGGATTTTGCCTGCCTACATACAACACATCTATCACAAATCCTCTCAACATCCCTTTTCATGTGTGGCCAATAGAAGTGTTCTTGTAAGATGGCCAAGGTCTTAGCAACTCCAAAGTGTCCCATTAACCCTCCACCATGGGATTCCCTCACTAACAAATCTCGCAATGAACAATTAGGCAGACACAACTTATTTTCCCGAAACAAATAATCATCATGTCTAAAGAACTTTCCAAATGCAGATTTCTCACAAGATTGGTACACATCGCTAAAATCATGGTCTAACCGATATAGTTCTTTGATGTGTTCAAAACCAAGCAACTTAGCATCAAGAGTGGAAAGTAATGCATACCTGCGGGAGAGTGCATCTGCCACGACGTTTTCCTTACCTTGTTTGTATCGAATCACATATGGAAACGTCTCGATGAATTCCACCCAACGTGCATGTCTCTTGTTCAGCTTGTGTTGGCCTTTCAAATGCTTTAAAGACTCATGATCAGTGTGAATCACGAATTCCTTGGGCCATAGATAGTGCTGCCATGTCTCTAAAGCTCGAACCAATGCATACAATTCTTTATCATAAGTGGGGTAATTAAGTGCAGCCCCGCTTAATTTCTCGCTAAAGTATGCAAGTGGTCTTCCATCCTGCATAAGCACAGCGCCTATACCTACACCAGAAGCATCACATTCAATTTCGAACGTTTTAGAAAAGTCAGGTAAAGCCAGTAAAGGAGCATGAGTTAGTTTGTATTTGATAAGCTGAAACGCCTTATCTTACTCTTCACCCCACTTGAATGCAACTTTCTTCTTGATAACTTCGGTAAGTGGTGCGATAATGGCGCTAAAATCTTTCACGAACCTCCTATAAAAACTAGCAAGTCCATGAAAACTTCTCACATTACCTATACTGGAGGGGGTCGGCCAGTCTTGAATGGCCTTGATCTTTCTCATCATCAACCTCGATTCCTTTTGCACTCACAACAAAACCTAAAAAAACAAGCTTGTCGGTGCAGAAAGTATACTTTTTGAGGTTAGCATACAACTTTTCTTCTCGAAGTATATCTAACACTGAATGCACATGTGAGACATGGTCATGTAGATTCTTGCTATAGATCAGAATATCATCAAAATAAACAACTACGAATTTACCAATGAAAGCACACAACACATGATTCATTAAACGCATGAAAGTATTAGGTGCATTAGTTAATCCAAATGGCATGACTAACCACTCATACAATCCATATTTCGTTTTGAATGCGGTCTTCCATTCGTCTCCCTCTTTCATTCGTATTTGATGATACCCGCTCTTAAGGTCAATCTTTGAAAACACACAGGAACCATGCAACTCATCTAACATGTCATCTAAGCGAGGAATGGGGTGTCGATACTTTACCGTTATATTGTTGATGGCTCTGCAATCCACACACATTCTCCATGTCTCATCCTTCTTAGGCACTAAAATCACCGGAACTGCGCAAGGTGATGAGAATAAAGAAGCATCACCAAAGGATCCATTACATATTCCAGTCAGGCCAATAACAAGAGCAAGAGCTAAAAGGTTCAAAGAAGCACTTAATGGATTAGTTCAAGAGATTTGGGCTGATGTTAAAGTGGCGAATTCCAAGATGGGCCCAAAAGAAGATCAATGCTTAATTAATTTAATTAAAGCAATTGATGGGCTTGATTCTGGTTAACTTCTTGCCCATGAAGTTGATTTCTTGGTCATGAAGACTTTCCATTGTGGAGTTGATTGCTTGATCACAAAGACTTCCAATTTTGAGTTGATTTCCTACCTATTATATTCAAGGCAATTAGTTATCAATTTTATTCTTCTTTCCTTATTGTAAGAGGTTGACTTTCCTTTTTCTTTTATAGGCTTAATGGGCTTAATTGCCTAATTAATTATTTCCTTTTGCTGGTTAGTGTTTTAGCTATATAAATCAGTGTAACCCTAAAGGGAATTCATTCATGATTATTAATATTTGTGAGAGTATTCTCTTTGGTTCTTCGTAGAACTTTTGAACTTATCAGGATTTTTCCTGTGGCGTTCTTCTTAGACTTATCAATTAATTCTTCCATCATTGATTGTGGCGTCATCACCATACCAAGGTTCTTGCTTCCATATAAGCAACGGGTCGAGGTTTCCATACAAATCTGATTCTAGGCGATCTTGGAACCCTACTTGATTCTCGGGTTTCGTCAGTTCTTGGCGTGGTTCGTATCACCAGAACATAAGGTTCTGGTTCCGGTTTGGAACTGAACCGGAACCGTCACTGTAGCGGTTTCGGTTCCGGTTCTTTGAAAATTAGAACCGGAACCGCCGGTTCAAGAATCGGCGGAACCGGAACTGACTTGAACCGACGGTTCCGATTCTTAAATAAAAAAAAAAAAAAAAAAAAAAAGCCGTTGGGGTCTATAAATTATAATTTTTAGTTTATTGTTAGCACTTAGTAGTTTTAAATTCTTATTTTATTATTTTTAAATTTCAAATTATCAACCTATAATATTTATAAATTTCAAAATTTTAATTTATAATATTTTTTAACTTAAATTTTGATTTCAATTTATATTTTTAAATCTAAATTTTTAATTTATTAGTTATTATTTTTAAATATTAAAATTTCAATTTATTATTATTAAATTATTTCAATGGCTAAAGGGTGACTGAGTGAGTGACGTACTGACGTGAGTCAGTGAGAGATTGAGGGTAAATCAGTAAATGGATAATCCGTAATGAATTTTATAAATTAAAGCTAATTGTTATTTGTGATTGTGAGTATTGGTCTTCAAATAATTAAATTTTTTATTTCATTTGTGTATCAGTGTATCCGCCTATCCGGTATCGATTTATTTTTTAATTTTAAAATATATTTTAATATTACCTTTTAAATTTCAAATTGTCATTTTAAAAAAAGGTTTCAGAATCGGAACCGAAACCGTTATAGAACCGAAACCGGAACCGAAACCTGAACCGTTATAGAACCGTCGGTTCCAGAACCGAACCGGAACCGTGCTATTTCGGTTAAGGTTCCGGTTCTAGCTTTTTTAGAACCGGAACCGTCGGTTCGGAATCGGAACCGGAACCGAACCGAACCGTGGCCATGTCTAAGTTAATGGAACAAGTGTAATGGATTTTCCTTCTTTAACAAAGCTGTACCTATTCTTAAACCCATCATGCATCACTTTCCTATCATACTGCCATGGCCTCCCCAACAGAATATGGCCAGCATGCATAGGAACCACATCACAAAGCACCTCATCTCTATACCTCCCTATGGTAAAAGCTACCAAAACTTGATTATTAACCTTGACCTCTCCACACTCATTCAACCACTGTAATTTGTAAGGTCTAGGATGTTTTAGTGTAGGCAAGTTTAATCTTTCAACAAGGGTGGTGCTAGCTACATTGGTGCAACTTCCCCCATCTATGATCATACTACACACCTTGTTATTAACATGACATCTAGTATGAAATATGTTCTCTCTTTGCTGCTCCATTTCTTCTACCTTAACTTGTGCATTAAGAGCACGCCTAGCAACAAGAGTTTCACCTTCTATGGGGTATTCCACTCCCTCCTCATCACTAGCGTCAACCAACTCAGGCATATCATCACTGTCATCTTCAGTTTCCACCTCCCCATGGTCACGCAAGATCATCGTTCTCTTGTTTGGACATTGAGATGCAATGTGTCCCATACCCAAACATTTGAAACATTTGATATTCCTATTCTTAGAAGGTTGGTCTTCAGCCTTTGTTTTGTTTTTGATAGCTTCTCCTTCTTTCCCTTTAGGTGGCTCAATCTTTCCCTTTGAAATAACCCTGTCATTCTTCTCATTATCACCCCACTTCGATTTCCACAGAGTTGTGGAATGCGAAGAGTATCTTGTTGGCCCCTTTTTCTTCAATTGTCTCTCCACCTTCATAGCCATGTGTACCATGTCCTCCAACTCCACATAGTGCTGCAACTCTACTACATTAGCAATATCCCTATTTAAGCCATTCAAAAACCTTGCCATAGTGGCTTCCCTATCCTCCTCAACATTAGCTCTAATCATGGCAACCTCCATCTCCTTGTGATATTCTTCCACACTCCGTGAACCTTGTGTAAGACTTTGAAGTTTCTGATAAAGGTCTCTATAGTAGTGGTTGGGTATGAATCTCTTCCGCATGAGAGCCTTTAATTCTCCCCAAGTTTCAACACGTCTCTCAAGGTTTCTCCTTCTATTTGTCGTTAGTTGATCCCACCAGATGATTGCATAATCTGTAAATTCAATCACTGCAAGCTTCACTTTCTTCTCCTCAGAATAGTTATGACAATCAAAGATCAACTCAACCTTTTTCTCCCATTCTAGGTACACTTCAGGATCGTTTCTACCTTGGAAAGATGGTATTTTCATTTTAATGTTCCCAAAGTTTCTATCTACCTCATCTCGACCCCGAATGTTTCTCCTAGGACCTCTTCCACACCTACCCCTCCTAGGCCTAAACCTTTCCATCTCAATTTCAGATTCCAGGTCATTCTCCCCTCCACTTTCAGTTTCTGTTTCTTCCACACCTAAAGGATCATGCCTACGCCTATTTTGACCATTTGGTTCCCGATTAGGCTGCCCTCTTTGGATTCTAGCTATAGCTTCATCTTGTCGGTCCATTCTATCCCTTATCTCTCCAAAAACCACATTCATTCGTTCAAATTGTTGATGTATGGCTTGAAACGTAAAGAATGTGTTGTCAATTTTAGGACTTGAGTTTGAGTCATTAGTGCCTGACATTTTGATGTTAGCTACAAGGAAAAATAATAATGTCCACAATCCTCACGTGTTTGCACTCCACTCGTGTTTCACTCTAATACTTCCTTTTTTTTTTCTTTTTTTTTTTTTCCACTCTCTGTTTTCTCTTTCAAGTTCTTTAAGGACTACTAAACTCAATCAAGAACTCGACCCGTGTGTTATTCCCACCAATAAAAGTTCAAGAAACAAGCCAAAAAGTCTAAATCAATTAAAACCAGTGACTGAAATAAAATAAAAGCAAGATACGAAGAAATCAAAGAAAGCGCACACAAAAAGATGACTAACTCAATCAAGAAGACAAAATAAGAACAAAAAGAAATTTATGAATTAGAGAATAGATGTGAAATTAATTTGTGAACAGATCAACATGAGATAGCCCACACACGATTCATTGACATGAAATCCAAATAAGAACTTATGTATGTGCGATCTCACAATAACACTTGCAATAAGAGATTTTCAATCCAAGAATCATCAAAGAATTAATCCAAGAAGCACTGAATTTTTTTTTTTTTTCCAATTTTCGTGCCTTTTTTTTTTTTTTTTTTAACAGGCCACTGCAATTTTTTTTTTTTTTAACAGACCACTGCACTTTTTTTTTTTTTATAATTTTCGTGCCTTTTTTTTTTTGGAATAGGATTGAAGATGCAATAAGTTTATCAAGAAAGAAAACAACAAAGACGAATTCAAGAATACGTAAACCTAAACGCAGAAGCTAAGAATAATTAAAGATAATGAAACAAACAAATCTGATTTTGGAACCGAAACTCTGATACCAATTGATGTGAACCCGTAGGAATGAAACCTTAGAACCCACAAACAAATCAATAAACACCCCAAGAAAGCCAAGAATCAGATTTTAATTATTCCAGACCCGTTGAAAACTCGTTTCAAGAACCCGAATTGATAGTAAGAACGTCACAAAGGTTTGATCCTTTGATAAGTTCTAAGTTCATTCAAGAACAAGAAGAGGAAACAAATTCTCTTAATTCTTTTATTTGATGGCTGCTGAAAACTGATATAAAATTAGGGTTTTGCCTTATTTATATTAAGGCTAAATAAAATAAACTACTCCTAAATGGATCCAAACCCTAATTGGCTTCAAAGGCCCATTAATTAAAATAACCCAATATGATATCTAATTAAATGAGACCCAAAACTAATCAACTTAACCCCTCATACGTGAACAGTAACCAAGTCACAAATAAGGTCTCTTGATTACAAAAACTCTAGCCCAAATTACACATAAACTTATTTAAAAAAATAATTGCTTTGGAAGCCCACACAATAAGACTCCAACAGCCATGATGCCAACCCACACGTCCAATGCTTCAAATGCTAGGACGTCTTCTCCCCGACTTTAATTACATGAACAAAGGATGGTTCCACCTCGTTTGAGCCCATCTTGAATGTTGTTGGTGTCTTGCTAGTTGCACTTTTAGCCCAAGTAGATTGCACAAGTCCTTGCATTGCTTCTTTGATCTTCTTCGCTCTTGATCTTGTTATTGGCCCATCCGGAATGTGTAAAGGATCCTTCTTATTCTTGTCAACCAACCCACCTTGGTACTCATCATTGGGTGATATGAACCCCGTATATAACGATACGACACCCACCACCAAATTGAAACACAACCCCAAGAAAGATTAAAACAGGTTTATAAAAGAAAGAATTTTGACCAATTGATTATATGTCAATCAAAGAACCAAAGTTATAAAGAACTTTGACCCAATAATTAGAACTCAATCAAGAACCAAAATTATAAAAGAAGGATATTGACGCCACTCCCAAGAAATAGATAAGAAGGTGGGAGATAAGTCATTTTTTATCGCCACAAGGAAAGCTTGATAAGATCACATGTTCATGAAAAGAACAAGAGAGAAAATAAGCAAGTCATTCATCAAGGTATTCATCAAAGCCATCCTAACAATCGTTTGAACATTAATGGTGGACCGATGACAAGGGACAAAATTAAGAGAATCAAGCTGGAAGACTTTAATTGGGCTGGTTGTGATGTGAAGCCCATATATAACGATACGACACCCACGATCAAATTGAAACACAACTCCAAGAAAGATTAAAACAGGTTTATAACAAAAGAATTTTTGATCCATTGATTATATGTCAATCAAGAATCAAAGTTATAAAGAACTTTGACCCAATGATTAGAACTCAATCAAAAACCAAAATTATAAAAAAAGGATATTGACGCCACCCCCAAGACATAGATGAGAAGATGAGAGATAAGTCATGGTTTTGATCGCCACAAGCATAGCTTGATAAGATGTGTTCATGAAGAACAAGAAAGAAAATTCACTCTCTTAATTAAACCTAATTGGCTGCAACTTCATTTATCTTGTTATTTTTCTTAGGGTTACAAGACAAGCCTTTTTATAGGCAAAGAAAATAAACATAATATGAAACCCTAGGCCCCAATAATTAGACTCATTAAATACACTCATGGACTTAAAATAATTAAACATATGCTTAAGTTCATTAAATATTTTAGCCTAATATATAAATTAAGATCCAACATGAAATTAAATGAACTAACTTAATTTATAAGCCCATTACAATTAAAAATAAACTCAATCCAATTTATTTAAAGGCCAAATAACTCCAATTTGCCTCCAATTGTCTTCAATTACTCCTAAAGCCTCCAAGATTAAGCCCAATAACCTTCAAGATCAGTGATTTAAAACTTGAACAATGTTTTGAAGCCTCGGTGACTCCTCCAAATCGTCCAAATTTGCTTGCTTGCTTGGATTCCATCATCATCCCTTGTCATAAAACGAATGATGCTTCACATATTGCTGATTTATTCTTTAGGGAGATTGTGCGATTACATGGTATGCTTAGAACAATTGTTTCGGATAGGGATGTTAAGTTCCTAAGTTACTTTTGGAAGACTTTGTGGAGTAAGTTAGGTACTAAGCTATTGTTTTCTACCACTTGTCACCCACAAACCGATGGTCAAACCGAAATTGTTAATAGGACTTTATCTACTTTATTGAGGGCTATCATTAGCAAAAACATTAAGATTTGGGAGGATTGTTTACCACATGTTGAATTTGCTTACAATCGTACTGTTCATTCTGCTACTAAATTTTCACCATTTGAAATTGTGTATGGTTTTAATCCGTTGACTCCATTAGATTTATCTCATTTACCAACATCTGAGCGTGTTAATTTGGATGGCAAAAAAAAGGCTGATTTTGTCAAGTAGATTCATGAGAAGACAAGACTCAACATCGAGCGAAGGACGGAGCAATATGTCAAGCAAGCCAACAAAGGACGCTCCAAACTAATTTTTGAGCCTGGCGATTGGGTTTGATTGCATATGAGGAAGGAGCGATTTTCGGCACAAAGGCGTTCAAATTGCTTCCAAGAGGAGATGGCCCTTTCCAAGTCCTAGAGCGCATCAATGACAATGCTTACAAGCTAGATTTACCGGGTGAGTATAATGTTAGTGCCACTTTCAATGTTACTGACTTGAGTCCTTTTGATGTAGGAGACGATTTGAGAACAAATCCTTTTCAAGAGGAGGGGAATAATGCAGTTCAAGGTGTGTCTCCAAAGGATCCAATTCAAATTCCTATTGGACCGGTTACGAGGGCTCGAGCTAAAAAGTTCAAGGAAGCACTTAACGGGCTAATTCAAGAAGTTTGCACTCAAATACAATCATGGAAGCCCATTGAGGGAGGCCCACGTGAGCAACTAAAAGGCGTTAACTTGATCCAAGTTCTAGAGGATTCCAGTCAAGTCAAACCTAATCTTTGCATTTAATTGGCGTGTATCTTTGGCATGAATTGCCCTACCATAATGGGAGAAGAGTCAACTGTTCTATTTAGGTTTCTAGTAAAATCAGAAATAATAATTAGAATCTTAGATTTTTCCTTTTTCTCTTAGGCCTGATTTTTCTTTGATTTTAATGCTTGTAATTTCTGAATTCGGACTTGTATTTTCAGCCTATGAATAGGCGTAATATCAATGAAGAGTGGAGGGTCATTTTTCATGGTATTTGTGAGAACGAATATCTCTTTGGTTCTTTGAACAACTTTCGAACTTATCAGAATTATCCGTGGCATTTGAAACCTTCGACTTATCAATCAACATTCCATTGTTGATTGTGGCGTCTTCACCATACCAAGGTTCTTACATCGTCATAGGTAACGGGTCGCGGTTCCATCCTACGAACTTGTCTTAGAAAATGGTCTTGGTTTCTTCTCTTGAGTACGGGTTTCGTCACGGGTTGGCGGGGTTCGTATCACCCCTGATGTTAGTGACACGCCCTCCCAACACTTGCCATACATAGTGGAATACATCGGCCGGGTCTAAAATATAATCCACAATATATAACATATAACATGGGAAAAGTCATTGGCATTTGAAAATATTTTCCTTTTCATATCATACAAAATCGAATCCCTTCATTTCATAAACTTAGAATATTAAACATATCGCATAAAAATTTCACTAAACATATGCATTATCATTTCAAATCTTTCATGCATAAAACATTCATTTTTCCAATAAATACTTAAATTATTTGTAAACTAATATGTTCAAGAAAAATAACTTTAATTCTTAAAATGCATTATCGCCAACATATATACTTTAAAATGGAAAAATATATAGTTAACAAGTTAAAAATGAATTTTCACTCACTTGGCCCACACATTACTAGTTTGCCCTTCGATTTATCCTCCTT
This sequence comes from Dimocarpus longan, assembly GCA_022984855.1. Classification (NCBI taxonomy): domain Eukaryota; kingdom Viridiplantae; phylum Streptophyta; class Magnoliopsida; order Sapindales; family Sapindaceae; genus Dimocarpus; species Dimocarpus longan. Next base: position 11,149,134 of record CM041021.1, read on the forward strand.
GATTCGTTTGTCTTATTTCCACCTACAATATACATTCTAGATTAGAATTCACCAACTAATTACACAAAATGAATATTTATTCACCCATTTTCCATTTAAAACACCATATCCACATTAATCCACAAAATTCGCACAAACTAATGCATTTCTCCTCTCTCTTTTATTTCCTTCAATTTTGTTGATTCAACTTCACTTAATTACATGCAAAATGTAACACCCTTCCCTCAATTCCCAGGGGAATGAGAATCGAGGTGAAGGATATTACCTTTCTTACTAAAAGTCATACCTACAAAGAAAAAACAAAAATCACACTTCTAAAATATTCATTTCTCAACTTTCATTCGGACCTTCCGTCCAACTCCAATTCACTTCACCACACAAACATACGTAATAAAATTTCACATCCATAAGATTTAGTACCAAATCAAGTTATAAACACTAATCAATTTACATAATTTATAAATCATTTCAAAATATTATGCAAACTAGTCTTTACAAAAAAAATTACACTTTAATTAATTACACCTTTCCATGAACATACACATGAAGATATACATATGTGTTTCCAAAATGATGTTTACCCCAAAATAATGATGGATGTGACTCGTGCGGAATGCTGCAAATACATCTTCTTCGTCTTTATCTACAAGCCCAAAATCAACTATCTGCGCAGAGTAAATCCAATATGTTAAGTATTTCTACTTAGTAGGTGTACACATACAATATTAAAATCGTAATTATTTTCGAAAACAGTAAATGGTAATATAACAAAATGTACAATCATTAAATGTTTATAATAAACACATAACAATTCAATTAAGCGAGAAACTATATAATTTAAATTTTTCAAAATCAATTGCCAAGCATATTTACTTTATTACCCCTAGTAATGTTTAGAGCCCTTAGTAAATTCTGATATGATACCTTAGATCGATAACGGGTTTCCCCGACATTGAACACTCAGTATCTCTCCGTTAGATCACAATTTATAAACTTTTATCATTTCTGAACCGGACACTCGGTGCCTCTTAAGGTCCGTAGATTAAAGTCGATAGGCAATCGTAATGGTGCAATACTGCTAATGATTACCCTATTGGCATGTCAACTACCAATTCCCATCTACCCGTGTTTAATTTTACTCATACCCTCTAAACTTTTCATAATTACAAAAATTTCAATTAAAACAAAATTTTCATTGCGTAACTTAATCAAGTTTTTAAATCCATTTTTTCGAATTTCTTCGAAGCATCACTTTTAGTCATTTCAAATGACTAATTTGTCCCTAGTTTTTTTAGTATCAAAGTTTAATAAAACCATTTATTTTTCTTTCTTGCACATATTCGGCCAAAAGGGTGAAAATTTCAAATTTTCTTTTCAAATCACTAATTCATCACATATATCATCAAAATATCATTTAATTAACACATAAATAGGTATGAATTGATAAAAATACCCCTTGGTTATTCTCTAGATTTCATTCGGCCAAGGGGTATCATTTTTCTAAATTTGCTTTCAACTTAATAACTCATTATATAAATCATGCAAACATCAGTAGTTTAACACATAAATGAGTTTAAAATGACAAAAATACCTCTAGGCTTCTCTCTAGTCCATATTCAGTCTAAAGGGGTTAAATTTCCAAATTTTTGTTCCAATTGGTTTTTAATATCATTCAAACATAATTACCGCATCAAAAGAACAAAATCATGAAATTTCAATTAAATTTTCCATTTTAAAGCTTACTAATTGATACGAACCACGCCAACCCGTGACGAAACCCGTAACCAAGAGAAGCAACCAAAACCGTTTCCTAAGACAAGTTTGTAGGAATGGAACCGCGACCCGTTACCTATGACGAGGTAAGAACCTTGGTTTGGTGAAGACGCCACAATCAACAATGGAGGGTTGATTGATAAGTAGGAGGTTTCAAACGCCACGGATAATTCCGATAAGTTTGAGAGTTGTTCAAAGAACCAAAGAGAAATTCGATCTCACAAAATACCATGAAAATTGTCTGCCATCTTTCATTGATATTGCGCCTATTTATAGGCTGAAAATACAAATTCGAAATTGGAAATTACAAGCATTAAAATCAAAGAGAATCATGCCTATGACGAAAAAGGTAATGTCAGATTACAATAATAGCAAAGGAAATAATTGCTAAGACAGAAATGCAAAGTCCACAATTTATTATTCCTAATTTTACTAAAGATAGGAGAGTTGACCCTCCTCCCATTATTCTGGTGAATTGATGCCCAAGATACACGCCCATTAATTGCGAAGATTAAGTTTGACTTGGGTTGGAATCCTCTAGAACTTGGATCAAGTTGATGCACTTTAGTTCCTCACGTTGGCTTCCATCAATGGGCTTCCATGATTGTATTTGAGCGCAAACTCCTTGAATCAGCCCGTTAAGTGCTTCCTTGAACTTCTTAGCTCGAGCCCTCGTAACCGGTCCAATAGGAATTTGAATTGGATCATTTGGAGACATACCTTGCACCGCATCATTCCCCTTCTCTTGAAAAGGATTTGTCCTCAAATCGTCCTTTACATCAAAAGGACTCAAGTCAGTAACATTGAAAGTAGCACTAACATTATACTCACCCGGTAAATCTAGCTTGTAAGCATTGTCATTGATGCGCTCTAGGACTTGGAAAGGGCCATCTCCTCTTGGGAGCAATTTGCAACGCCTTTGTGCCGAAAATCGCTCCTTCCTCATATGCAACCAAACCCAATCGCCAGGCTCAAAAATTAGTTTGGAGCGTCCTTTGTTGGCTTGCTTGACATATTGCTCCGTCCTTCGCTCGATGTTGAGTCTTGCCTTCTCATGAATCTGCCTGACAAAATCAGCCTTCTTTTTGCCATCCAAATTAACACGCTAAGATGTTGGTAAATGAGATAAATCTAATGGAGTCAACGGATTAAAACCATACACAATTTCAAATAGTGAAAATTTAGTAGCAGAATGAACAGTACGATTGTAAGCAAATTCAACATGTGGTAAACAATCCTCCCAAATCTTAATGTTTTTGCTAATGATAGCCCTCAATAAAGTAGATAAAGTCCTATTAACAACTTCGGTCTGACCATCGGTTTGTGGGTGACAAGTGGTAGAAAACAATAGCTTAGTACCTAACTTACTCCACAAAGTCTTCCAAAAGTAGCTTAGGAACTTAGCATCCCTATCCGAAACAGTTGTTCTAGGCATACCATGTAATCGCACAACCTCCCTAAAGAACAAATCAGGAATATGTGAAGCATCATTCGTTTTATGACAAAGGATAAAATGTGCCATTTTAGAGAACCTATCTACCACCACAAAAATTGAGTCTTTGCCACGCTTAGTCCTAGGCAAACCTAACACAAAGTCTATAGAAATATCAATCCAATGGTGATTAGGAATAGGTAGTGGCGTATACAAACCGTGGGCTTGCACTCGGGACTTTGCTTGTTTACAATTAATACACCTACCACAAACCCTTTCAACGTCTCTTTTCATGTGTGGCCAAAAGAAATGTTCCTGCAAAATAGCCAAGGTCTTAGCAACTCCAAAATGTCCCATTAACCCTCCACTATGGGATTCCTTAACTAGCAAATCACGCAAAGAACAACTCGGCACACATAACTTATTCTCCCGAAATAAGAATCCTTCAATCCTATAAAACTTACCCACTACGTTTTTCTCACAAGCTTGAAACTCCTCAGAAAAATCTTGGTCTAAAGAATATAACTCTTTAATGTGCTCAAAACCAAGTAATTTTGCATCAAGAGTAGAGAGTAATGCATACCTGCGAGAAAGTGCATCGGCAACCACATTCTCCTTACCTTGCTTATACCTGATGACGTATGGAAATGTCTCGATGAACTCCATCCAACGTGCATGTCTCTTGTTCAACTTTTGTTGTCCTTTCAAATGCTTCAATGATTCATGATCGGTGTGAATCACGAACTCTTTGGGCCAAAGATAATGTTGCCACGTTTGCAAGGCCCGAACTAATGCGTACAACTCCTTGTCATGAGTTGGGTAGTTTAAAGCTGCTCCATTTAACTTCTCACTAAAGTACGCAATTGGTCGTCCATCTTGCATGAGTACGGCGCCAATACCTATACCTGAAGCATTACATTCAATCTCAAACGTTTTATCAAAGTTAGGTAAAGACAATAATGGAGCGTTTGTTAATTTTTGCTTGATTAGCTGAAACGCCTTTTCTTGCTCCTCCCCCACTTGAATCCAACGTTCTTCTTAATTACTTCTGTGAGTGGTGCTGCCAAAGTACTAAAGTCCTTCACAAATCGCCGGTAGAAACTGGCAAGTCCATGAAAGCTCCGAACTTCACCCTATGCTTATGGGACTCGGCCACTCTTGAATTGCACGGACCTTTTCATCATCAACCTGAATTCCTTGTGCACCAACAACAAAACCAAGAAACACAAGCCTATCGGTGCAAAACGTGCATTTCTTCAAGTTAGCAAACAACTTTTCTTTTCTAAGCACATCTAAAACTGATTTTAAATGCACAACATGATCTTCCAAGTTTTTGCTATAAATGAGAATATCGTCAAAGTAAACAACAACAAACCTACCTATGTATGCAAAACATGATTCATCAATCTCATAAATGTGCTCGGTGCATTAGTTAATCCAAAAGGCATTACTAACCACTCATACAATCCATGTTTTGTCTTAAAGGCAGTTTTCCATTCATCACCCTCTTTCATGCGAATTTGATGATATCCACTTTTCAAATCAATTTTGGAAAATATACAAGCACCATGCAACTCATCTAACATGTCATCTAAGCGAGGAATATGATGTCGATACTTTACCGTTGTGTTGTTGATGGCTCGGCAATCAACACACATCCTCCAAGTTCCATCCTTCTTAGGCACAAGTAGAACCGGAACAGCACATGGGCTCATGCTTTCCCTCACATACCCTTTCTCCAGTAACTCACTAACCTGCCTTTGAAGCTCCTTTGTTTCCTCGGGGTTGCTCCTATAAGCCGGTCGGTTTGGGATCGTCGCACCGGGTACAAAGTCAATTTGATGCTCAATCCCTCGCATTGGAGGTAAGCCAGGTGGTGTGTCTTCGGGAAAGACATCATCATAATCCTGCAAAAGAGAGTTAATATTGCTCGACAAATTTCCGGCAAGATCATTAGTACACAAAAAAGTCTTGTTGTACATAAGTACTATAAAAGGCTGTTGTAATTGTAAAGCTCTCTTGATCTCACTTTTTTTTGCAATGAAACAATGTTTTTCCTCTCTTAAACTCACTAAGGCCGAATTTGATTTCTTTTTTTCTTTCTCAATTTTTTTGGCCTCTCTCTCTTTTTCTCTCGAATTTTGACTCGTTTCTTTTCTCTCATTCTCTTCTTTTGGATCTCTCTCTTCTTTTTGGTCACTCTCTTTTTTTAACCTCACTTGATCCTCATATACTTGTTGTGGTGCTAAAGGTACAAGAGTGATTGGACTTTGATTGAGTACAAAAGAGTATTTATTGGTAAACCGATCATGCTTGACCTTTCGATCAAATTGCCATGGTCGCCCTAGCAACAAATGTCCGGCTTGCATTGGAACGACATCACATAATACCTCATCTTCATATTTTCCAATTCGAAATGCAACTAACACTTGTTTGCTTACCTTTAATTCACCGCTATCATTCAACCACTGCAAACTTGTAAGGCCTAGGGTGTCTCAATGTGTGTAAGCCTAGTTTCTCCACCATAGTTGTGCTAGCAACGTTAGTACAACTACCACCATCAATAATCACACTACATACCTTATTTTTTACGTAACACCTAGTGTGAAAGAGGTTTTCTCGTTGCACTTCGTCCTCCTCCTTGGCTTGTACACTCAAAGCCCTTCTCGCCACCAACAAATCTCCATGTACAGCAAATTCTTCTCCATAAACGTCCTCCAATGGTGGCATATCATCGGTGTCAGAATCTTCATCATCGGTCACAACATCTCCATTATCTTGCATCACCATAACCCGCTTGTTTGGGCATTGACTCGCTATATGACCCCTGCTTTGACATTTAAAGCATTTAATATCACGATTCCGTGCAGTTGTAGTGTCGGGTTTACTTTGAGAATCACGGTTGGTGTTCTCCTGCTTATGATCAAATTTGGGCTTGAGAGTTGAGGACGACTGTGGCTCGTCCTCCTTTCTTGAAGAACTTGGTTTCCAAGGGTTAGACCCTGGGTTGTGGCCTGCACGGGTGCCTCCCCTCCTCTTGAGTTGTCGCTCCACGATAATGGCCATGTGCACCATGTCCTCAATCTCCACATAATGTTGCATCTCCACCCGGTCATGAATGTCTTGATTCAACCCTTGCAAGAACCTCGCCATGGTTGCCTCTGGATCCTCTTCTACATTGGCTCTAATTATGGCTTTCTCCATTTCTTGGTAATACTCCTCTACACTTCGATGCCCTTGCCTAAGCCCTTGCAAACTTTTATATAATTCCCGGTAATAATGGCTTGGCACAAATCGCTTCCTCATCACTGACTTCATATCTTCCCATGTTGCAATCGGACGCTTCCGGTTCCGACGCCTATTTAACACCAACTGATCCCACCAAACAAGAGCATAATCGAAAAATTCAATGGCTGCTAGTCTCACCTTCTTAAGCTCAGAATAATTGTGGCAATCGAATACTAACTCTACCTTCTTTTCCCACTCAAAATAGGCTTCCGAATCGGCTTTTCCTTGGAACGGCGGAATCTTCATCTTAATACTACCCAAATTATTGTCCTCCCAATTCCTAACTTCTCTATTCCCATTCCCTCATCTAAACCTACCCCGATTCAATGGTGGCTCATTCAACTCCTCCAACTCCTCCTCTTCTTTTTCAACGTCACCCCATTGCTCTCTTTGTTGCATTCGCCTAGGTGGCGGCCTAACAGGTGAATTTCGTTGTCTCCTATTCTCCAATTCTAACCTATCCATCCTTTCATGGAGTTGCTCATTCTCAGCCCTCATTATTCGTCTCACCTCCCCCAATATCGCTTGTATTTGTAGGTTAGGGATGGGTGACTGTTGTACCTCTTCCGTTGAGTTTTCTTCTTGGTTGCGTGACATGGTTATAACCTGCAAAATGAAAATAGGAACAATATAGAAAGAACCTCACTTCACTCCCTCACGTGTATCACTCGAAATTATGAATCACTCAATTTTCGCTCGTGTTTCACTCGATTGACTTTTACCTTCTAATGTGCTCACATCTCTTGCCTTTTTCCACTCGTGAATTCTCTTTCGGTTCTTTTCAAACTAACAAACAGTATTCAAAATTACACGTAGCAATTTACCAACCAACAGACTTACTAACCAATAGGTAATACTGATATGAACTAGCACGACAATATTTTGGATTCTCAAAAAGGAAAAGAAATTTCGACTCAAAATTTTCACACTGAAATACGAGTCAGATCTTAACTCATGGACACACAAATAATGGAAAGAAAACAAAATTTTTGTTGAAGAGTTTCCAGACTTTTTTTTTTTTTTTCGATTCTCACGATCCTCTTGTTTTCTTCTTTTCTTTTCTTTCTTTTCTTTTATTTTCTATTTTTTTCGGATCTTCTCTTTCTTTTTTTTTTTTTTTTTTTCCAATAAAAACTAGAACGAATGGAAACGGAACTTAAGACGTAAACAAAGAAAGTAAAAGGATAGGTAAACCTGATCTAGAACCGTGCTCTGATACGAACCACGCCAACCCGTGACGAAACCCGTAACCAAGAGAAGAAACCAAAACCGTTTCCTAAGACAAGTTCGTAGAAATGGAACCGCGACCCGTTACCTATGACGAGGTAAGAACCTTGGTTTGGTGAAGACGCCACAATCAACAATGGAGGGTTGATTGATAAGTCGGAGGTTTCAAACGCCACGGATAATTCCGATAAGTTTGAGAGTTGTTCAAAGAACTAAAGAGAAATTCGATCTCACAAAATACCATGAAAATTGTCTGCCATCTTTCATTGATATTGCGCCTATTTATAGGCTGAAAATACAAATTCGAATTCGGAAATTACAAGCATTAAAATAAAAGAGAATCATGTCTATGACGAAAAAGGTAATGTTGGATTACAATAATAGCAAAGGAAATAATTGCTAAGACAGAAATGCAAAGTCCACAATTTATTATTCTTAATTTTACTAAAGACCTAAATAGGAGAGTTGACCCTCCTCCCATTATTCTGGTGAATTGATGCCTACGATACACGCCCATTAATTGCGAAGATTAAGTTTGACTTGGGTTGGAATCCTCTAGAACTTGGATCAAGTTGATGCACTTTAGTTCCTCACGTGGGCTTCCATGATTGTATTTGAGCGCAAACTCCTTGAATCAGCCCGTTAAGTGCTTCCTTGAACTTCTTAGCTCGAGCCCTCGTAACCGGTCCAATAGGAATTTGAATTGGATCCTTTGGAGACACACCTTGCACCGCATCACTAATAAAAGTGAATTTTTAGAACAAGTGTACATGAACCTTTTTGGGCTTGATCTATAGGTCATCCACAACTCCAAGAGAGCTCACAACTTCTCCTTATCCTTCTCTAAACTTCCCTTAGTGAGATCTCCACCTACGGTTAATGCATTTAAGGGTATTAAAAGCAAAACTACTAAATTAAATACAAACTTAACTAGTTATTCATGCTTAAGGATGCTTATACATGCTTACTAACCTTCTCCTAGCTCTTAAACAAAAACCCACATCACATACCTTAACTTTGCACCCTTACTAATGGGAATCAACCTTGAACTTTTGATGGATTTTGATGAAATCAAGGGTTTAGATTGATATATGATGGAAAGAATATGATTTAAGAATGATTTAGTAACCAAAATGGAAGAAAAATTGAGAGAATAGTGAGAAGGAATGGACAGCAAGAAAAAGATGATGATGGAAAATAATTTTTCTATCTATTTTTCACTTTTTATACCATCTCTTTTTGTCTTCTAAAATCACCCCTATCAATACCTATATTGTCCCTTGGTCACACATGCTTGAATTCCATTGGTTCTTAATGCCAAGTCATGATTCCATTAAACTCTACCACACACTTGTAGAAATCTCATTTGTTTCCATAACTTTCAACTTTTGTCTTGTCAAATTCCTATTGATTCAAAATAATTTCCCATGTCATGCATTCCAATTGCACTCCTTTTGATTGTCCAATAACATATTTCCATCCTTCAATTGCTCTCACTTAATCTCTAATTAAATCCCTTATATTCCCAAAAATTATTAAATTCCCTAAATAAATAAATGTATATATATATTCCACTAATTTCACTTAGATTTACTCTAATCCAATTTATTGCATTAAATTTTTTAATAAAAGAATACTAATCATATAGGAATAAATTTCGGGGCATTACAACTCTTTCCTTCTTAAGAAATTTCGTTTGCAAATTTTATGTGGGGTCCGGGATTTGCCTATACTGGGGTCCCCTCGGGCTGGCCCAGGTTTGCCCCGCGAGCCCACTCACTAGGTACTGTCCCTGGTCAGGGGATTTCTGACAGGCCCCTTTCTAACTACTAGCTAGGCGACCTGCCCGGCAACCCCACGGTGGCTCCTCAGTCGAGATCTGCTCTGACTGGAAAGTTCCCGTGAAGCTAAGCTTCTTTTCTTTGCTAAAATACTTGAAATCCTTTTTATTCTGAAAAAGGGTGGGAATTTTGTTCATTGAAAATAACTTTATGAAAATAGGATTTTCACAGAAAACCGGCAGCACAACGGCTGTTTTTCTAAAATTCCACCCTGTAAAATATCTCATAAAACCTGTATAATTGTATTCACAAACAATTTCTATAATCAATAGGCCTCTGGCCATTTTCAAACTCATAATCATGCAATTAAGCGGAAGTAACTTGAATAAATCTTAAAAACGACATGCATGATATTTACATAAAATCCTTAACTCAAAATAATATTTAAAAAAAACTAGAGAATCTGAAAAATGATATTAAACGCAATACATGATGCTATGCTAGAAAATAGTGCAGTCTGGTCACGCGTGTCTAGCTGGCCTGTCCGTCCGAAGGAGATACGTCAACCGCGCTACTCGCACCTGCACCTGAGGGAGGTTTTTAAGAAAACAGGAAAACAGTGGTGAGAATAACTCAGTGAGTGGGTAAGTTTACATAAACTGTACTTTTGCTTAAAAAATACCATTCCTCCCAAAAATAGATTGGAAAACTATTACTTACTTACTTTTCCTGAAAACTGTAAACCCGTTTAAAAGCTGCGAAAATTATTTATCAAACTTTTCTTAAAACTTTTCTTATTTTCTTACTAGCCTTATCTGGCAACCCAGGGAAATCTTGTCCTTCGTGACGGTGCGAAGACACGCCACTAGGATAGGGGAACTCTCACCATGTGCAGTCGCAGATGTGGATACAACTCTGGGATCGCGAATCCCTCCAACATCAGGCAGATCTACACTATCCCATACATGAAGAGGGTGACTGACAGACTCGATCCCCCCAAAGTTAGTAACTCCCCCCAACTACCGTACACGTATGGAATACTTTCGGCCGGGTGTAATCTTGGGGGCTAGGGTAAACAATAGGCATATATAAAATGAAATCTCGGCAATATGCTATAATATCGCAAAATAACTTTCACAAATACTATCTCTATGCATGTATATAATTTCAACTTGCTCAATTACTTTACTAAAGAATATAAACATATTCATAGCATCTCATATAAAAATATACATGCATTTATAAACGATAAACTGAAAACTATAAACTTTTACTAGAATCTCAAAATCTTTTACTTGCTAAAACTGATTGCATTCATAAAATAGAATGTATGAAAACTTTTAAAAATCCACACTCACAACTTGCTTCCAAAATACTTATCACCGCTTCCCGTTACGGCTCTCGTTGGATTCCCGATTCACCTACAATTGATTTCGATCGAGATGTCGTTAAAACATAATTCGTGCGCAACTAAACTTTAAGCCATACGAGGATTTATAAACACAATAATTCAAGTGACTATCCTCGCACGATAACATAACGGAAAACTCATATTCGCACGCGGAAACGATTTCAAACTGATTCGTTATCGTGACTTGAAATACTCGAAACTTTGCGGTTATAAAACCAACAACTAAGCCAATCGAATCTAATATAACATCATCAAAATCACATTCTAATGAATTCATTAAACAGAAGATTCGAAATTAAACGACGAACTTAAAGCTTACGCGATTTCACTAATCATCGCGATTTATCGATTTTTACGCGTTTCGCGCGATTTAAAAACTATCCAATTAACTCGTTTAAAACTCGAACTATCCAAACTTCAACTTAAGCACTTTAACGGCTTAATAAAAATCTCGGGGCAGCGAGATAACATTCCCAATCTTTTTATAATCGACAACAAAAAAATCATAAACTAATAACGCTCGCATTCGTGGAAAAATCCAACCGAAACGCTCGGAAACGATTTCTAAATAACCGAACGAATTTCCGATACTTTAAAACACTCTGATACTATCTATTTTCCGCGATAACGAATGTGAAACTAAAAACATAACTCAACAAGGAAAGGGGGCAGCACTTACTTAATAGTTTCGTTTCGAAACGGCTTCCGAACGGCGACGAAACTCTCGCATGTTCTCGGCAGCAAGCTGTCCCGTTAGAGGATGTTTCGTTTCAGCTTTGAAATGGATTCTTGGCCTGACCACTGTTCGGCAGCAACTTGGACAACGGCTTGCGATGACGATACGGCAGCAACGTGAGCACGGCAGCAACTGGACAGCCCACTGCAGCAAGGTGACAACAGCTGGTCAGCTCGTGCAGCACCAGGCAGCAAGACAACACTTGGTGTTGACAGCAGCTGACTTCGACACCTCACGCCAGCACAAGACAGCGACGGCAGTAGCTCTACCTCACGGTGACAGGAAAGGCAGCATGGCAGCTCTTGGTCACGGCGACAGCAGCTACAACCACTCACTCCAGTAACTCTTCAAAACAGACAGCTCACGGCAGTGGATTGCCAGCGACAGCAACAGCTTCTCACAGTCGGACAGCTCTCCTTCAGCTTGCATGCACGATCAGCCCGCTCCTGGATTGCTCTGATGCTACATGCAGCTGCTGGATTGAAGATGTTGTCGCTCCTCTCGTCCTTTGCAGCTCACGGCTTCAACTTTTAGTTCACGATCCTTCTCTTGGTTCCGATCTGCTCCCAGCCAGCTCTTGCATCAACTCAGCCCGATGACAGCAGCTCACCTTGCTTGCTCCAGCTTGCTCAGATCTGCTCTTGTCTTCTCCTTGCATCAACTGGTTCTGAAAAACAGCAGCTGGTCAGCTTGTGCAACACCAGGCAGCAAGACAGCATCTTTCTCAGCTCACGGTCAGCCCTTGAAGACGATGGCCACAGCTTCTTCGCTCATGACAGCAGCGATTACAGCTCTCCATAGTGGCAGCTCGACAGCTCTCTTTGCTTGTAGCAACGTGACATCACCCTCAAGATGGCAGCAACTCAGCTTGGCAGCACTACATCCACGTTGACAGCTTCAGCTTGTACAAGACAGAGATGGCAGCATTACCAGCATCTTCCCTTTGCTGGCAGCAGTTTACGCTCAGACAACAGCAATGGCAGCAAGCTCAGCTCTTCACGCCGGCAGCTGTCTTCCTTGTTCACAGCAGACAGCACCTCACGGCAGCAAGCTCAACTCTTCACGCCAGCAGCTCTCTTCTTCTCTCGGGCAGCACCTTTCTTGTCTTCAGTTTCTGTTTTGAAATGAAGAAGAAGAAGTTGGTAGATGGCTTGGATTCGATTTTGGAAATGAATAAAATAATAAAATGGTGACCGAATGATGGCTTGGTTTGATGGTGTCTTTGAATGCCTAGGTGACCGTTTATGCCATAATTTGCTTTCTTCTTCTTCTTTTTTTTTTTTTTTTCATCCAATGCATGTGTGACACGTGTCACCAACATGCATTCTTGTTTTGTTTTTTTTTTTTTTAAAAAACCAAGCTCGGATTCCGTTTCCGTCCGTCTATCCTGGAATCCGCTTTTTAATCGCTTTCGCCTTTGGAATAATTTATAAATTCCGAACCCGTATTCGCGAACTCGAATTTATTTCTCTAAATCGAAAATAATTATTCCAATTATTTTCGGACTCGATAATTATATTTTTCCGATCGGACGCGATCCATCGGAAAAATATTTCACTCTCCGACGAACGCGGTTTTGGGTTTTACAATTTCTCTCGCCTCCCCCAACTGCCACTCGAACCTCTGACCCTCAAGGATATGAGTGTTTAACTTGCAAGCTGGGTACCAATTGAGCTACTAGCTCAATTGGTACCCAGCTTGCAAGTTAAACACTCATATCCTTGAGGGTCAGAGGTTCGAGTGGCAGTTGGGGGAGGCGAGAGAAATTCCCTGACCAGGGACAGTACCTAGTGAGTGGGCTCGCGGGGCAAACCTGGGCCAGCCCGAGGAGACCCCACTATAGGCAAATCCCGGACCCCACAATAAAAAAGGCGCATTTTTATTGTGGGGTCTGGGATTTGCCTATACTGGGTCCCCTAGGGCTGCCCCAGGTTTGCCCCTCTCGCCCACTCACTAGGTACTGTCCCTGGTCAGGGGATTTCTCTCGCCTCCACAGGTGCTCGAACCCATGCCCTAAGGGTCTTAGGCAAATGGGAAGCACACCTGCTACCAATTGAGCTAGTCACATTTTACCTTATTCAAAAAGCTACGGACACTGCTGTGGCATCGTCTCTTTGCTTTCTCAAGTAGCCTCTTTCTCTTTATGATTGCTCTAGAGAACCTTGACTAATGGAATCCTCTTATTCCCTAGTTCTCTTGTTTTCCGGTCTAATATTTTCACATGTTCCTCTTCATAAGATAAGTTAGGCTGCACTTCAATAGATTTGGCCAAGGGGATATGAGAAGGATCCGATCTGTATCTCCTTAGCATAGCTATATGGAACATATTATGGATTTTATCTCATTCCGGTGGTAAAGCTAACCGATAGGCTATCGGTTCCAAATGCTCAATGATCTCATATGGACTGATAAACCAAGGACTCAACTTACCCTTTCTCCCTAACCTCAATACTTTCTTCCATGGAGATACCTTGAGGACGACTTTATCTCCCATTTCGTACTCTATGTCCTTCCTCTTCAAGTTTGCATAGAACTTCTGTCGATAGGATGTGGCTTTCAACCTTTCCTTGATAGTCTTTACCTTCTCTTCAATCTTTCTAATTTCATCAAGTCTTACCAACCTATTCTTGCCCAATTCGGTTTAACACAGATTTGTCCTAATGAGAATAAAAAAGCATCACCAAAGGATCTATTGCATATTCCAATGAACCAATTATAAGGGCAAGAGCTAAGAGGTTCAAAGAAGCACTTAATAGATTGGTTCAAGAGATTTGGGCTGATGTTAAAATGACTAATTCCAAGATGGGCCCAAAAGAAGATCAATGCTTAATTAATTTAATTAAAACAATTGATGGGCCTGATTCTAGCCAATTTCTTGCCCATGAAGACTTTTCAATGTGGAGTTGATTTCTTGGTCATAAAGACTTCCAATTTTGGGTTGATTTCTTGCCTATTATGTTCAAGATAATTAGTTGTCAATTTTATTCTTCTTTCCTTATTGTAAGGGGTTGACTTTCCTTTTTTCTTTTATAGGCTTAAATGGGCTTAATTGCTTAATTAATTATTTTCTTTTGCTGCTTAGTGCTTTCAGCTATATAAATCAGTGTAACCCTAACGGGAATTTAATTCATGATCAATAATATTTGTGAGAGTATTCTCTTTGGTTCTTCATAGAACTTTTGAACTTATCAGGATTTTTCTAGGGCGTTCTTCCTGGACTTATCAATCAATTCTTCCATTGTTGATTGTGGCGTCTTCACCATACCAAGGTTCTTGCTTCCATATAAGCAACGAGTTGAGGTTTCCATACAAATATGATTATAGGCGATCTTGGAACCCTACTTGATTCACGAGTTTCGTCAGTTCTTGGCGTGGTTCGTATCATGTCCTGCATTTCCTTCCATACAGAGCTTTATAAGGTGCCATGTCTATACTTGACTGGTAGCTATTATTATAGACAAATTCTACCAATGGGAGATGTTCCACCCAACTCTCCTCAAAGTCGATAATACAGCTTCTAAGCATATCTTTCAGCACCTGAATTACCCTTTCAGATTGTCCATCGGTCTGCGAATGGAAGGCTGTACTGAAGCCCAATCGAGTACCCAAAGCTTCATGTAATTTCTTCCAGAATCTTGATGTGAACCTTGGGTCCCTGTTTGATATAATGGATACAAGTACTTCGTGCAACCGGACTAGTTCCTTGATATACAGCTCTGCCAACCTATCCAATGAATAGTCCGTCCTGATTGTTAGGAAATGTGCTGACTTGGTCAATCGATCTACAGTCACCCAAATTGTATCATGTTTACTCCAAGTAAGAGGTAAACCTAAGACAAAATCTATAGTGATGCGATCCCACTTCCATTTCGGGATAGATATCGGCCGCAATAAACTTGAAATAACCTGGTGGTCCGCTTTCACCTGCTGGCCTGTCATGCATTTGCTCATTTAATCCATTACATCCTTCATACCGGACCACCAATATTGAGCCTTCAAGTCTCGGTACATCTTGGTGCTACTTGGGTGCATCGCATATGGGTTGCTGTAAGCTTCTGTCAAAATTGCCTTTCTCAACTCATCATCATCGGGGACACAAATCCTTTCTTTGAAGTACAAACAACCCCTTCTTATCGTAAAATCAGTCTCCTTCCCCTCTTGGATCTGTCTACCGATTGGCCCAAACTTTTCATCTTGCTTCTCCTTTTCTTGAATCTACTAAAGAAAACTAGGTCGCACTTGCAACTCTACCACTATTGCTTTGTCTTCCACCATCTTCAACTAGGCATTCATTACTCTTAAGGCAACCAAGAACTTTCTGCTCAATGTATCAACTACCACATTTGCTTTCCCTAAGTGGTAGTCAATGCTACAATCATAATCCTTAAGCAACTCCATCCATCTCCTCAGTCTCAAATTAAGCTCCCTCAGAGTGGGCAGATACTTGCGGCTTTTATGATATGTATATATATAACATCTCTCTCTGTATAAGTAATGCCTTCATAACTTCAAAGCAAAGACTATGGCTGCTACCTCTAGATCATGCGTCGGATAGTTTTGCTCATGATTCTTCAATTGTCTGGAAGCATAAACAACCATCTTTCTGTAAACCCTCAATTTTATTTACAGTTTACTAGTATTACTCCAGTAGTAGCTTTTAAAGTTGAATTTAATTTCGCATCGAGTAAGATGTCGATTAGAAGACCTAAGAGAATTAAGGAATGAGATTGAAGAGTTTTGAGTGAGATAAGCTTACTATCCAAAGTCAAAAAGTTAAAAAAAAAAATTCCTCCAATGAGAATTAGCCAAATGTGATAGAATTTATGGTGTTTAGTAAGCCATTTGGAACCCTTTGATTGGTGGATGGAATAAGTGGTTTTTAAAGTGACAAGTGGACCAATTAGCATTAAACTTATCCATTTAGGGGTCAAAATGGAATTAAGTAAAGTTTAAGGGTTTAAGTTGTAATTAAAAGTTCAAGTGGATGGAATAAGTGGTTTTTATAGAAAATTTCCCACTTTAAATAGAAGTTCTCTTATATCATTTCCATTGCTTTGCTCATTCAAAACCCGAAAGAATGAGAGGGTGAGGTGTTGACCATAAGGAAGAGAAGCAATCAAGGGAATCAAGCAATTTTCTTCAAGTCTTTCATCATCAAGTTTGTCATCAACCAAAGCTTTGTGTGCTAGTTTGGAGTAAGATTGGATTGTAAAGAGGTGAGGTTCTTATCTTGATTCTTTATGGATGAACTAGAAACCCATTTTTATCTTGTTTCAAAATCTTAATTTGAGTTTATGGATTGGAACTAGGTGGTTGGTTGGTGATGATTTTAGTGTGATTTGTGTGATAAAAATTGAAAAAAAAAATGAGTAGTCTAGTAAGGAGTAATTCACGGCTAAGATAGGGCTTTATGATCCTCTTTTTGATTCCATGTTTTGAGCTTAAATTTAAGCATATTTGAGACTAAAAAATCTTATAAAAGTGATATAATTGAATAAGCAGAAGTGTAGAGACAAGTTTAGTAATTTTAGTCTAGTTGAAGAATGTGAAGGAATCTCATGTAAAAGCATTCTTTTGATGCCTGAAATTAATATGTTTGATCATATTTGAGTGAAAGAATATTAGATGTGAAATAAATAAGTCGATTGCATGTTTTAGGTAAAAATGAGCATGAAAAAATATTGAAAAAAGGTAGTTTTTGGCTAGGAACGCTCACCAGTGTTCGTTTCTTTCTGAATTCACTTCATAGCTAACCTAAACGCGAGTTAGAGAGATGATTGGTGACAGGACCCTTCCCGAATCTCTCATCTGGACCTGTGAAAGACCCCGTAGCACCCTGACAGGACCCCAACAAACCTTAACTTTAGCCTGAAGAAATTCTGTCAGAACACCGATACTTAGTTAAAACTTATTTTTAATCTATTTATTAGGTGGCAAGTGTAAAAATTTTTCTTTTTTCTGATGAAAATCCGGCAGCATGCCAACTGTTTATTGAACTATGCCAATTTTGCAATTTCAAAAGCAATTTAAAGACATTTCTACAGCACGCAATCTCCGCTACCAGGGGCCTCAAGCTCTCATCCAAAATCAATCACAACATAAATCATCACATTTATGAAATTGATGAAAACCTAGAATTTTATTTTCAAAACATTTTCATAAAACGTGCATCCAATAACTGATATTTATGTTTACTAATTTACATCATTTACACCATGATTTATATACAACACATGCATGGCAAAATTTGAGCTATACAATGGGGTATAGTCGTCCATCAGTCTATTCGCATGTCAGTCTAAGCCTCGTCTGCTAGATGACTCACTCCAGCACCTGAGGGAACAATTTAAAAAACATATGAAAAACAAACGGTGAGTATAACTCAATGAGATAAACCTTAAACAGCTTATTGAACTAAAATATTTTTCTGAAATACTTTTTAACATTTCAAATAAAATTGTTTCTGAAAAATCATTTCAACTTTTTTTCAAATACTTATTTTGAATTCTAGCCTTGATGGTAACCCAGGGAAACTACTCTTATCGTGGCAGTGTAAATCTCTAGCTAGCCACTAGAAATTAAGGAACTTACCCTGTGTAGTCACCAATGCGCGAACTCTAGGCACCCGTTATCCTTATGCTATCGGTTTGAACTACATTACTATAAACGTGCAGAGAGTGACTCAACTGACTCTTTCCCTCTCAGTTAGTAATTTTCTCACATCTACTATGCATGCCTAGAGCATTCTACTAGGTAAAAACTGGGGTTAGGATAAACCATCAGCATAATAAAATAATTTTCTAGATATTCTCAATTAATCTCGTTTTAAGGCAAAAAGCCTAAAAACTTAAACTTTTCATGAGTTCTTTACATGAATACTTATTCAACTTAACAATTCCTATCATAAGATCTAAATATACAACAATACACCAATCAATTACATAATGAAATAAGGGTATATAATCATAATATAACTTAAAACAAACTACGCTTAGTAAGGTGAGATTTCTACTCACAAAACACCTTCCGATCGAAAGCGAATTTCCTTCGAAGATCTTCGATACTTTTCTCCTTCACCCTATTACATCCAATACTCATTTAGAATCAATAAATTTATTGAACAAAGCTATAAATTGATTATAGCACAGCTAACTTTATAAAAGTCATTTTTCACCTAAATTTCACAATTAAGTTTTAACTCATCCGAGGCTTTCCAATTCCAATTTCTTTTTACGAAACCTATTTATTATCACCTAAAAACATCCCAGAAAGCTCAAAATAATTTTCTGAAGTTTGGAACGAAAAATGCCCGATTTAGACCCCTTAGGCCGAATGCATGCTAGAGAGAAATCTCTAGCTTTTCATCATTCCATTTTCATTCCAATCACCTTCCTAACTTACGTTTAGGTCAGCCATGAAGCGAATTAGGAAAGAAACGACCGCTGGGTAGGCATTTCTAGCCAAAAACCATACTTTTTCAACATTTTTTGAAGTCAAATTTTAACTCACTTACACCCTAGGCTCAATTCTTTCACACTTAAGGTTCTTTTACTCAAATATGATGAAACATAATCAATTCAAGCATTAAAAGTGATGTGAACCCGTAGGATTGAAACCTTAGAACCCACAAACAAATCAATAAACACCCCAAGAAAGCTAAGAATCAGATTTTAATTATTCCAGACCCGTTGAAAACTCGTTTCAAGAACCCGGGTTGATAGTAAGAACGCCACAAAGGTTTGATCCTTTGATAAGTTCTAAGTTCATTCAAGAACAAGAAGAGGAAACAAATTCTCTCAATTCTTTTAATTGATGGATGCTAGAAAACTAATACAAAATTAGGGTTTTGCCTTATTTATATTAAGGCTAAATAAAATAAACTACTCCTAAATGGGTCCAAACCCTAATTGGCTTCAAAGGCCCATTAATTAAAATAAACCCAATATGATATCTAATTAAATGAGACCCAAAACTAATCAAATTAACCCCTCATACATGAACAGTAACCCCATTAATAAAAGTCACAAATAAGGCCTCTTGATTACAAAAACTCTAGCCCAAATTACACATAAACTTATTTAAAAAAATAATTGCTTTGGAAGTTCACACAATAAGACTCCAACAGCCATGATGCCAATCCACACGTCCAATGCTTCAAATGCTAGGCCATTTTCTCCCCGACTTCAATTACATGAACGAAGGATGGTTCCACCTTGTTCAAGCCCATCTTGAATGTTGTTGGCATCTTGCTAGTTGCACTTTTATCCCAAGTAGATTGCATGAATCCTTGCATTGCTTCTTTGATCTTCTTCGCTCTTGATCTTGTTATTGGCCCATCCGGAATGTGCAAAGGATCCTTCTTATTCTTGTCAACCAACCCACCTTGGTACTCATCATTCCCCCTCTCCTCAAAAGGATTCGACCTCGAATTGTCACCTACATCAAAAGGAGAAAGATCAGCAATATTAAAGGTAGCAGACATATTATACTCACCTGGAAGATCCCCTTTATAGGCATTATCATTTATTTTCTCGAGAATTTAGAATGGTCCATCTCCTCTTGGATGCAACTTTGTTCTTCTATAGTTTGGGAACCTCTCTTTACGCATGTGAACCCAAACCCAATCACCTGGTTCAAAGGTCACTCGCCTTCTTCCTTTGTTGGCTTGAGACGCATATTGTTCATTCTTCTTTTTAACTGAAGCCGTACCCTCTCATGTAGTGACTTCACTAATTCTGCTCTCTTTTTCCCATCCAAACTACCCCTTTCATTAACAGGTAATGGCATCAAATCCAAAGGAGTAAGTGGATTAAAACCATAAACGATTTCAAAAGGAGAATAAGAAGTAGTAGAATGCATGGTCCTATTGTATGCAAACTCTACAAATAGCAAGCAATCCTCCCAAGTTTTCAGGTTTTTATGAATGATAGTGCGCAAGAGCTGTGTTAAAGTCCTGTTAACTATCTCAGTTTGTCCATCGGTTTGTGGATGACAAGTGGTGGAGAATAAAAACTGAGTGCCTAACTTATCCCACAAAACTTTCTAAAAGTAGCTAAGGAACTTAACATCTCTGTCTGACACAATACTCTTGGGTACACCATGGAGTCGCACTATCTCCCTAAAAAACAAGTCAGCTATATTCACAGCATCATCAATTTTATGACATGGAATGAAGTGTGCCATCTTACTAAACCTATCAACGACCACGAAAATAGAATCCCTACCCTTTTTAGTTCAAGGCAGCCCCAAAACAAAATTCATAGAAAGATCTACCCAAGGTTGACTAGGAACGGGTAAAGGTGTATACAACCCATGTGGCAAAACCTTAGACTTGGCCTTTTTGCAAGTAACGCATCTATCACAAATGCGAATGACATCTCTCCTCATCTTAGGCCAAAAGAAATGCTCATGCAAGATTTCTAATGTTTTCCTAACACCAAAATGACCCATTAGACCCCCACCATGTGCCTCACGCACCAATAACTCACGCATAGAACAGTTAGGCACACACAATTTGCTTTCCCTAAAGAAATAACCATCATGCTTGTAGAATTTGTCAACAACTCCTTTATCACAAACAACTCCTTTATCACATGCCATGTACACAACAGAAAAATCAATATCATTTGCATACATTTCTTTCACATATTCAAATCCAAGCATTTTGGCACTCATAGAAGTAAGAAGCACGTACCTCCTCGACAAAGCATCAACAACTATATTCTCCTTACCTAGTTTATACTTAATGACGTAGGGAAAAGTCTCGATATACTCCATCCATCTAGCATGCCTTTTATTCAATTTACCTTGCCCCTTGAGATGTTTCAAAGACTCATGGTCGGTGTGGATCAAAAACTCCTTAGGCCACAGATAGTGTGGCCACATCTCCAAAGCCCTAACAAGAGCATAAAGCTCTTTGTCATAAGTGGGATAATTCAAGGCTGCCCCACTTAATTTCTCACTGAAAAATGCTATGGATCGCTCTTCCTGCATCAAAACGGCTCCAATCCCTGTTCCTAAGGCATCACATTCAATCTCAAACGTTTTGTTAAAATCTGGTAATGCTAACACAGGTGCAGAACATAACCTATCTTTGATATGATTAAATACATTTTTTTGATCAACGCCCCAATGAAATCCAACATTCTTTTTAACAATTTCAGTGAGTGGTGCTGTGATAGTGCTAAAATCTTTCACAAATCGTCTATAAAAACTAGCTAGACCATGGAAATTTCTTACCTCAGTGATGCTTTTAGGAGTTGGCCACTCCTTAATGGCTTGAACTTTCTCTTCATCCACCTTAATACCTTTTGAGCTAACAACATAACCAAGAAACACAACATTTTCCATGCAAAATGTACATTTCTTAAAATTGGCATACAACTTTTTTTGTCTTAAAACCTCAAAAACACTTCTCAAATGCATAACATGCTCATCAAGACTCTTGCTGTACACTAGGATATCATCGAAATACACAACCACAAATTTACCTATGAATGCACGCAAAACAAGGTTCATTAACCTTATGAAAGTGCTAGGTGCATTAGTGAGACCAAATGGCATTACCAACCACTCATACAAACCATATTTAGTTTTAAAAGCAGTTTTCCACTCATCTCCCTCTTTCATCCTAATTTGATGGTATCCACTTTTAAGATCAATTTTACGAAAAATGCATGACCCATGCAACTCATCAAGCATGTCATCTAACCTAGGTATTGGATGACGATACTTTACCGTTATGTTGTTAATTGCCCTACAATCAATGCACATTCTCCATATTCCATCTTTTTTCGGAACCAATAGGACAGATACAGCACATGGACTCATACTTTCTCTCACGTACCCTTTGCTCATCAATTCCTCGACTTGCCTTTGAAGTTCTTTTGTTTCCTCTGGATTACTTCTATAGGTTGGTCGATTTGGAATAGCCGCTTCCGGTACTAAATCAATTTGATGCTTAATGCCTCTAATGGGTGACAATCCATTAGACATCTCCTCAGGAAACACGTCTTCAAATTCCTGCAACAAAGAAATAGCTTTACTAGGAAGGGATTTGTTAGTTTCATCAAGACTTAGATATGATTCTTTGTAGACAAGCAAGATCATAGAATGACCTGCTATGAAAGCTCTATTAACCTCCTTTTCTTTCTCAAAAAAACTCAATTTTGTTTTTCCACTCCTCTCTATATGCTCTTTTTCTTTTCCCTCTTGTGGTCTCTCTCTTTTCTCACCCTTATCAGTCACCTCTCCCTTTTCTTTTCCACTCATTTTTCTTCTAGATGTTTCAGCCTCACTCTCATTTTTCCTCTCTATTTTTTCCTCTTGTATCCCAACCTCATTCTTTCTTTTGCGCTCAACCTCTCCTTTCAATTTCATTTGATCTTCAAAAACTTGTTTTGGGGTTAATGGAACAAGTGTAATGGATTTTCCATCTTTAACAAAGCTGTACCTATTCTTAGACCCATCATGCATCACTTTCCTATCATACTGCCATGGCCTCCCCAACAAAATATGGCCAGCATGCATAGGAACCACATCATAAAGCACCTCATCTCTATACCTCCCTATGGTAAAAGCTACCACAACTTGATTATTAACCTTGACCTCTCCACACTCATTCAACCACTGTAATTTATAAGGTCTAGGATGTTTTAGTGTAGGCAAGTTTAATCTTTCAACAAGGGTGGTGCTAGCTACATTGGTGCAACTTCCTCCATCTATGATCATACTACACACCTTGTCATTAACATGACATCTAGTATGAAATATGTTCTCTCTTTGCTGCTCCATTTCATCTACCGTAACTTGTGCATTAAGAGCACGCCTAGCAACAAGAGTTTCACCTTCTACAGGGTATTCCACTCCCTTCTCATCACTAGCATCAACCAACTCAGGCATATCATCACTATCATCTTCAGTTTCCACCTCCCCATGGTCGCGCAAGATCATTGTTCTATTGTTTGGACATTGAGATGCAATGTATCCCATACCCAAACATTTGAAACATTTGATATTCCTAATTCTTAGATGGTTGGTCTTCGGCCTTTGTTTTGTTTTTGCTAGCTTCTCCTTCTTTCCCTTTAGGTGGCTCATTTTTTCCCTTTGAAACAACCCTGTCATTCTTCTCATTATCACCCCACTTCGATTTCCAAAGAGTTGTGGAATGCGAAGAGTATCTTGCTGCCCCCTTTTTCTTCAATTGTCTCTCCACCTTCATAGCCATGTGTACCATGTCCTCCAACTCCACATAGTGCTGCAACTCTACTACATTAGCAATATCCCTATTTAAACCATTCAAAAATCTTGCCATAGTGGCTTCCCTATCCTCCTCAACATTAGCTCTAATCATGGCAACCTCCATCTCCTTGTGATAGTCTTCCACACTCCGTGAACCTTGTGTAAGACTTTGAAGGTTTTGATAAAGATCTCTATAGTAGTGTGTGGGTATGAATCTCTTCCGCATTAGAGCCTTCAATTCTCCCCAAGTTTCAACACGTCTCTCAAGATTTCTCCTTCTATTTGTCGGTAGTTGATCCCACCAGATGATTGCATAATCTGTAAATTCAATTACTGCAAGCTTCACTTTCTTCTCCTCAGAATAGTTATGACAATCAAAGATCAACTCAACCTTTTTCTCCCATTCTAGGTACACTTCAGGATCGTTTCTACCTTGGAAAGATGGTATTTTCATTTTAATGTTCCCAAAGTTTCTATCTACCTCATCTCGACCCCGAATGTTTCTCCTAGGACCTCTTCCACCACGCCTACCCCACCTAGGCCTAAACCTTTCCATCTCAATTTCAGATTCTGGGTCATTCTCCCCTCCACTTTCAGTTTCTGTTTCTTCCACACCTAAAGGATCATGCCCACGCCTATTTTGACCATTTCGTTCCCGATTAGGCTGCCATCTTTGGATTCTAGCTATAGCTTCATCTTGTCGGTCCATTCTATCCCTTATCTCTCCAAAAACCACATTCATTCGCTCAAATTGTTGATGTATGGCTTGAAACGTAAAGAATGTGTTGTCAATTTTAGGACTTGAGTTTGAGTCATTAGTGCCTGACATTTTGATGTAAGCTGCAAGGAAAATAATAATGTCCACAATCCTCACGTGTTTGCACTCCACTCGTGTTTCACTCTAATACTTCCCTTTTTTTTTTCACTCTCTGTTTTCTCTTTCAAGTTCTTTAAGAACTACTGAACTCAATCAAGAACTCGACCCGTGTGTTATTCCGACCAATAAAAGTTCAAGAAACAAGCCAAAAAGTCCAAATCAATTAAAACCAGTGACTGAAATAAGATAAAAGCAAGATACGAATAAATCAAAGAAAGCGCACAAGAAAAAGATGACTAACTCAATCAAGAAGACAAAATAAGAACAAAAAGAAATTTATGAATTGGAGAATAGGTGTGAAATTAATTTGTGAACAGATCAACATAAGACAGCCCACACACGATTCATTGACATGAAATCCAAATAAGAACTTATGTATATGCAATCTCACAATAACACTTGCAATAAGAGATTTTCATTCCAAGAATCATCAAAGAATTAATCCAAGAAGCACTGACTTTTTTTTTCTTTTTTTTTTTTTTAAATTTTCGTGCCTTTTTTTTTTTGGAATAGGATTGAAGATGCAATAAGTAGAATATCAAGAAAGAAAACAATCAAGACGAATTCAAGAATATGTAAACCTAATTGCAGAAGCTAAGAATAATTAAAGATAATGAAACAAACAAACCTGATTTTTGGAACCGAAGCTCTGATACCAATTGATGTGAACCCGTAGGATTAAAACCTTAGAACCCACAAACAAAACAATAAACACCCCAAGAAAGCCAAGAATCAGATTTTAATTATTCCAGACCCGTTGAAAACTCGTTTCAAGAACCCGGGTTGATAGTAAGAACACCACAAAGGTTTGATCCTTTGATAAGTTCTAAGTTCATTCAAGAACAAGAAGAGGAAACAAATTCTCTCAATTATTTTAATTGATGGCTGCCAGAAAACAAATACAAAATTAGGGTTTTGCCTTATTTATATTAAGGCTAAATAAAATAAACTACTACTAAATGGGTCCAAACCCTAATTGGCTTCAAAGGCCCATTAATTAAAATAAACCCAATATGATATCTAATTAAATGAGACCCAAAACTAATCAAATTAACCTCTCATACGTGAACAGTAACCCCATTAATAAAAGTCACAAATAAGGCCTCTTGATTACAAAAACTCTAGCCCAAATTACACATAAACTTATTTAAAAAAATAATTGCTTTGGAAGTCCACACAATAAGACTCCAACAGCCATGATGCCAACCCACACGTCCAATGCTTCAAATGCTAGGCCATCTTCTCCCCTACTTCAATTACATGAACGAAGGATGGTTCCACCTCGTTCGAGCCCATCTTGAATGTTGTTGGCGTCTTGCTAGTTGCACTTTTATCCCAAGTAGATTGCACGAGTCCTTGCATTGCTTCTTTGATCTTCTTCGCTCTTGATCTTGTTATTGGCCCATCCGGAATGTGCAAAGGATCCTTCTTATTCTTGTCAACCAACCCACCTTGGTACTCATCAAAAAGAACCCTTCACCATAAGATTCATTCATGCCCTTCAACTAACTTAAAAACACTAGATTTGCCTCTATATTTTAGCTTTTTTTCAATTCTATGACTCTATAAGGTTTCTTAACGTCTAAAATGCATAAATCAAGCCTCAAATGATTGAAATCTAAATGGGTTACACAAACCCTATGATGGCCGAATTCATCATCACTATAGAGCCATCACCATACTTTGAATTTTAAGACAACAATCACACCTAATATGTCATACTAACCAACCTAGATCAAACCCCTAGCCTCAAATTTAATTTTTGAAGCAAGATTAAAATGGGTTTCTATATGATCTAGGTAACTTAACACAAGAAAACACACTTACTGTTACGAACAAGGGAGTTACACCAAGTGACCCATTACATGTTCCAGTTAGGCCAATAACAAGGGCAAGGGCTAAGAGATTCAAGGAAGCACTAAATGGCCTGATTCAAGACACTTGGGCTGATTCCGACTTAATAAAGTCCAAGATGAGCCCATATGAAGACCAAGGCCTAATGAACATCATCAAGGCAATTAATTGGGCTGAATAGGAGTTGACTTGGGTGTGTGGCAGAAAGCTTGAGCGTGTGGCACAAGCAAGAAGATTCAATTAAAGTTGTTTCCTTTTTAGATTTTCAATGAATAATGAATTGATTTGTTTCCCAAATTAAGAGGCTGATTTGCTTTAATTTCAGCCTTCCAAATAGGGATTAAGTCAATTAGTTGATTGATTTAGTTTTAATTAGTTTCTTGTTTTGTAAGGCAATTAATGGCCGAATATTTTATTTCTTTTTGAAAAGGCATATAGCCTCTCTTTTCTTTTAGGGTTTTAGTTTATAAAGAACAAAAAGGATGTAATATGGCAGATCAGAAACTGAGTGAAAATTGAGAGCTTAATTTCTCTTTTGTTCTTTGAGAACTAATTGAAACTTATTAGATTTCTTTGTGGCATTCCTCCTTTTGACTTATCAATCGAATACTCCATCCTCGATTGTGGCGTCATCCTTACACCAAGGTTCACATCTCATTATAGGTGTTGGGTCGCGGTTTCCATTCAAACCAGATATTAGAACGGTCCTAGGCCTCAATTGTGCTACAACTGACGAGGTTCGCATCACCTACCCCTATTTTTCTCTCGGTTTGGATGGCAAAAGAATGAAGAGAATGACTTGATTTCAGCTTTATATAGTGGAGTAGCAATTGCAATTTGGTCCCGCTTGAAAATTATCAAAATAGTCCTTAAACCTTTCTTAATCTCATCTTAACCCCTTATTATTGATCACTTCCTATTGATCCACTTGTCACTTTAAAAATCACTAATTCTTCCACCAATCAAATGGCTCCAATTGGCTCACTATGTGATGCGGTTCAAGGTGTGTCTCCAAAGGATCCAATTCAAATCCCTATCGAACCAGTTACGAGGGCTCGAGCTAAGAAGTTCAAGGAAGCACTTAACGGGCTGATTCAAGAAGTTTACACTCAAATACAATCATGGAAGCCCATTGAGAGAGGCCCACGTGAGCAACTAAAAGGTGTTAACTTGATCCAAGTTCTAGAGGATTCCAGCCCAAGTCAAACCTAATCTTTGCATTTAATGGGCGTGTATCTTTGGCATGAATTGCCCTACCATAATGAGAGAAGAGTCAACTCTTCTATTTAGATTTCTAGTAAAATCAGGAATAATAATTAGAATATTAGATTTTTCCTTTTTGTCTTAGGCGTGATTTTTTCTTTGATTTTAATGCTTGTAATTTTCGAATTTGGACTTGTATTTTTCAGCCTATAAATAGATGTAATATCAATGAAGAAAGGGGAAGTCATTTTTCATGGTATTTGTGAGAATGAATTTCTCTTTGGTTCTTTGAACAACTTTCGAACTTATCGAAATTATCCGTGGCGTTTAAAACCTTCGACTTATCAATCAAGCCTCCATTGTTGATTATGGCGTCTTCACCATACCAAGGTTTTTACCTCGTCATAGGTAACGGGTCGCGATTCTATCCTACGAACTTGTCTTAGAAAATAGTCTTGATTTCTTCTCTTGATTACGGGTTTCATCACGGGTTGGCGGGGTTCGTATCACTATGCTCCACATTTTCTATCACACTTGGTTAGATGTCATTGGTGGAAATTTTTTACTTTTCAACTTTGAAAAGTAAACTCGTCTCATTTTATACTCCCCTATAACATTTCCTAGTACTCTTGGATCATCTAATCTACATCCTATTCTCAATGCAAACATATATTTAACTTTAAAAACTATTTTCGGGACTATACTAACCAGTATCGAGGGTTTACAATTGGAGTGAAAACGAAATGAAGAAAACCTACGAATTGCTCCCTAGGTAGGATTCGGCCAAAGGGGGTCTTATTTCGGGATTTTTCGTTTTGAACTTCAGAAAATTATTTCGAGCATATTAGGGTGTTCCTAGGTGATAATAAATAGGATTCGTAAAAAGAAATTGGAATTCGAAAACATCGAATGAGTTAAAACTTAGTTACGAAGGTTTAGGCGTAAAGGAGATTATATAGAGTTAGTTGTATTAGAAGTTATTTATAGCTTTGTATTAGTGAATTCTATGATTCTAAATAAGTATCCGATGTTTTAGGGTGAAAGCGGAAGGTATCGGAGGCTTTCGAAGGAGAATCGTTATTTGTCAGAGGGCGTTTCATGAGTAGAAAGCTAGTTATTTAAAGTGTTATTTTATTTGTTTATTATTTCTTAATATATATGAATGAATGTATTTTATTCTCTACTCATATGAATTATTTCATTATGTAATGAAGTTGTTTATTAAATTTACATTATGATTCTAGCATGTGAGTTTTCAGTTGGATATATATTTATATCAAGAACATGCTAGAAGTAAAGATTTTAGGCTTTTTGCCTTAAAAAATGAGTTTATTTGAGAATATTGAGAAAAATATTTTATTAGGTCTATGGTTTACCCTAACTCTAATTGAGCGCCCAGTTGAGTACCCTATACGTATACGGTAGATGTGAGAGAGTCTGTTACAAATGCTGCTCCACATGCCACTTGTCACGACCCGGGACCTGGGCCGTGGCAGAATCGTAATTATCAATAAAATAGAAATTTTTAATTTTTAATAATATAAAGCAAATTTTCCTGTTTTAGATACTCAGAAGTACCCAAAATAAAACATTGTGAACGATGAAATGAAATTATTCAAAACAAAAACACTCTAGATTAATCTCGGTGGGGACCATTCCCACAGATATGTGAACACCTGCTAGAAATCATAGATTCAGAGTAAATATTAAAATCATCAACACTTAGTCGTGCAATCAACTTATCATAATTAAGAATTCAAATTCATTTTTAATTTCAAATTAAGTTCCAACACTCTGGTGTTCTTAACACAATGTCTTAAATACAACGAATGCAAGTCCCTTAAATGAGTTGCAAGAACATTCAATTCTAAATACTAAACTTGAAATGAAATAACTAAACATCCATATCACGGGCATAATCCCTGATTTCTTTGGTTCTCTACCTAATCCGCCTGATGGTCACCTAAGTCACCCTGCACATTTCCTGGAATAAATAAAAGATAAATAAATGAGGGGTGAGCTAGTGCTCAATAGGATTTTATTCCCGATAAGGTTTTGAAAACCGATTTCTAAAATCATTATTAAAAACTCTATATGCTTAACTGTTTAATAAATTAAATAAACCATTCCATAAAATATATATAGGCTACCAGAATCGTCATACAACATTTAAGTGTTTATATAAACTCATGTCATTTTCACAACAAGGTAAATCCCGTCCTCTAGTCATATACCCGGTGGCCTACAGATTTCAGTAAATTATTTTGAACAAGAAAACAACATTTGGCACACCGTGACCCTGGTAGTAATACCAGAAAATACCCTGCGCAATAACCCGCGCAGTGACCCCGACTTAAAGTCGTATCATATGGATAACAGAAAATACCCTGCGCAGTAACCCGCACAGTAACCCCGACATAAAGTCGTATCATTAAAATAACTATTAATAGCATCACACAATGACTAGGACGGTGGATTTCAACCTTATTTAAGTTAACCAAACGATTCAGATAGTTTATCATGCAATCAATGCACTATATATTTATAATTCAATATCCCGAAATCTTTCCTTTTTATTTATAAAATTTCGGCAGCATAACAGCTGCTAATCCAATAAACCAAAATTTATAAACCTGTCATAAGGTCACCAATTTTTCACCAAAAAACCACAAATGCTTCCAAATGCAATCCACAATATATATCCGCATATAATCAACATACGTTCAAAATTATACATATATAATAAATAAATTCCACTTTAACATAACAATTACTAAAAGATTAGGATAGAAATCCTACCTTAATATAAGCTATTTGTCACTCCAAAAAACCTCGATTCCTAAAGTAATTTTCGCCGTTTCGAATTGAATCTACAAAGTAACGAAATATAAATAATTTTTAACACGGCTACCCGATAGATAAAATATCCCTAAAATGAATTCTACACTTAAAAACGAGTCCGTAGATGCGTCCGGGACTAAATTTCGAGTTCGGGAGATCGAAAAACTCACATTCGCCGTACACGGCGACCGGCGGCAACTTTCCGGCGCCGGATTCCGACAACCACGGTGGCATGACGTGCGGCTAGGCGGGTTTTGTTGCCCTCGACATGCTTGTCACGAAAATGGGGTTGGTCGGAGTCAAAATTGCCTAGTTTCGCCGGGATCTAGAAAAATAAAAGTTGGTTAATGGCAGACCTTCCTTTGCTGAAACGAACCCCCAAACGATGATAAAAATTTGACAAAATTGGTACCTATAGAATCTACGTCGCACGAGCTTTCCAACGGTACCAAATTTGGGCAAAACGGAGGTCGGACGAGGTCGGAACGACGAGTCAAAGTCGGGCTCGCGAAACTGGAGCGGCTGGAGAGAAAAACGAGGAGAGAGAGAGAACTGGTCGGCTGGAGGTTGAAGAAGGGAGATGTAATCCGGCCAAATTACAGTTTGACCCCTCAACTGTTTAAAAATTACAATTTTAATTTAAAACTTTAAAATTCTAACATTTTGATCCTTACACTTTTACACAAATTTTTCATAATATTTTCAATTTCACCCTTTATAAAATTTAAGGTTTTACATTCTACCCTCCTTAAAGGAATTTCGTCCCGAAATTCAAAGTGCAACTTCAAGTCGAATTTCACACAGATGAGGGTACTTATGACACATCTCTGACTCCAGCTCCCAAGTAGTTTCATTTTCAGTATGATTCTGCCACAATACCTTGACCATAGGTATTTCTCTATTTCATAACACTTTCATCTCTTTCATCAGGATCCGTACCGGTTGTTCTTCATACGTCACATTATCTTATATAGGAATCCTAGTGTAGGAAACAATGTGAGACGGTCTGTAGCGCATTTCCTCAACATAAAGTTTAGCTGGCTCAACGAGCTTGTAGTCATTTCTTATGGGTATAAAGTGAGCTGTCTTAGTCAATCGATTCACAATGACCTATGCTGCATCATGCCTATATGAGGTCAAAGGTAATCCCGTCACAAAGCCCATAGTGATCCTGTCCCACTTCCATTATGGAATCGGTAATGGTTGAAGTAACCCCGACGGTCACTGATGCTCGGCTTTTACCTGTTGACATATCATGCACTTAGCAACAAACTGAGTTACACCTTGCTTCATTCCGGACCACCAGTATTGTCTCTTCAAATCGTTATACATCTTTGTGCTTTTAGGATGCACTGCGAATTTTGACTCATGAACCTTGATCAAAACAGCTTCTTTAAGCTCCGTATTGTTAACAACTACCAATTTTCCATGGTGGTACAAAAATCCGGCTGTCTTAATCTCCCAATTCTCTAATTTTCCTCCATTTTGTAGACGATTCCAAGTAGTCCTTAATTCCTCATCTTGCCACTGGCTTTGTTTAACAAGTTGTAGGGTACTAGGAGTGGCCACCACTTTTCCCCCTTGCATCAGAACAGCACCTAAACTAGTGTCTGAGGTATCTGTATACACCACATAGAGTTCGTTACTATTTGGTACGGTAAGAACAGACGCTACAGTCAACCTTTGGTTTAGCTCCAGAAAAGCAGCTTCACATTCTTTATCCCATAAAAACTTTACATCCTTTCTTGTCAACTTGATCAATAACATAGCAGTTCTCGAGAAGTTCTCAACGAAACGACAATAATAACCAGCTAGACCAAGAAAACTACGAACTCCCGTTACATTCTTTGGTCGTTCCCATTCGAGAACAGCTTCTACCCCTGCTGGATCCACGGATATTCCTTCTTGAGAGATCACATGACCCAAGCATTTGACCTCAGTTAACCAGAAGTCACACTTGTCTTTCTTTGCATACAGCTGGTTCTCCCTAAGCGTTTGTAGGACTATCCTTAAATGTTCTGCATGTTTCTCTCGAATCTTAGAATAAATCAAAATGTCATTAATAAACACCACCGCAAATTTATCCAAGAACGGTCTAAAAATCCGATTCATAAGATTCATAAAAACTGCAGGGGCATTAGTTAACCCAAACAACATAACAAGAAACTCAAAATGACCATAACGGGTTCGAAAAGCTTTTTTTTTTTTTTTTTTTTTTTTTTTTTTTTCCAATTGATCAAACAACTCATCTATCCTGGGCAAGGGATATTTGTTCTCCACTGTTAGCTGATTCAATTTTCGATAATCCACACAAAGTCTCAAGGAACCTTTTGCTATCTTTGCAAACAAAACAGGGGCTCCCCAAGGGGAAATACTTTCCCGAATAAAACCCTTCTCTAGAAGCTCTTCCAATTGTTTCCTCAATTCCCCCAACTCTGCTGGTGTCATGCTATAAGAAGTTATGAAAATTGGTTGAGCTCTAGAAATTAAATCAATACAGAACTCAATCTCCCTATTCGGTGGTAACCCTGGTAACTCAT
Organism: Dimocarpus longan; assembly: GCA_022984855.1. Taxonomy (NCBI): domain Eukaryota; kingdom Viridiplantae; phylum Streptophyta; class Magnoliopsida; order Sapindales; family Sapindaceae; genus Dimocarpus; species Dimocarpus longan. The sequence goes on from CM041021.1 coordinate 11,182,337, forward strand.
CAGGAAACACATTTGGGTACTCCTCAACTACATACAATGGAGAATACTGGTTCACCATCCCCGTTTCTCCATTAATAGCAAACAAACTCCCATAAGTATCCAGTATTCTTCTCTCACCTAACAATGGTTTCAAAATTGGACTTGGTTGCCACACCCCGTGAGTCGCTTGATAAACGACCTTACCATTCTTTGTGTGAAGTATCACTCTCTCATTATAACAATCAATTTTTTGCCCGATACTTAGCTAACCAATCCATACCAAAAATCGCTTCAAATCACAATCAAATCATCAGAAAACCTATTACCACCTATACCAGTGCTCACTGCGTACAAAAAGTTGTCAAATCATGAACTCTACCCAAAGGGGTTCTTATACTCAAAGGCATACTAAGGTTCTCAACACCCAATCCTAAAATATTTGCGAACAACATGAATATAAAAGAATGGGTTGAACCAGTATCAAGTAAAGCATGAGTTCAAGAACGAGAGATAAGAATCATACCATTAATTACCCCTCTGCCAGATTGATCATATGTTTCTTCAGCAGTGGCAGCATAAGCTTGTCCGGCCTTCCCCTTTCCTTTTCCTCTCCCATTCCCTAAATGACTTCCACTAACACTGGAACCCATATTGTAGTCACGATTACCCTGACTCCCCGATGCTTGTGGGTTCCGAAAACTCTGAGGAACATTCTGATTAAACCCTATGGTAGGAGGGCGGTATTGATAATGGTATTAAGGAAGAGAGGTGAAAGCTGGAGATGATGTATGTGACTGATTTGGCACGGGCTGACCCTGGAAGGAAACGGAATCTGAACGACTCCCTGAAACTCTCTTATGGAATGATAACGACCTCTTCGGATAAGGGCAAGCTCTCTTTAAGTGATGCTATTGTCCACAATTTAAGCAATTCTCGTATGGCGCACTTCGTCCGGAGGATCAGCTACTGGTGCCACTCCCACTAGTAGTATTACTATTTCCATGTCATCCCCCTTGATTCTTCTGAGTCATTTTCCTATCTCCACTGCTACGATTTTGATTTCAATGGGATGAACCATCTCTAACGATTGTTTCAGCTAAGGTGGCTGCAGCTAAGCAATCTGTGATCTTTTTAAATTCTTGAGTATAGATTTTGCTCCTTATTGTAGGCCTCAAATGCATCAAAAACTTTGATAGTAACAAGGACTCATCAGCTCTACCTGCATATTAGGATAACTTCATAAACCTCGTATAATATTTGTTCACAGTCATCTCTCCTTGCCCAATAGTCTCAAACATGTCAACTAGTGCCCGTTTGTGACTTGTGTTGAAATAGTTATCACAGAACAACTCTTCGATAGCATCCTAATCTATACCCGCAAGATCACAGTGGGCTCTCAAATTTTCCCACCATATAATTGCGTCACCAGTTAGTCTGTAAACAGCAAAATCCACCCAGAACTCTTTAGGGGTATCAACCTGGAAAAAAAAAAAAAAAAAAAAAAATCTCTTAATTGCTCTCAACCATCTATCAACGGCTATAGGGTCCTGTCGGCCATCAAACGAAGTATCAAAAATTCTACAAAAATCTTTCAACCTTTCATTTTTGTTCTTGACCCAAGGGGCATGAAAGGCAGACATCGCCATAAAAGTTTCAAAGAAATTGGCCATCTGTTCACTCTTAGGTTACGACGAGGGTGGACTATCAATCCTAGACTCTTGTCCTCGGATTCTCCTTCTCGGAGACATTTTCTCAACCTAAAATCTAAACACCAGAGTATTAACAAAATAACGATGCCGACTAAGTAAAATATCATCCATCTACTCTAGTAGGTGTCACATTTCGAGGTATGAAAAACCAAATGCTCTGATACCACTTTTCTGTCACGACCCGGGACCTGGGCCGTGGCAGAATCGTAATTATCAATAAAATAGAAATTTTTAATTTTTAATAATATAAAGCAAATTTTCCTGTTTTAGATACTCAGAAGTACCCAAAATAAAACATTGTGAACGATGAAATGAAATTATTCAAAACAAAAACACTCTAGATTAATCTCGGTGGGGACCATTCCCACAGATATGTGAACACCTGCTAGAAATCATAGATTCAGAGTAAATATTAAAATCATCAACACTTAGTCGTGCAATCAACTTATCATAATTAAGAATTCAAATTCATTTTTAATTTCAAATTAAGTTCCAACACTCTGGTGTTCTTAACACAATGTCTTAAATACAACGAATGCAAGTCCCTTAAATGAGTTGCAAGAACATTCAATTCTAAATACTAAACTTGAAATAAAATAACTAAACATCCATATCACGGGCATAATCCCTGATTTCTTTGGTTCTCTACCTAATCCGCCTGATGGTCACCTAAGTCACCCTGCACATTTCCTGGAATAAATAAAAGATAAATAAATGAGGGGTGAGCTAGTGCTCAATAGGATTTTATTCCCGATAAGGTTTTGAAAACCGATTTCTAAAATCATTATTAAAAACTCTATATGCTTAACTGTTTAATAAATTAAATAAACCATTCCATAAAATATATATAGGCTACCAGAATCGTCATACAACATTTAAGTGTTTATATAAACTCATGTCATTTTCACAACAAGGTAAATCCCGTCCTCTAGTCATATACCCGGTGGCCTACAGATTTCAGTAAATTATTTTGAACAAGAAAACAACATTTGGCACACCGTGACCCTGGTAGTAATACCAGAAAATACCCTGCGCAATAACCCGCGCAGTGACCCCGACTTAAAGTCGTATCATATGGATAACAGAAAATACCCTGCGCAGTAACCCGCACAGTAACCCCGACATAAAGTCGTATCATTAAAATAACTATTAATAGCATCACACAATGACTAGGACGGTGGATTTCAACCTTATTTAAGTTAACCAAACGATTCAGATAGTTTATCATGCAATCAATGCACTATATATTTATAATTCAATATCCCGAAATCTTTCCTTTTTATTTATAAAATTTCGGCAGCATAACAGCTGCTAATCCAATAAACCAAAATTTATAAACCTGTCATAAGGTCACCAATTTTTCACCAAAAAACCACAAATGCTTCCAAATGCAATCCACAATATATATCCGCATATAATCAACATACGTTCAAAATTATACATATATAATAAATAAATTCCACTTTAACATAACAATTACTAAAAGATTAGGATAGAAATCCTACCTTAATATAAGCTATTTGTCACTCCAAAAAACCTCGATTCCTAAAGTAATTTTCGCCGTTTCGAATTGAATCTACAAAGTAACGAAATATAAATAATTTTTAACACGGCTACCCGATAGATAAAATATCCCTAAAATGAATTCTACACTTAAAAACGAGTCCGTAGATGCGTCCGGGACTAAATTTCGAGTTCGGGAGATCGAAAAACTCACATTCGCCGTACACGGCGACCGGCGGCAACTTTCCGGCGTCGGATTCCGACAACCACGGTGGCATGACGTGCGGCTAGGCGGGTTTTGTTGCCCTCGACATGCTTGTCACGAAAATGGGGTTGGTCGGAGTCAAAATTGCCTAGTTTCGTCGGGATCTAGAAAAATAAAAGTTGGTTAATGGCAGACCTTCCTTTGCTGAAACGAACCCCCAAACGATGATAAAATTTGACAAAATTGGTACCTATAGAATCTACGTCGCACGAGCTTTCCAACGGTACCAAATTTGGGCAAAACGGAGGTCGGACGAGGTCGGAACGACGAGTCAAAGTCGGGCTCGCGAAACTGGAGCGGCTGGAGAGAAAAACGAGGAGAGAGAGAGAACTGGTCGGCTGGAGGTTGAAGAAGGGAGATGTAATCCGGCCAAATTATAGTTTGACCCCTCAACTGTTTAAAAATTACAATTTTAATTTAAAACTTTAAAATTCTAACATTTTGATCCTTACACTTTTACACAAATTTTTCATAATATTTTCAATTTCACCCTTTATAAAATTTAAGGTTTTACACCACTAGTGCTCAAGGAAGTGACTTGGAGATTCATCTTGAAGATTTTAACAGACCAATCACCAAGGCCCAAGCTAAAAGGTTAAAGGAACAACTTCAACTATTTGTGCAAAATTGGGTAGATAATGGGCTGTCTAAGCATAGAGATTTTAAAGAGCCCAATTTGATTAATGTAATTGGGCTAAAAGACTAGCTTTGGATTCAGCCCATCTTATTTCCAACCATTCAAGTGGTGTCCAGATTCATTCACTAATTAATGGCATGAATCAAGGAGTTATTTTGACATTCATGATGGCAAGAATCAAGGAAAATGATGCGGAACCCCAAGACCCAAATTGTTTCTTCGAACTCTTTATCACTCACAACCAGATTTGATTTCACACCAAAGTAATTCAAGTTGATTTGTTCTATCACCCAAGAAATGCGTTTTGACAAAAACCCAAGAGAATACCCTTGAACCCAAGATCAAAGTAATTAAGAACAATAGAAATAGGAAGTAGAATTGAAATACAAAGACAAACTCAATTGCATCAATTCAACACCTTAAGCATAAAATCACAAGAAAGAAAACTCTCTTAAATTCCATATAGGAAATGTTTGAAGAAATATTCAGATGCCCCAAAATAAAATTAAACAGCCCTATTTAAAGATTTTACAACCAGAATGTATATTGAGCCTAGACACTAATCAAGGTGGAGTCAACCCTCTCATCAATGCCAAAATTACTCCTTGATTTTTGCCATTAGTGATTCCTTGATTCTTGCCATCATGAATGTCAAAATAACTCCTTGATTCATGCCATTAATTAGTGAATGAATCTGGACACCACTTGAATGGTTGGAAATAAGATGGCCTGAATCCAAAGCTAGTCTTTTAGCCCAATTACATTAATCAAATTGGGCTCTTTAAAATCTCCATGCTTAGACAGCCCATTATCTACCCAATTTTGCACAAATAGTTAAAGTTGTTCCTTTAACCTTTTAGCTTGGGCCCTGGTGATTGGTCTGTTAAAATCTTCAAGATGAATCTCCAAGTCACTTCCTTGAGCACTAGTGGCATGTGGAGCAGCATTTGTAACATTTCCCCGCCCTTCAAAATGATTCGTCCTCGAATCAGATCCTGCATCAATATCAAAGGGAGATAAATCAGAAACATTAAAAGTAACTGAAACACCATACTCACCAGGTAGATCAATGCGGTATGCATTGTCATTGATCTTTGCAACAACTTGAAAAGGTCCGTCTTCATGAGCATCCAATTTTGATTTCCTTTTGGAAGGAAATCTTTCCTTGCGCATGTGAACCCAAACCCAATCTCCTGGTTCAAATGACACCATGCGCCTTCCTTTGTTCACTTGAGATGCAATTTGCTCATTTCGCTTCTCTATCTTTTGTCTTGCTTTGTCATGAATGGATTTAACCATCTCTGCCCTTTTATATCCATCTGTATTAAAAATCTCACTCAAAGGAATAGGTAAAAGATCCAAAGGAGTTGGTGGATTAAATCCATACACAATTTCAAAGGGAGAAAACCCAGTGGTAGAATGCACACTCCTATTATATGCAAATTCAACAAAAGGCAGATTATCTTCCCAAGTTTTAACATTCCTTCCAATCAAAGCACGCAACAACGTTCCCAAAGTCCTATTTACTACTTCAGTTTGCCCATCAGTTTGAAGATGGGAAGCAGTAGAAAACAATAATTTAGTACCAAGTTTGGACCAAAGTACTCGCCAAAAGTGACTCAAAAATTTAACATCTCGATCCGACACAATGGTTTTTGGAATGCCATGTAAACGCACAATCTCTTTAAAGAATAAATCAGCAATATGTACTGCATCATCAGTTTTATGACATGGTATGAAATGAGCCATTTTGGAAAAACGATCCACAACTACAAAAATTGAGTCATTTCTATTTCTAGTCCTTGGTAGACCCAAAACAAAGTCCATAGAAATGTCAACCCAAGGATTTGTTGGTACTGGCAAAGGCATGTATAATCCATGGGGTTGAGTTCTAGATTTAGCTTGTCTACATGAAATGCAACTAGAACAGATTTTCTCAACACTCTTACGCATATTAGGCCAAAAGAAGTGTTCATGCAAGATGCTCAAAGTTTTGTCAATGCCAAAATGTCCCATAAGACCGGACTATGAGCTTCACGAATAAGCAATTCCCTAATTGAACTATTAGGCACACATAATTTTTCTCCTTTAAAAAGAAATCCCTCATGCCTATAGAAATCACGAAATGCAGCATGCTCACAAGAATTATAAACAATAGAAATAGGAAAGGATTCTACGAATTCCATCCATTTTGCATGACGCTTGTTTAGCTTACTTTGCCCTTTCAAGTGTTTCAATGACTCGTGATCTGTATGAATCACGAACTCTTTTGGTAACAAATAATGTTGTCATGTTTGCAATGCCCTCACCAAAGCATACATCTCCTTATCATAAGTTGAGTAGTTAAGTTGTGCACCATGTAGCTTTTCACTAAAATAAGCAACGGGCCTTTTTTCCTGCAATAAAACAGCACCTATACCAATCCCGGAGGCGTCACATTCAATTTCAAAAGTTGAATCGAAATTGGGTATGGATTTAATCCACTAACTCCTTTGGATCTTTTACCTATTCCTTTGAGTGAGATTTCTAATACAGATGGATATAAAAGGGCAGAGATGGTTAAATCCATTTATGACAAAGCAAGACAAAAGATAGAGAAGCGAAATGAGCAAATTGCATCTCAAGTGAATAAAGGAAGGCGCATGGTGTCATTTGAATCAGGAGATTGGGTTTGGGTTCACATACGCAAGGAAAGATTTCCTTCCAAAAGGAAATCAAAATTGGATGCTCGTGGAGACGGACCTTTTCAAGTTGTTGCAAAGATCAATGACAATGCATACCGCATTGATCTACCTGATGAGTATGGTGTTTCAGCTACTTTTAATGTTTCTGATTTATCTCCCTTTGATATTGATGCAGGATCTGATTCGAGGACGAATCATTTTGAAGGGCGGGGAAATGTTACAAATGCTGCTCCACATGCCACTAGTGCTCAAGGAAGTGACTTGGAGATTCATCTTGAAGATTTTAACAGACCAATCATCAGGGCCCAAGCTAAAAGGTTAAAGGAACAACTTCAACTATTTGTGCAAAATTGGGTAGATAATGGGCTGTCTAAGCATGGAGATTTTAAAGAGCCCAATTTGATTAATGTAATTGGGCTAAAAGACTAGCTTTGGATTCAGCCCATCATATTTCCAACCATTCAAGTGGTGTCCAGATTCATTCACTAATTAATGGCATGAATCAAGGAGTTATTTTGACATTCATGATGGCAAGAATCAAGGAATCACTAATGGCAAGAATCAAGGAGTAATTTTGGCATTGATGAGAGGGTTGACTCCACCTTGATTAGTGTCTAGGCTCAATATACATTCTGGTTGTAAAATCTTTAAATAGGGCTGTTTAATTTTATTTTGGAGCATCTGAATATTTCTTCAAACATTTTCTATATGGAATTTAAGAGAGTTTTCTTTCTTGTGATTTTATGCTTAAGGTGTTGAATTGATGCAATTGAGTTTGTCTTTGTATTTCAATTCTACTTCCTATTTCTATTGTTCTTGATTGCTTTGATCTTGGGTTCAAGGGTATTCTCTTGGGTTTTTGTCAAAACGCATTTCTTGGGTGATAGAACAAATCAACCTGAATTACTTTGGTGTGAAATCAAATCTGGTTGTGAGTGATAAAGAGTTCGAAGAAACAATTTAGGTCTTGGGGTTCCGCATCAGAGTCAGTAACTGAGAATGGAGTCCGGAAGACTCCTGAGAGATAGAGTCAGTTGAGTCACCCTGTGCATGTAGAAGGGTAGTGTAGATCAGACCGATTGCGAGAGGGTAACGCATGCCCAGAGTTTACACATTGATAACTACACATGGCAAAGTCCTTCATTCCTAATGGCGAGAGAGAGATTTTATGTTGCCACTACAGGAGTAGTTTCCCTGAGTTACCATTAAGGCGAGAAAATGAGAAAGTTTAAGAAAAAGATTGAGAACGAGCTTGAAAAACAGTTTTCGAATATTTTCGAAAAATATAAAACTGTTTTCCTTTAGTTTATTATATTGCTCACTGAGTTTTACTTACAATTTGCTTGCAATATGTTTCTGGAAAATTCTCCCTTAGATGCGGGAGTAGGTAGTGTAGGAGTGAGTCATCTAGTAGATGAGGTTCAGACTAACGCACAGATCGGCTGACAGACGACCCTACTACCTTGTATATTTCCTGATATGTCATGTGCATATTTTGAATTAAATCATGGTGTAAATTTGTAAATATAAATACAAGTTTTGGATACATGTCTTTAAAATGTGTTTTATGAATTGAGAACGTTTTAGTTCTTCAATCAATTTCAGTAATTGTGGTTTTTATAGTGAAATTGGTTTTGGATGCAGGTCAGAGGCCCTTGGTAGTTGAGATTGTTTGTCATAGAAATGTTTTTAAATTATCTTTGAAATTTGCAGGGTGACATAGTTCAATAAATAGCTGGCATGTTGTTGGATTTTTATTAAGAAATGAAAAATTTTTACCCCTGCCACCTCGTAAATAAGCTTAAAAAGGAGTTTAAAATAAGTTTTGGTGCTCCGATAGGATTTCTTTGAACTAAAGTTAGGATTCGTTGGAGTTCTGTCGGGGTGCTACGGGATATTTTCGGGTCCAAAGAAAGGATTCGAGAAGGGTCTCATCAATTTAATTTACTAGCTTAATTGGTACTCACTTTGCAAGAAGAATCTATTTAACTAAGGGGCTAGGTCATGGGTTCAAGTGTGGGTGGGGGAAACGAAGCAAAACCCTCTGGCCAGAGGACTATACCTTGTGACTAGGGCAGTCTAGAGAGAAGGGACCCCACAATAAAAAAAGTCTTTTTATTGTGGGGTCGTTTCTCTCTGGGTTACCCTACTCATAAGGTACTGTTCTCGAGCCAGAGGGTTTTGCTTCGCCTCCTCCATCCCCACTTGAACCCATGACCTAGCTGATACGAACCACGCCAACCCGTGACGAAACCCGTAACCAAGAGAAGAAACCAAAACCGTTTCCTAAGACAAGTTCGTAGGAATGGAACCGCGACTCGTTACCTATGACGAGGTAAGAACCTTGGTTTGGTGAAGACGCCACAATCAACAATGGAGGGTTGATTGATAAGTCGGAGGTTTCAAACGCCACGGATAATTCTGATAAGTTTGAGAGTTGTTCAAAGAACCAAAGAGAAATTCGATCTCACAAATACCATGAAAATTGTCTGCGATCTTTCATTGATATTGTGCCTATTTATAGGCTGAAAATACAAATTCGAATTCGGAAATTACAAGCATTAAAATCAAAGAGAATCATGCCTATGATGAAAAAAGTAATTTTGGATTACAATTATAGCAAAGGAAATAATTGCCAAGACAGAAATGCAAAGTCCATAATTTATTATTCCTAATTTTACTAAAGACCTAAATAGGAGAGTTGACCATCCTCCCATTATTCTGGTGAATTGATGCCCAAGATACACGCCTATTAATTGCGAAGATTAAGTTTGACTTGGGTTGGAATCCTCTAGAACTTGGATCAAGTTGATGCACTTTAGTTCCTCACGTGGGCTTCCATCAATGGGCTTCCATGATTGTATTTGAGCGCAAACTCCTTGAATCAGCCCGTTAAGTGCTTCCTTGAACTTCTTAGCTCGAGCCCTCGTAACCGGTCCAATAGGAATTTGAATTGGATCCTTTGGAGACACACCTTGCACCGCATCACTAGCCCCTTAGTCAAATGGATTCTTCTTGCAAGGTGAGTACCAATTAAGTTAGCTCAATTGGTACTCACCTTGCAAGAAGAATATATTTGATTAAGAGGCTAGGTCATGGGTTCAAATGCAGATAAGGGAGGCAAAGCGAAACCCTCTGGCCCAGAAACAGTACCTTATGAGTGGGGTAGCCCAGAGAGAAGAGACCCCACACTTTCTGTCCTGCATCAATACACAACCGAGTCCACTATAAGAGACATCACTATAAATCACAAAATCCTTACCGGATACAGGCTGAGTAAGGATTAAAGCCTCAACCAACATCACTTTTAGCTTTTCAAAGCTCTCTTGACATCTATCCGTCCACTTAAATCTAACATCCTTGTGAAGTAATTTGGTCAATGGAGCTACTATGGAAGAAAATCCCTTTACAAATAGTCTATAGGAACCGGTCAGGCCCAAAAAGCTTCTGACTTCGATAACACTCTTGGGAAGCTTCCATTCCCAAATCGCTTCAACTTTCTTCGGATCAGCTTTTATACCTTGAGCGGAGACAATATGCCCTAAAAAGGCAATTTCATTCAGCCAAAATTCATATTTGCTCAGCTTGGCATCAACTATTTTTCCCTTAAAGTCTACAGTACTATCCGAAGATGCTTGTCATGCTCCACTGGAGTCTGGGAATACACTAAAATATCATCAATAAAGACTACCATAAACTGATCCTGATACAAATTGAAAATACGGTTCATCAAATCCATAAAGGCTGCGGGTGCATTCGTTAACCCAAATGACATCACCATAAACTCATAATGTATGTATCTCACCTGGAAAACTGTCTTTGAAATATCTTATTACTTTACCCTTAATTGATGGTACCCTGATCGAAGATCTATCTTAGAGAAAACACTAGGTCCCCTCAGCTGATCAAATAGATCATCGATCCTAGGCAAAGATTATGTATTCTTTGATACGAACCACGTCAATCCGTGACGAAACCCGTAACCAAGAGAAGAAACCAAAACCGTTTCCTAAGACAAGTTCGTAGGAATGGAACCGCGACCCGTTACCTATGACGAGGTAAGAACCTTGGTATGGTGAAGACGCCACAATCAACCAGGGAGGGTTGATTGATAAGTCAAAGATTTCAAACGCCACGGATAATTCCGATAAGTTTGAGAGTTGTTCAAAGAACCAAAGAGAAATTCAATCTCACAAATACCATGAAAATTGTCTGCCTCTTCTCATTGATATAATGCCTATTTATAGGCTGAAAGTTACAAATCTGAATTCGGAAATTACAAGCATTAAAATCAAAGAGAATCAAGTCTATGACGAAAAAGGAAATTTCAAATTACAATCAATTAGCAAGGAAATCATTGCTAAGACAGAAATGAAAAGTCCACAATTTATTATTCCTAATTTTACTAGAGACCTAAATAAGAAAGTTGACCCTCCTCCCATTATTCCGGTGAATTGATGCCCAAGATACACGCCCATTAATTGCGAAGATTAAGTTTGACTTGGGCTGGAATCCTCTAGAACTTGGATCAAGTTGATGCAATTTAATTCCTCACGTGGGCTTCCATCAATGGGCCTCCATGATTGTATTTGAGTGCAAACTCCTTGAATCAGCCCGTTAAGTGTTTCCTTGAACTTCTTAGCTCGAGCCCTCGTAACCGGTCCAATAGGAATTTGAATTGGATCCTTTGGAGACACACCTTGCTCCGCATCATTCCCCTCCTCTTGAAAAGGATTTGTCCTCAAATCGTCCCCTACATCAAAAGGACTCAAGTCAGTAACATTGAAAGTAACACTAACATTATACTCACCTGGTAAATCTAGCTTGTAAGCATTGTCATTGATGCGCTCTAAAACTTGGAAAGGGCCATCTCCTCTTGGAAGTAATTTGGAACGCCTTTGTGCCGAAAATCGCTCCTTCCTCATATGCAACCAAACCCAATCTCCAGGCTCAAAAATTAATTTGGAGCGTCCCTTGTTGGCTTGCTTAACATATTGCTCCGTCCTTCGCTCAATATTGAGTCTTGTCTTCTCATGAATCTGCCTGACAAAATCAGCCTTCTTTTTGCCATCTAAATTAACACGCTCAGATATTGGTAAAGGAGATAAATCTAATGGAGTCAATGGATTAAAACCATACACAATTTCAAAAGGTGAAAATTTAGTAGCGGAATGAACAGTACGATTGTAAGCAAATTCAACATGTGGTAAACAATCCTCCCAAATCTTAATATTTTTGCTAATGATAGCCCTCAATAAAGTAGATAAAGTCCTATTAACTACTTCGGTCTGACCATCAGTCTGTGGGTGACAAGTGGTAGAAAACAATAGCTTAGTACCTAACTTACTCCACAAAGTCTTCCAAAAGTAGCTTAGGAATTTAGCATCCCTATCCGAAACAATTGTTCTAGGCATACCATGTAATCGCACAATCTCCCTAAAGAATAAATCAGCAATATGTGAAGCGTCATTCGTTTTATGACAAGGGATAAAATGTGCCATCTTAGAGAACCTATCTACCACCACAAAAATTGAATCTTTTCCACGCTTAGTCCTAGGCAAACCTAACACAAAGTCCATAGAAATATCAATCCAAGGGTGATTAGGAATAGGTAGTGGCGTATACAAACCGTGGGCTTGTACTCGGGATTTGGCTTGCTTACAATTAATACACCTACTGCAAACCCTCTCAACGTCTCTTTTCATACGTGGCCAAAAGAAGTGTTCCTGCAAAATAGCCAAGGTCTTAACAATTCCAAAATGTCCCATTAACCCTCCGCTATGGGATTCCTTAACTAGCAACTCACGCAAAGAACAAATCGGCACACATAACTTATTCTCCCGAAATAAAAATCCTTCAATTCTGTAAAACTTACCCACTGCGTTTTTCTCACAAGCTCGAAATGCCTCAGAAAAATCTTGGTCTAAAGGGTATAATTCCTTAATGTGCTCAAAACCAAGTAATTTTGCATCAAGAGTAGAGAGTAATGCATACCTGCGAGAAAGTGCATCGGCAACCACATTCTCCTTACCTTGCTTATACCTGATGACGTATGGAAATGTCTCGATGAACTCCATCCAACGTGCATGTCTCTTGTTCAACTTTTGTTGTCCTTTCAAATGCTTTAATGATTCATGATCGGTGTGAATCACGAACTCTTTGGGCCAAAGATAATGTTGCCACGTTTGCAAGGCCCGAACTAATGCGTACAACTCCTTGTCATAAGTTGGGTAGTTTAAAGCTGCCCCATTTAACTTCTCGCTAAAGTACGCAATTGGTCGTCCATCTTGCATGAGTACGGCGCCAATACCTACACCTGAAGCATCACATTCAATCTCAAACGTTTTATCAAAGTTAGGTAAAGAAAAAATGGAGCGTTTGTTAATTTTTGCTTGATTAGCTGAAACGCCTTTTCTTGCTCCTCCCCCCACTTGAATCTAACGTTCTTCTTAATTACTTCTGTGAGTGGTGCGGCCAAAGTACTAAAGTCCTTCACAAATCGCCGATAGAAACTGGCAAGTCCATGAAAGCTCCGAACTTCACCTATGCTTGTGGGACTCGGCCACTCTTGAATTGCACGGACCTTTTCATCATCAACCTGTATTCCTTGTGCACCAACAACAAAACCAAGAAACACAAGCCTATCGGTGCAAAACGTGCATTTCTTCAAGTTAGCAAACAACTTTTCTTTTCTAAGCACATCTAAAACTGATTTTAAATGCACAACATGATCATCCAAGTTTTTGCTATAAATGAGAATATCATCAAAGTAAACAACAACAAACCTACCTATGTATGCACGCAAAACATGATTCATCAATCTCATAAATGTGCTCGGTGCATTAGTTAATCCAAAAGGCATTACTAACCACTCATACAATCCATGTTTTGTCTTAAAGGCAGTTTTCCATTCATCACCCTCTTTCATGCGAATTTGATGATATCCACTTTTCAAATCAATTTTAGAAAATATACAAGCACCATGCAACTCATCCAACATATCATCTAAGCGAGGAATAGGATATCGATACTTTACCGTTATGTTGTTGATGGCTCGGCAATCAACACACATCCTCCAAGTCCCATCCTTCTTAGGCACAAGTAGAACCGGAACAGCACATGGGCTCATGCTTTCCCTTACATACCCTTTCTCCAGTAATTCACTAACCTGCCTTTGAAGCTCCTTGGTTTCCTCGGGGTTGCTCCTATAAGCCGGTCGGTTTGGGATCGTCGCACCAGGTACAAAGTCAATTTGATGCTCAATCCCTCGCATTGGAGGTAAGCCAGGTGGGGTGTCTTCGGGAAAGACATCATCATAATTCTGCAAAAGAGAGTTAATACTGCTCGGCAAATTTCCGGCAAGATCATTAGTACACAAAAAAGCCTCATTGTACATAAGTACTATAAAAGGCTGTTGTAATTGTAAAGCTCTCTTGATCTCACTTTTTTTTGCAATGAAACAATATTTTTCCTCTCTTAAACTCACCAAGGCCGAATTTGATTTCTTTTTTTCTTTCTCAATTTTTTTTGCCTCTCTCTCTTTTTGTCTCGAATTTTGACTCGTTTCTTTTCTCTCATTCTCTTCCTTTTGATCTCTCTCTTCTTTTTGATCACTCTCTTTTTTTAACCTCACTTGATCCTCATATACTTGTTGTGGTGTCAAAGGTACAAGAGTGATTGGACGTTGATTGAGTACTTTTAGTATTTATTGGTAAACCCATCATGCTTGACCTTTCGATCAAACTGCCATGGTCGCCCTAGCAACAAATGTCCGGCTTGCATTGGAACGACATCACATAATACCTCATCTTCATACTTTCCAATTCGAAATGCAACTAACACTTGTTTGCTTACCTTTAATTCACCGCTATCATTCAACCACTGTAACTTGTAAGGCCTAGGGTGTCTCAATGTGTGTAAGTCTAGTTTCTCCACCATAGTTGTGTTAGCAACATTAGTACAACTACCACCATCAATAATCACACTACATACCTTATTTTTGACGTAACACCTAGTGTGAAAGATGTTTTCTCGTTGCACTTCGTCCTCCTCCTTGGCTTGTACACTCAAAGCCCTTCTCACCACCAACAAATCTCCATGTACAGCAAATTCTTCTCCATAAACGTCCTCCAATGGTGGCATATCATCAGTGTCGGAGTCTTCATCATCGGTCACAACATCTCCATTGTCTCGCATCACCATAACCCGCTTGTTTGGGCATTGACTCGCTATGTGACCCCTGCGTTGACATTTAAAGCATTTAATATCACGATTCCGTGCAGTAGTAGTGTCGAGTTTACCTTGAGAATCACGGCTGGTGTTCTCCGGCTTATGATCAAATTTGGGCTTGAGAGTTGAGGACGACTGTGGCTTGTCCTCCTTTCTTGAAGAACTTGGTTTCCAAGGGTTAGACCCTGGGTTGTGGCCTGCACGGGTGCTTCCCCTCCTCTTGAGTTGTCACTCCACGATAATAGCCATGTGCACCATGTCCTCGATCTCCACATAATGTTGCATCTCTACCCGGTCATGAATGTCTTGATTTAACCCTTGCAAGAACCTTGCCATGGTGGCCTCGGGATCCTCTTCTACATTGGCTCTAATCATGGCTTTCTCCATTTCTTGATAATACTCTTCTACACTCCGATGCCCTTGCCTAAGCCCTTGCAAACTCTTGTATAATTCCCGGTAATAATGGCTCGGCACAAATTGCTTCCTCATCACCGATTTCATATCTTCTCATGTTGCAATCGGACGCTCCCGGTTTCGACGCCTATTCAACACCAACTGATCCCACTAAACAAGAGCATAGTCGGAAAATTCAATGGCTGCTAGTCTTACCTTCTTAAGCTCAGAATAATTGTGGCAATCGAATACTAACTCCACTTTCTTTTCCCACTCAAGATAGGCTTCTGGATCGGCTTTTCCTTGGAACGGCGAAATTTTCATTTTAATGCTACCCAAATTATTATCCTCTCAATTCCTAACTTCTCTATTCCCATTCCCTCGTCTGAACCTACCCCGATTCAATGGTGCTTCATTCAACTCTTCCAACTTCTCCTCTTCTTCTTCAACGTCACCCCAATGCTCTCTTTGTTGCATTCGCCTAGGTGGTGGCCTAACAGGTGAATTTCGTTGTCTCCTATTCCCCAATTCTAACCTATCTATCCTTTCATGGAGTTGCTCATTCTCAGCCCTCATTATTCGTCTCACCTCTCCCAATATCGCTTATATTTGTAGGTTAGGGATGGGTGACTATTGTACCTCTTCCGTTGAGTTTTCTTCTTGGTTGCGTGACATGGTTATAACTTGCAAAATGAAAATAGGAACAATATAGAAAGAACCTCACTTCACTCCCTCACGTGTATCACTCAAATTATGAATCACTCAATTTTCACTCGTGTTTCACTCAATTGGCTTTTACCCTCTAATATGCTCACCTCTCTTGCCTTTTTCCACTCGTGAATTCTCTTTCGGTTCTTTTCGAACTAACAAACAGTATTCAAAATTACACGTAGCAATTTATCAACCAACAGACTTACCAACCAAAAGGTAATACTGATATGAACTAGCGCAACAATATTTTGGATTCTCAAAAAGGAAAAGAAATTTCGACTCAAAATTTTCACACTGAAATAAAGGTTAGATTAAGACTTGTGGACACACGAATAATGGAAAGAAAACAAAATTTTTGTTGAAGAGTATCCAGACTTTTTTTTTTTTTTTTTTTTTTTTTTCCGCTCCTCACGATCCTCTTGTTTTCTTCTTTTCTTTTCTTTTCTTTTCTTTTCTGTTCTTTCAGATCTTCTTTTTTTTTTTTTTTTTAAATAAAAACTAGAACAAATGGAAACGGAACTTAAAGACGTAAACAAAGAAACCTGATGTTACGAACAAGGGAGCTACACCAAGTGACCCATTACATGTTCCGGTTGGGCCAATAACAAGAGCAAGGGCTAAGAGATTCAAGGAAGCACTAAATGGCCTGATTCAAGACACTTGGGTTGATTCCGATTTAATAAAGTCCAAGATGGGCCTATATGAAGACCAAGGCCTAATTAACATCATCAAGGCAATTAATTGGGCTGAATAAGAGTTGACTTGGGTGTGTGGTAGAAAGCTTGGGCGTGTGGCACAAGCAAGAAGATTCAATTTAAGTTGTTTCCTTTTTAGATTTTCAATAAATAATGAATTGATTTGTTTCCCAAATTAAGAGGCTAATTTTCTTTAATTTCAGCCTTCCAAATAGGGATTAAGTCAATTACTTGATTGATTTAGTTTTAATTAGTTTCTTGTTTTGTAAGGCAATTAATGGCCAAATATTTTGTTCCTTTTTGAAAAGGCATGTAGCCTCTCTTTTGTTTTAGGGTTTTAGTTTATAAAGAACAAAAAGGATGTAATGTGGCAGATCAGAATTTGAATGAAAATTGAGAGCTTAATTTCTCTCTTGTTCTTTGAGAACTAATTGGAACTTATCAGATTTCTCTGTGGCGTTCCTCCTTTCTTTGACTTATCAATCGAATACTCCATCCTCGATTGTGGCGTCATCCTTATACCAAGGTTCACATCTCACTATAGGTGTTGGGTCGCGGTTTCCATTCAAACCAGATATTAGAACGGTCCTAGGCATCTCAATTGTGCTACAACTGACGATGTTCGCATCATTTGGTATCAGAGCTTCGGGTTCTAACATCAGGTTTTATCTATCTTAGTTGTTCTTCTTCGTTGATTTTGTTTGATCAATCCAAAAAAAAAAAAAAAAATGAGTACAAAATCAGAACGATCTTGTAGTTGAATATATCAGCTATTGCTATTTCTCATCTTGGTTTCGTGTAGTGGCAAGCAAACAAAAACAAGACCAAAAAAAAAAAAAAAAATACTGGTACTAGAAACTTTGTTATTCCAGTTTCGTTGTGATTCATTTTCGTGTGAACCTAGGAGATTTCTTTTGTCTCGTGTGAATGCGACTAAGAAATCTTGATTATTTTTTGGTTAGTTTGATAAGAACTTTTGAGAAATTACGAGGGGAAAAAGGCAAGAGTGGTGAGTACATACTGAGGGTAAAAGCCAAATTTATTGTGTGTAAACACGAGTGTTGAGTGAACTGATTATTCGAGCGAAAACACGTGAGGAAGTGCTGTGAGGTCCCTTATTATTATTATTATTGTTATTATTTTTTTTTTGCAGGAAAACATGTCCGGAAACAAAGATAAAGGCTCTACTGAGGATTCTTCCATCCCGGCGGATATAAAGCTTTGGAAGGAAGCATTAGTAGAGGAGATGAGACGGATGATGAGGTGGGAATTGGAACAATTACATGAGCGATTAGATCAAGTGGAAAATTCACGTGTGGAACAGCCACCACCCGTTCCACAAGCACGTAGACGAGAGAGAGTTCCGGTTAGAGAAGAAGTTAATGATTACTATGGGGATGATAATGACATGGATGAGGCTGATCACATGTCCAATATGAGTGTGGGTAGATTTAGGCGTGGAATGGGAGGTAGAGGAGTTAGGTATGAGAATAGAGAAGATAGGTATGGGAATAGAGAAGATAGGTATGGGAATAGAGGAGATAGATATGGAGAAAGGGTTGATAATAATTTGGGTAGTATAAAGGTGAAGATTCCAACCTTTCAAGGTAAAACTGATCCTGAAGCTTATTTGGAGTGGGAGAAAAGAATAGAATTGGTGTTTGATTGCCATGAATATTCCGAATTGAAGAAGGTGAAATTGGCGGCCATAGAATTCACTGATTATGCTATTGTTTGGTGGGATCAATTGATTGTGAGTAGGAGACGGAACGGAGAAAGACCTATTGAGACATGGGCTGAGATGAAAGCTGTTATGAGGAGGAGATTCATTCCAAGCCACTATTATAGGGGTTTGTTTCAAAAATTACAAACTCTTACTCAAGGGTCTAAGTGTGTTGAAGACTACTACAAGGAGATGGAGATAGGCATGATTCGAGCTGATGTAGAGGAGGACCGAGAAGCGACTATGGCTAGGTTTCTAAATGGGCTGAACCGAGACATTGCAAATGTAGTGGAGTTGCAACATTATGTTGAATTGACTGACATGGTACACATGGCCATTAAAGTGGAACAACAATTGAAGAGGAAGGGTTCCACACGGGTTGGGCAAAATTCGGGTTCGTCATCGTCATGGAAACCGAATTGGAGCAAGAGGGAGGACCAGCCTAGTTTCAAGGCCAAGGCCGAACCTTCCAAAGAACATAAGGCTGGAGGCAAATTAAATCAAGGTAAATCAGATTCTCAACCTTCTAGAACCCGTGACATTAAGTGCTTTAAATGTTTGGGAGCAGGTCATATTGCATCACAATGCCCAAACAAGAGAGTAATGGTTTTGAAGGATGAGGGTGGTATCGAATCCGAGGATGAATCTGATGATGAGTCCATGCCACCTTTGGAGGATGCAAGTGACCTTGAATATCCGGTGGGTGGAGAACTTTTGGTTGCGAGGAGAGCTCTTAGTGCTCAAGCCAAGGAAGATGATGAGGTACAACGTGATAACATTTTTCACACCCGTTGCTATGTTAATGATAAGGTATGTAGTATGATTATTGATGGGGGGAGTTGTACTAATGTGGCTAGCACTATTTTGGTAGAAAAATTGAATTTAGCAACTTTGAAGCACCCAAAACCTTATAAACTACAATGGTTGAATGATAGTGGGGAAGTTAGGGTGAATAAACAGGTGTTGGTGTCATTTTCAATTGGAAAATACAAAGATGATGTTATGTGTGACGTGGTACCAATGAATGCGAGTCATATCCTTTTGGGAAGACCATGGCAGTTTGATAGGCATGTGACTCATGATGGATATACCAATAGATACTCTTTTGTGCTCAATAAAAGGCCAATCACTCTTGTACCTTTAACCCCAAGACAAGTATATGAAGATCAAGTGAGGTTAAAAAAAGAGAGAGATGTAAAAAAGGAGAGTGAGAGTTCAAGAGAGAGAGAGACAAAAGAAAGAGAGTCTGAAACAACAAAAATAGAAAAGAAGAGTGAAAAGGAAAAAGAGGTTGATGAGAAAAAGAGAGACAAAAAACAAGTGAATTTTTATGCAAGAGAGAGTGAGGTCAAGAAGGCGTTGTTTTCTAATCAGCCAATGATTGTACTTTTGTACAAAGAGGCTTGTTTTAGTGCTAATGAACTTGACTCTTCTTTGCCTAGTGTTGTTGTTTCACTTTTGCAGGACTTTGATGAGGTGTTTCCCGAAGAGATGCCTAAGGGTTTACCACCAATAAGGGGGATTGAGCACCAAATTGACTTTGTACCCGGAGCACCCATCCCAAATAGACCAGCATATAGAAGTAATCCCGAGGAGACAAAGGAGCTTCAAAGGCAGGTTAGTGAGCTCATGGAAAAGGGATATGTGCGTGAGAGTATGAGTCCTTGTGCGGTTCCCGTATTGCTTGTGCCTAAAAAGGATGGAACATGGAGGATGTGTGTTGATTGTCGTGCCATCAACAATATCACTGTAAAGTATCGACATCCTATTCCTAGATTAGATGATATGCTTGATGAATTGCATGGTTCTATTGTTTTTACTAAAATTGATCTTAAGAGTGGATATCATCAAATTAGGATGAAAGAAGGAGATGAGTGGAAAACTGCTTTCAAAACAAAATATGGTTTATATGAGTGGTTAGTTATGCCTTTTGGATTAACTAATGCACCTAGTACTTTCATGAGATTAATGAACCATGTTTTGCGTGCTTTTATTGGAAGATTTGTGGTTGTTTACTTTGATGACATTCTGATTTATAGCAAAAGCTTGGATGAGCATGTTGAACATTTAAAACTTGTTTTAGGTGTTTTAAGAACAGAAAAGTTGTTTGCTAATCTCAAAAAGTGTACTTTTTGCACCGATAAGCTTGTATTTCTGGGTTTTGTCGTTAGTGCTAAGGGAATTGGGGTTGATGAGGAAAAGGTTAAGGCAATTAGGGAGTGGCCGAAACCTACAAATGTGGGACAAGTAAGAAGTTTTCATGGGCTGGCTAGTTTTTATAGGAGGTTTGTGAAAGATTTTAGTAGTCTAGCCGCACCTTTAACTGAAGTTATCAAAAAGAATGTGGGGTTTAAGTGGGGTACGGAACAAGAAAAGGCATTTAGCTTGATTAAGGAGAAATTAACTAATGCACCTTTACTTGCTTTGCCTGACTTTGCTAAAACTTTTGAGATTGAGTGTGACGCTTCAGGAATAGGTATTGGAGCTGTTTTAATGCAAGAAGGACGTCCCATTGCATTTTTTAGTGAGAAGATAAGTGGAGCAGCCTTGAATTATCCTACATATGACAAGGAGATGTATGCCTTGATTAGGGCATTAGAAACTTGGCAACATTACCTTTGGCCGAAAGAATTTGTGATTCACACTGATCATGAGTCTTTGAAGCATTTAAAGGGGCAACACAAGCTAAATAAGCGGCATGCCAAGTGGGTGGAGTTCATTGAAACATTTTCATATGTGATCAAGTACAAAAAAGGTAAGGAAAACGTGGTCGCCGATGCTTTGTCCAGAAGGTATGTTTTACTTTCTACTTTGGATGCTAGATTGCTTGGCTTTGATTACATTAAAGAATTGTATGTGGAAGATTCTGATTTTAGCAAAGTATTCAATGCATGTGAAAAGGTAGCGTTTGGCAAGTTTTATAGGCATGATGGATTTTTGTTTAGACAAACTAAATTATGCGTGCCTAAGAGTTCTTTGCGTGAATTGCTTGTTAGAGAAGCTCACGGGGGAGGTTTGATGGGGCATTTTGGCATAGCCAAGACACTAGATGTTTTGCATGAACATTTTTTTTGGCCTCATATGAAATGTGATGTAGAAAGAATCTGTGAGAAATGCATTACATGTAGACAAGCTAAGTCTAGAATTAAGCCTCATGGATTGTATACTCCTTTGCCTATACCTAGTGAGCCTTGGGTTGATATTTCTATGGATTTTGTGTTGGGCTTGCCTAGGTCCAAAAGGGGTAAGGACTCTATATATGTGGTTGTTGATAGGTTT
This sequence comes from Dimocarpus longan, assembly GCA_022984855.1. Classification (NCBI taxonomy): domain Eukaryota; kingdom Viridiplantae; phylum Streptophyta; class Magnoliopsida; order Sapindales; family Sapindaceae; genus Dimocarpus; species Dimocarpus longan. Next base: position 11,204,144 of record CM041021.1, read on the forward strand.
TCTAAAATGGCACATTTCATTCCTTGCCATAAAACTGATGATGCATCACATATTGCTGATTTGTTTTTCAAAGAAGTTGTTAGATTGCATGGCATGCCTAAGACTATTGTTTCGGATAGAGATGCTAAGTTCTTAAGCTACTTTTGGAAGACATTGTGGGGTAAGTTAGGAACTAAGCTTTTATTTTCTACTACTTGTCATCCCCAAACTGATGGTCAAACTGAAGTAGTTAATAGGACTTTATCTGCCTTATTGCGTGCTATAATACAAAAGAACTTGAAAACATGGGAGGATTGTTTGCCGCATGTAGAATTTGCTTATAATAGGAGTGTGCATTCTACAACTCATTTTTCGCCTTTTGAAGTTGTGTATGGTTTTAATCCACTGACTCCTTTGGATCTAATTCCTTTACCTGTGAATGAGCATGTTAACTTGGATGGGAGGAGAAAGGCAGATTTTGTCAAGCAAATCCATAAAAAGACTCGACAAAACATAGAGAGAAGAACTGAGCAATATGCCACGCAAGCTAATAAAGGACGGAAGAAAGTTGTGTTTGAACCTGGTGATTGGGTGTGGTTACATATGAGGAAGGAACGATTTCCAGTGCAACGTCGTTCTAAACTGCTTCCGAGGGGCGATGGCCAATTTCAAGTGATTGAACGAATCAATGACAATGCTTACAAGTTACATTCAAACCAGATATTAGAACGGTCCTAGGCATCTCAATTGTGCTACAACTGACGATGTTCGCATCACCTGACCTAGAACCGTGCTCTGATACCAAACTGATACGAACCACGCCAACCCGTGACGAAACCCGTAACCAAGAGAAGAAACCAAAACCGTTTCCTAAGACAAGTTCGTAGGAATGGAACCGCGACCCGTTACCTATGACGAGGTAAGAACCTTGGTATGGTGAAGATGCCACAATCAACAAGGGAGGGTTGATTGATAAGTCAAAGATTTCAAACGCCACGGATAATTCCGATAAGTTTGAGAGTTGTTCAAAGAACCAAAGAGAAATTCAATCTCACAAATACCATGAAAATTGTCTGCCTCTTCTCATTGATATGATGCCTATTTATAGGCTGAAAGTTACAAATCTGAATTCGAAAATTACAAGCATTAAAATAAAAGAGAATCAAGTCTATGACGAAAAAGAAAATTTCAAATTACAATCAATTAGCAAGGAAATCATTGCTAAGACAGAAATGAAAAGTCCACAATTTATTATTCCTAATTTTACTAGAGACCTAAATAAGAGAGTTGACCCTCCTTCCATTATTTTGGTGAATTAATGCCCAAGATACACGCCTATTAATTGCGAAGATTAAGTTTGACTTGGGCTGGAATCCTCTAGAACTTGGATCAAGTTGATGCAATTTAATTCCTCACATGGGCTTCCATCAATGGGCCTCCATGATTGTATTTGAGTGCAAACTCCTTGAATCAGCCCGTTAAGTGTTTCCTTGAACTTCTTAGTCGAGCCCTCGTAACCGGTCCAATAGGAATTTGAATTGGATCCTTTGGAGACACACCTTGCTCCGCATCATTCTTTATTGTAACTTTATTTAACTATCGGTAATCAACATACAATCTGAGTGATCCATCCTTCTTATTCACAAATAACATTGGAGCTCCTCAAGACAATACACTGGGTCATATAAATCCCTTTTTTTAGCAATTCTTGCAACTGAATCTTCAATTATTTTAATTCAGTGTGTGCCATCCTGTAAGCGATAACAGTTACCAAGGTAGTCCTTGGCATCACATCAATCATAAACTCCACCTCTCTCTCCGGTGGCAATCCTAGTAACTCTTCCGGAAATACGTCCAAAAAATAACATACAATGGGTATGTCCTGAAGGCTAGATCAGAGCCTCTGAGAATCAAACACATGTGCAAAATACGCTTCATAGCCCTTTTGGATCAACCTCTCAGCAGTAGTGGCTAAAATGACATTAGAGAGGAAATTTGACCTCTCACCTGCCATAGTGATTTCTTTTCCATCTAAAGTCTTCAAGGTAATTCTTTTCAGAACACAATCTACCACAACTCTATATCTGGAAAGCCAATCCATACCCAAAATCATATCAAACTCCAGAAATGGCAACTCCATCAAATCACCCAGGAAGTCATACCCTTGAATCTTGATTGGGCACTCCCTGAACACCCTATTCAAGATCACGCTGTGACCTAAGGGATTACTGACTAATATCTCATGAGCTGTAATATCTGCCTCAAAACCTCTCTGTAACATGTCATTCCAGATTTTCATTCTGTGCATTTTTTATGTTAAGTATGACCTTGCCTGTGGAGTATTGATGTGTTTAAGATGCATTTATTTCATTTTAATAAGATTTCGAGTGAGTTGGAGACATTTTTGGATTTGACCAGAAAGCACGGAAGGATTTTCGGAGATTTTCAAAAAATTAGAAAAATGTCAAAATCAATGTTATCAGGCCTAAGGAGCACCTTAGAAGCCTAATCGGTGCTTTTGAGTGAAATTTGAATTGAATCGGAATCAAACCGGAGATCTTCTAAGCTAATTAGGTAAATTTTCAGTAAACCGAAAAAGGGTATAGGATGACATTTAAGAGTCACCAAGACCACTAAAAGTATGTAGGAAGTCCAAATATAGATCTCGGAGAAATTTTGAAGAATTTCGAAACAGTCACAGAAAAGCCGATTTCAGGTGTTCCGAAAAAGTTTAATTGAAAAAGGCAAGAAAGAGTGGACATGTGGCATGTAAGTGGGAAGTGATAGCTTGCATGAAAGACATGTGGCAAGTGTGCATGAAAATGGAAGCATGCATGGTGACATGTAAAGTGACTTGAATGCATGGTTGACATATGTAAAGTGTGTCATGAAAAAGCTAGACATGTGGGATCCATGTGGGAGCCATGCATGAGCTTAGTGTGTAAGAGCTTGACATATGTAATTCATGCATGAAATGGAGCCTTGAATGGATGACATGTGGAAGGGTGATGTAAGCAATATATAAGTGAAATTTTAAAGCAAAAATGAGAGCTTTTGTGAGGTATGCACGACATTTGAAGAGAGGAGAGAGTTTTGTGAGTTGCTGCCATCCAAAAAGTGAGAGACAAGGGGAATGTACGGCAACTTTGAGAGGGAGCAAGGGCAGCCCCATTCCATGCCATTTTGGAGAGATTTTTAAAGGTTTTCAAGCTATCCAAAGGAGAGGAACAACTAGGAACCAAGGAAGCATTTTATCAAGTACTCTAGTAAGGTTAGTATGGTCTTTTCCTTAGCTTTTGATGTGAGAAACTGATGATTAAAGTGTGAATGGGCTGGTGTGATTATCAAGTGTGATGTTTTGTTAATAACAATGCTGTTAATATTATGGCTGAGGATGTCCAAGTGGATAAGGATGATGATATCGATGTCATATTTGGGGATGCTCCCTATCCGAAGATACATGTTGATCGAACAGTTAGATTATTGCATCAAAATATTGTACTTCTCCGTACATCAATCCTTGGGCAACAAAGGATGTAGTACTCTCGTAGAAGAGAAAGGAATATAGAGCATACAAGAAAGCAAAAAATAGTGAAACCTTGTGAATACATTTATGATTTATATTAAATAAAAGTCAATTTCAAGGTTTGTTTATTAATGATTTCTATTCATTTTAGACTAAATATTGAGACTGAGTTCTTTGCGGATTGGAAATTCTTTATCGAGTTAGAGAAGACTTCAGTTTGGATGTCAAATGAAGTGAGTGACTCGTTATATATGTCAACATTTTCTTTATATTTGAAATATGTTACTAAGTTTTATGTATAAGTTTTCTTCTATTACTTTGTGTGAAATTTTTCTATATGAATACAGCACATTGATGGGATTCTAGCACTTTTGGGCAAGCATATAAACGAGCACCCCAGTCTATTTCATAATGATATTGAAGTGTTATGCATAGATTTCTTTATAAGTTTGGGGTCTTATTACATTTCATTTGAATTTGTTATGACTTTACTATACAATTTAATTTTTTAAACATGTTATGGTATAATTTGCGGTCAAAATTGTCAAAGACTTGGAAGAAAATTCATCCAGATGTGCAAAAACCATTTATTGGTCAATTTGATCCATTGTCATTCAATGCCCCTGATGATTGGATACTATACGGTACTGGAGAAAAGCTAGCATGGGGGAAGAGATGAACATTTGTAAATTTAGTAAGTATGATTTAATGTTATTTGACATTGTTGTGTGATTATGGTTTATTTTAATTTTTTGTTTTTTGTTATGCAGTTGCTAATTCCGTGTGCTGTTGGATCTCCTGATGGTCATTGGATCTTATGTAAGGTAGATTTATCATAGTGGACTATTGTTATATGCGATTCGTTGTCACATAAGATCCCAGTCGATGCGACTTATAGAGAGAACTAGATGGCACCTTTTCGGTACTTGTTGCCTTCTATGTTGGCAAAGTCAGGTTATTTTGAGGAGAAACACATGGAAATGAGAGAGGACTTCTTTACTATACAAAAGTTAAACCACACAAGTATATCAACTCAAAAGGATAACAATAGTTGTGGTAGATTTATATGTAAGTATGTCAACTGTATCATTAGGAAAGGTGTATCATGGCAATAGGGTCTACCAGAAGTTCACAAAATGATAAGAGAATACGCCTTCACCATATTTTGTAATGCTGTAGAGGGAACCATTTAGTACAATTGTGGTTTTATATTAGCACATTTATATATCAATATATAAAGTTATTTTGAGATGATACGTTACATTTGTGGTTTTTGCAAATATTTTGCGTTATTTTGAGGTGTTATGTTAAACTTGTGTTATAATTTATTAAGTTGAAAAAAACTAGTAGCTATAAGACTAGTCACACCAAGGTGAGGAACGTCAATAATGCTAGTTACCTCGGTGTGACTAGTGGTATCATGACTTGATGAAAAAAACCAGTAGCCAAAACACTAGGTGCTATAGGTATAGAAAAAAAATCAGTACCCAAAACACTAGTCACACCAATACACTCGAGTGTTAATAATGTTAGTTATCTTAGTGTGACTAGTAGTGTCATGGGTTGATTGAAAAACTAAAAACAAAACCAGTAGTCAAAACACTAGTCACACCAAGGTGAAGAGCGTTAATAATACTAGCTATCTTGGTGTGATTACTGATTGAGGAGCTGTTTTGAAACAAAGCCTTTATATAGTAACTATATTTAATAAAAAGATCATTGAACACATGTCTACAAACAAGTATAATAATACAGTAAGTATGAGATAGTTTTGCAAGTGTTGCGAATAAAAGCAATGGTAATTCAGTAAATAAAATAGAAGGTTATGTTTGAGATTGTTTTGGTACAGTGGGTCGGAAAGCAACAAGTCTTGCTATTGTGTCTTGGTTGGTGGCAGGTTTGACACTTTCGTCGTCTTCTTACTTGGGTAACGGAGCCTTCACTATTGATCGTAGGGGGGCGTTGAGACGGATGTAGATTACAATAGTTTTGTTGATAATGGCCTCTTTGCCTACAGTGGGAGCATTTTAAAACCCTTTCGGTATTCTTGTCAGCAGATGGAATTCTTTTCTTTCTAGGCCTGTCAGCCCTGCGAACGCCATGGTGGTGGTAGAACAATAATGTTTCGGATATGTTCTGAAACTGTCCATTCATTCGGGTCAGGAACCCAGAAGATAACACCAGCATATGTAGCCAATAAATTGAGTGTTTTATAACACTCGGATATTGATGGGATCCAAGCAAGCAAGCACATTTGGGACGATTTGAAGGAGTCACCAAGGTTTCAAAACATTGTTCAAGTTCAAAATCACTGATCTTGAAGGCTATTGGGCTTAATCTTGAAGGCTTTGGGCGTTAATTGAATGTAATTGAGGACAAACTAGAATTAATTGGGCTTTATATAATTTGGGCTGAGTTTATTTTTAATTGTAATGGGTTTTAAATTAAGTTAGTTTATTTTGTTTTAATTAATGTTATTTGGGCTGAGATATTTAATTTAATTTAAGCCCATGAGTATATTTAGTTAGCCCAATTGTTAGGGGGTTAGGGTTTCATGTTATGTTATTTTCTTTGCCTATAAAAAAGGTTTCTCTTGTAACCCTAAAAAAAAAGACAACAAGATGAATGAAGTTGAAGCTAATTAGATTTAATTAAGAGAGTGAATTTTTTCTCTTGTTCTTCATGAACATGTGATCTTATCAAGCTATGCTTGTGGCGATCAAAATCATGACTTATCTCTCACCTTCTCATCTATGTCTTGAGAGTGGTATCAATATCATTCTTTTATAATTTTGGTTCTTAATTGAGTTCTAATTATTGGGTCAAAGTTTTTTATAACTTTGGTTCTTGATTGACATATAATCAATGGGTCAAAATTTCTTATTTTTATAATCTGTTTTAATCTTTCTTGGGGTTGTGTTTCAATTTGGTCGTGGGTATCGTATCGTTATATACGCGGTTCGCATCAGTTGGTATCAGAGCTTTGGGTATTAATTCAGGTTTGATTTATCAATTTAATTATTATTATTTGTTTCTTTTTTTTTTTTGTTTTGTTTCTGTTTTATTTTTTTGCTGTCAGCCGCCTGTCATTAACTATTTTTACGGTTTTTGTTTGTTTGCTTATTCTGCTCATCAATCTTATTCTTATTAGCGTCAACAGCTTCCGTCTTTCATATTTACATATATTACTCTTGTTTCATGATTTGCCGTAAGCCACCATCCAACATCAAGCCATAATATATAACCACTTTATTTTTTTGTTTCTTGAATTCTACACAGCATCCATTATGTATACATTTTTTTTTCTTTGTTACTTGTAGTGCTGCACGTTGTCTCTTGTTTTATGGTTTGTTTCCTTAGTTTTTTTTTTTTATAATTATATATATTATCTTTCTTTTGTGTCTTGCAGCCACATCAATTGTTGTTTTTTGTCTCATTTTATTTTCGATTCCAGTGTCATCAATTCTTTCAGGTGTCATCGTTTTCAGGTCTACTCTATTTGTGTCTCCACAATATTTTGTTCCATCATCTTGCTGGTTTGATTTTCTGTTGATCACCTTATATGTTCCACACCATCCTATTGCATCCAAACATCATATTCTATTGTTTCCGCATAACATAATCCAATTGTTGTCCCGCACCATCACATTATTTTCTAGTCTTTGTTTGCTGGTTCGCAACATGTTTACTGGATCACATCTTGTTTTCATTGCTGGTTCATTGAGTTGACACAGGAAACCAAAAAAGAAAAAAAGAAAAAAGTGACACATGTATGGGAGTGTTGAGTGAAACACGTAAGGGAGTACTGTGACGTCCTAAAACATGTGAGGGAGTGTTAAGTGAAACACATGAGGAAGTGTGCGAGGATATTTTTTTTCTTAACATTCTTTTTAGGTTTTTCAAACAAGACTTCAGATAACTAGATGGGTCACGATTTGAGGACAAATCGTCTTGAGGAAAGAGGGACTGATGGGATCCAAGCAAGCAAGCACATTTGGACGATTTGAAGGAGTCACCAAGGCTTCAAAACATTTTTCAAGTTCAAAATCACTGATCTTGAAGGCTATTGGGTTTAATCTTGAAGGCTTTGGGCGTTAATTGAATGCAATTGAGGACAAATTAGAATTAATTGGGCTTTATATAATTTGGGCTGAGTTTATTTTTAATTGTAATGGGTTTTAAATTAAGTTAGTTTATTTTGTTTTAATTAATGTTATTTGGGTTGAGATATTTAATTTAATTTAAGCCCATGAGTATATTTAGTTAGCCCAATTGTTAGGGGGCTAGGGTTTCATGTTATGTTATTTTCTTTGCCTATAAAAAGGCTTCTCTTGTAACCCTAAAAAAAAAGACAACAAGATGAATGAAGTTACAGCCAATTAGGTTTAATTAAGAGAGTGAATTTTTTCTCTTGTTCTTCATGAACATGTGATCTTATCAAGCTATGCTTGTGGCGATCAAAATCATGACTTATCTCTCACCTTCTCATCTATGTCTTGAGAGTGGCGTCAATATCATTCTTTTATAATTTTGGTTCTTGATTGAGTTCTAATCATTGGGTCAAGTTCTTTATAACTTTGATTCTTGATTGACATATAATCAATGAGTCAAAATTTCTTATTTTTATAAATCTGTTTTAATCTTTCTTGGGGTTGTGTTTCAATTTAGTCGTGGGTGTCGTATCGTTATATACGAGGTTCGCATCAGGTATGTAAGGGATGAATGACCTATCACAATGCTTGTATCACCGAAAACAGTATTAAACTGTTATTCTACAATTAGACCAAAACCTGACAAATATTTGTCTTACCTTAATACTGCAAGTGCATGCGAACATAGTAAAATATCCATCTGAAATGTCACATAAGTATATGTACTTTCTATTAGATTAACAATAGTTGATGGGATCCAAGCAAGCAAACAAATTTGGACGATTTGGAGGAGTCACCAAAGCTTCAAAATATTGTTCAAGTTTAAAATCACTGATCTTAAAGATTATTAGACTTAATCTTGAAGGCTTTGAGAGCTAATTGAAGGCAATTGGAGGCAAACTTGAGTTAATTGAGTTTTAAATAGATTGGGCTAAGTTTATTTTTAATTGTAATGGGTCAAAATTTCTTATTTTTATAAACCTATTTTAATCTTTTTTGGGGTTGCGTTTCAATTTGATCGTGTGTGTCGTATCGTTATATACAGGGTTCGCATCAATTGGTATCAGAGCTTTGGGTATTAATTCAGGTTTGGTTATCTAATTTATCAATTTATTTTCTTGTTTCTATTTTAATTTTATTTTTTTTAGCCGCACAATTTTTTAGGGTTATTGTTTTATTCTTATTTAATTCATTAAATTAGTCGATTCAATCATTCATCTTGTTTGTCTTCGTTGAATATCACAGTCCACGGTCAATCTAGTATCATTATTATTTTTTTAATCTTTTGTCTTCTAGTGCTGCACACCATTCAACTACAATTTTTTTGTTTTCGTCTTGTAATGCTGCTACAAATCACCACTGCCATTCAATTGCAATTTTTCTTATTTTTTTCGTCTTGTAGTATCGCCTGACCCATCATAATTTGCTTGTCTTTAGTTTTCAATTCTTTAAGTTGCCGCATTATCATTCGTTGACAACATGTTATAACAATTTCCTTAACATTCTTCTTGACATTCTTGAATGCAATTTACATTTAGTTTAGTCTTGTGAGCATTCTGAATGTATTTTTTTTTTTTTTTAAAAAAAAAAAAGAGGGGAGTGAGACACATAAGAGAGTGTTGAGTTAAATCAAGAGTATCGAGTGATAAACACATGAGGAGTGACTGGAGTGAAACACAAAGGGTTTTGTGAGGTTATTTCCTTAACATTCTTTTCAGGTGTCAATCAAATCATCGAACAACAATGAAGATGAGTCACGATTTGAGGACAAATCGTTTTGAGGAAAGAGGGAATGATGGGATCCAAGCAAGCAAACAAATTTGGACGATTTGGAGGAGGCATCAAGGCTTCAAAATATTGTTCAAGTTTAAAATCACTGATCTTGAAGATTATTGGACTTAATCTTGGAGGCTTTGAGAGCTAATTGAAGGCAATTGGAGGCAAACTTGAGTTAATTGGGCTTTAAATAGATTGGACTGAGTTTATTTTTAATTGTAATGGGTCAAAATTTCTTATTTTTATAAACCTGTTTTAATCTTTCTGGGGGTTGTGTTTCAATTTGAAGGCAATTGAAGGCAATTGGAGACAAACTTGAGTTAATTGGGCTTTAAATAGATTGGACTGAGTTTATTTTTAATTGTAATGGGTCAAAATTTTTTATTTTTATAAACCTGTTTTAATCTTTCTGGGGGTTGTGTTTCAATTTGGTTGTGGGTGTCGTATCGTTATATACGGGGTTCGCATCAATAGTCTTCCTACTCCTATCCGTTACTGTATACTTGGTATCATCAATTGGTGTGACCGTGTAAGTTTGTGAGTCTATATTATACTCTGCAATTTTCTTCTGATGACATTTTTTCTGCATTCTTTCGTCAGTCATAAAATCATCTTTGCATCATGCCCCTAATATACTTAACCAAAGTCGTTATTGGATATTGATGGGCTTTAACCAAACATGCGTTCATGCATTCAGCAACGTTGGAAGGCAAAATCCTGTAACGCCTTACTAGAGTCATTGCCAATGCTCATCTCTGTAGTCCAAGTTCAATTAATTCTTTATACGCCTTTAGGTGTATTTTTCTAAGGTCTTCCATTATGACCCAAAACTTAGATTGATGATAACACCTTGATGCGCAATGGAATAACCCAGTGACAGTCTTATTTTTGTATGAATTTTTCACATTTTGTGTCATGTGATACATACAAAGGTCATGATGTGCATCGGGGTACACTTTTTCTATGGCTACTTTAATTCCAAGATGCCGATTAGATATGAATATGCAATTCTCTGGACACCCAATTACATTTCTCAACTTTGACAAAAACCATGACCATGATTTATCATCTTCGACATCCCTAAACCCAAATGCTAATGGATATACTTGCTCATTAGCATCTTTACATGTTGCAATGAACATAATCACACCAAATTTCTCTTTCAAATGTGTTTCATCAATGGCAATAACTGGTCTAATCACTCTACGAAACCTAGAAATACTAATACCATAAGTAATAAATATGTACATAAACTGGTTACTGTCATTCGTCTCAATGATTGTGATTGTATTTGGGTTAGCTAACTCCAACTGATAACAATATATAGACAACTGTTCAAATGACAACTCCGCAGACCCAAAAACGTTTTCTTCAGTATAATTTTTAGCTATTCGACATTGATTATATGGCAAATTAACTCCATACTTAACTTACATTTCTATCATGATTTCTTTGGGTTTCATGCTTTGACCACTGATTTGCAATTTCGGAGTGATAAGGTCGTCGATTAATTTTGCACTCACTTTCCTACACTGTCGATGTACACTATCAAGTGAACAACAATACTGTTTTTCAAATTTTCGCACATTCCATTGGTCTCCAATCTTGGTTTTGATTGCTACAAACTTAAATTTACAGTTCTCATCCTTGCGCATAACGTCATAACGAATGTTGTTCAATTTCTTGACTTTTCTATGAAAACCTTCCTTTAATGCATACATCTCTACAGTTTTACCCATATCATATTTTGAAGGAAATATTTTCCCTCTGAAGAAATGATGGTATTCTGTTTTTTACTCTTTAGTGGCGACTGTGCGAAATGCGGAAAGATCTATTCTAAGGATACGCTATTTACTAGTTACTCTTTGTTGCATGTTATTATCATTATTGGCTTAACAGGAACACCAAGCACCATCATCCCTAACATGACCATGTCGAACATTATCATTATCTATATTACAATCCTCATCACGAACATCATGACTAAATCCACCATCACTGTCACCGTTGCCACCTAAATCTTCTGTCATAACTGATGCGGTTCAAGGTGTGTCTCAAAAGGATCCAATTTAAATCCCTATTGAACCGGTTACGAAGGCTCGAACTAAAAAGTTCAAGGAAGCACTTAACGAGCTGATTCAAGAAGTTTGCACCCAAATACAATCATGGAAGCCCATTGATGGAAGCACACATGAGGAACTAAAATGCATCAACTTGATCCAAGTTCTAGAGGATTCCAGCCCAAGTCAAACCTAATCTTTACATTTAATGGACGTGTATTTTGGGCATGAATTCACCAAGCATAATAGGAGAAGATTCAACTCTCTTATTTAGGTTTCTAGTAAAATCAGGAATAATAATTAGAATATTAGACTTTTCCTTTTTATTTTAGGCGTGATTTTCCTTGCTTTGATGATTGTAATCCGAAATTTTCTTTTTAGCATAGGCATGATTCTCTTTGATTTCAATGCTTGTAATTTCCAAATTCAGACTTGTTTTTTTTTTTCAACCTATAAATAGGCGTAATATCAATGAAGAGAGGAAGTAATTTTTCATGGTTATGAGAACGAATTTCTCTTTAGTTCTTTGAACAACTTTCGAACTTATCGGAATTATCCGTGGCGTTTGAAACCTTCGATTTATCAATCAATCCTTCATTGTTGATTGTGGCGTCTTCACCATACCAAGGTTCTTACTTCGTTATAGGTAACGGGTCGCGGTTCCATCCTATGAACCTGTCTTAGAAAACGGTCTTGGTTTCTTCTCTTGATTACGGGTTTCGTCACAGGTTGGTGGATTCGTATCAATCACTGTATGTCAACTTTCTCCATCTCTTGTGAAAATATTAGTGGCTACAGGAATACTTTTAGGTGAATGATAGTATTCAGAAAACTCATCTGAATCAATGTCATCAACCAATGTTCTGTAGAAGGCTTATACTGGCTGTTATTTAAGTTATATTTATCGTGTAAATCAACATTATCTTCTTTTTCTTTATCATCATCATCATCATCATCATCTTCATCTTCATCTTCATATATGTCTTCACATTCATATTCAATGTTACTATCCTCATGGAGTGGAACTTCGTTGCTTGACGAAACAGACTTGAATTGAGAAACTAATTGAACAAAACTTTGGTGTTGTGGCTGGTTTATTAATTGGATTGGTGGTTGGCTTAGTAATTGGATTTGCAGTTGGATTGGTAATTGAAACTGTAATAGGATTGGTAACTGTAAATGGGTTGGTGGTTGAATTTGTTGTTGGATTGGTAATTGAACATTTCCCTTATCTCTCACACAGTCATTTATTTTTTTTTTGGAACAACAGTTATGTAAACTTCAGGATTTTTCTTGTTTAGCCAGAAAGATACAACTTTATCAGTTGTTAATTTTGGTATGGCAGGCCTATCGAAAGTCTCCACCAATATGTGTAAGTCAAATATATTTTTTGTTATATCAACTCAAACAAAATCCTCAATGGTCTTTTTTAAGTTATCAAGTGTCCCCTTCGTGGAAACAAAAGCTATTTCTGATTCACCACCCTCGTACTTATAACTAATCCATTGTCCATCATGGGTGACTATAATTCTAGTTTCGTCCATATCACTATATACAAATAAATGATCGAATTTAATAATTAAGCTACAAATTAATTTTAGCAATATATAATTACTCATATTTTGATAAAATTAAGTAATTAAACTACCCAATATTTGCTCATAATATGACACTAATAGTTGTGTCAAGGTGATATGCATTAATAACGTAAGTCACCTTAACGTGATTATTGTTTTGGCTACTGATTTTTTTCCATAAAGCTATGACATCACTAGTCACACAAAGGTAACAAACATTATTAACACACGTCACCTCGGTGTGACTAGTATTTTCGCTACTAGTTTTTTTATCAATTCATGACATCACTAGTCATACCGAGGTAACTAGCATTATTAACACTCGTCACCTTAGTGTGACTAGTGTTTTCGCTACTGATTTTTTTATCAAGTCATGACATTACTAGTTACACCAACGTAACTGGTATTATTAACACTCGTCACCTTGGTATGACTAGTGTTTTCACTATTGATTTTTTTCTATCAAGTCATGATACCACTAGTTACACCAAGTTGATTTGTGTTAATATTGTAAGTCATCTTGGTATGACTAGTGTTTTCGTCTTTGGTTTTTTTACTAAGTCATGTCATCACTAATCATACAAAGATAACTTGCATTAATAATATCATATAGTGTGGCGTTTGCAACAATATACAGAGAAATACTAAGTTTGTAAACTCTAAAGCCAATTCCTACAATTCAATATCAGTATAACTAACCACAATAATTAATAACAACTAAAAAATAAATGTTCAAAAGTTAAGATACTTTACCCATAGTGTAGAAAAAGGTTATGGATGGTGGATGTGACGAAGAAAATGAAGATGGATGGTGGCGATTGTACGAATGAAAGTTGTTGGATACTATGAGACAAATTGATTCGTAGTGCAGAAGATAATGAAGATGGATGGTGGATGGTGGCTATGAAAAAAAAAATTGAAGATGGACAATGAACGCAGAAGAAAAAGAAAGAGAAAAGAAATCAAAGAATATTGGAAGAGAAAAGAAGAAAGAGAAAGAGAAAGAAAAAAGAGAAAATGAGTTAATATAATTCAATAGTATTTATGTAAAAAAAAATAATAATAAAACTTAATTATTAATTTTATTAAATTAAAATAAAAATATTAATTTAATATTTAAAAATGTCATCCGCATCACCGGTATTTTCTTATATTACAATATAGTATTAAAAGTAACCGGTTGCTGCATCTCCATTTTAACTTTGGATCTCTCGAAGAGTCAAATATCTGTATCTTATCTGCAAATGGGAGAAGTTATGAACAGGAAGGTGTTATTGAGTACGACAGCACTGGTAACGATTGTGTCTGTAATTTTGTCACAAACAAATACCCTTCACAATCTCTTGGCTCCTCCTTACATAGATGACTCGAATGACAACCTCCGCAGTTGCAAAATTGTCCAAGTCAACGGAGCCTTCGGGCCAGAGAGCCTTGCTTTCGATCCCAGTGGAGAGGGTCCGTACACGGGCGTGGCAGACGGTCGTATTCTCAAGTGGAGAGGAGATGATCTTGGTTGGACCGATTTCGCCGTCACGACTTCTCAGAGGTATTTATTTTTACCTTGTTATACAGTTAGCTCCCAAGTAATCAAATTGATGGGGTATAGTGGTTTTTGTTAATTTGCAAGAAAGGAGTGTGTTCGCCCATTTGCCCCAGAAATGGAGCACATATGTGGAAGGCCGTTGGGACTACGGTTTGATAAGAAAACAGGAAATCTCTACATTGCTGATGCCTACTTGGGCTTTTTAGTTGTAGGACCTGAAGGAGGTTTGGCCACTCAACTCGTCACTGAAGCTGAAGGCCAACCACTCCGCTTCACTAATGATATGGACATTGATGACCATCAAGATGTCGTTTATTTCACAGATTCAAGCACTATTTTCCAGAGAAGGTAATTCACCACAAATTAACTCTTTTTGGGAGTTAGGATATAACATGTATTACTTTTAGTAGATGGAAATGTATATTGAATTTGGACCATGATTTGGCTTATCTTCTCCTTGTTAAAGTGATGGTTTCATTATATCAGATTTCAGTTTAATTTCATGTTTGATTATTGAATTCATTACTTCTCAATTTTTAATTTTTCGTTCGCAGGCAATTCATGGCTTCAATATTAAGTGGGGACAAGACAGGCAGATTACTGAAATATGATAAAGCAACCAAACAAGTAAAAGTCTTACTACGAGACCTTGCCTTTGCTAATGGTGTAGCATTAAGCAAAGATCGCACCTTTGTACTTGTAGCTGAAACCACAACCGCTCGAATCTTAAGATATTGGCTTCTTGGTCCAAAAACTGGAAAGGTTGATGTTTTCGCTGAGCTTCCAGGGTACCCAGACAATATCAGAAGGAATTCAAATGGGGAGTTTTGGGTCGCGTTGCATTCAAAGACTACACTTGTGGGAAAGGTGGTTCGTTTACATTCATGGGTTGGGAAGACACTGTTGAAACTTCCACTTACCTTTAAGCAACTGCATTCAATGTTGATAGGAGGGAAGGTCCACGCAACAGCTATTAAGCTTAGTGAAAATGGAGAAGTTTTGCAAGTTTTAGAAGATCGTGAAGGAAAGACATTGAGGCTTATCAGTGAAATTGAAGAGAAGGATGGCAAGTTATGGATGGGATCAGTGATGATGTCTTTTATTGGTGTTCACAATTTGTAATATAATTGTGCTTTTCATGCCTTAGTATGCAATTCATAGAAAAGATTATGTATGCTTTGATTTGCATGTATTTATATTATACTGGTTGAATCTCTTTAGGGCAAATTTCATTTTGATTTCTATGTTCTTGAAAAATTTCTCTTTTTTAAATGTAAATGCATTTATACCTTCCGTGGTTTTTTATGTTTCAAATATACTCGTTTTAGTCCCTCTTACCAAAATTTCAACAGTCAAAGCTGATAAAAAATGCATATTAACCGTTTTACTCTTAGCCTAAAATAACAAAAAATGAGATCATAGAAACACATACAAATGAAAGTATGATCATCAAAATCCAAAATTTTCATTACACAATCACAGAAACTAAAGCATGGTAGGACCTACGAACAAAAGCAGAAGAAAGAAAGAACAAACAAATATAACTCTCGGAGAAAGGCGAATTGACGCCTAAAATTTAGATTTGTTACAATTTTTTTTTTCGTTGGCAGAGGATCTTGGTCCTTGAAATCCTGTGCTAAGGTTGTGGTGGATATAATTTTTGCTTCTGTCACCTCTCTTGCAGAAATTGATATGCTTATTGGCACAATTATCAATCCCAAATCGACACTCGACATGTCTCTTTTGAGCATTCACTTACTAAAGTGGGGACTATATCTATATCTGGTTAAATTCCTTTGTGCAGCTTAAAAGTGCAGCATTTCTTTGTTAGGATGACGAAATTGTCTGAACCAAACTCAAGGTTTCCATTTTCTTGGACTCACAAATTGAACTTCAAACCCCTATGCTGAGACTGTGAATTGCACCAGGAACACCCACATGCTAGAGCCCACCAAAATGAATAGAAGTGATGTTGAATTGCCAAAAACAGAGGCTGTAAACAAAAAATTCGTTTTCTTCAGATTTTATTGGGTGTTAAAATTGAAAAAATGTGTTTGACGTAAAATACAATATGATTAAATTAGTTAATAACACAAAGGCAGCTTTGATATTTTACGGGTTTCAAAAGTAAATGGGTTTGGTGAGAACTTTTTTGGGTGACTGTTTCTAAATCCTTGGGGCCCCAAAATGCTAATATGTCGGAGTGAAAAATGGAATCCATTATATTTGTATATCAGCAAATCAGAGACATATGTGTTTAGCAGGGCATTATATCAATATCATGTAATAAATAATACACCTAACTAGTTTAACTTACAGAGTCAAATGATCTTAAACCTAGTCACCTCAGAACGTTTATAGGCTGTTCCCCAATACACCAGGAGAACCATTCCTCCCAGGGGAAGCCGACCAACAATAACAATCTGAGTTCAAATTCCATTGGAATATCGATAGTATCCGGAATATAATGTTTAGCCAGGGCCAGATATTTCTCTCTGCTAAAGCTGCTCTTCAATCCCAATCATCACTTTCGCTCAACCGGCATGGCAAAGGCAAAAGAGGTATACAAATTGAATACGGACTGATACCTTTTCTATTCCAGACTGACAACGTGGCCTTCCTCACCCACAACCAGGAAATCAAAGCATGAACGATACGCTGATTGAAAAGTGTTAAGACACTCCATCTCCACCTATTCTTATTATTAGATCGACTTTTTTCCCTTCCCCGCTTCAGTGCCGTTACTTGCACATGACTCTGTAACAGGCAAGTCAGAATCATTCCTACTTTCATTTGATATTGACAACTGTTCGACAGTCGTCCCCATTTCAAGACATGCCATCAGATCAGTGAGCTGCAAAATAAATAGAAAAGAAGCCATTAAAACAGTCATGTGTATATTTGTGCATAATAAACATTCATAAGTTTATTTGCTGACACCACTACATCAAGACAGAGAAGTTGTCTCACCTGCTTTTGTAACTCTTTTATTTTATCATCCTTCACTCTCAAAGCCTTTTTCTCCCTGGACAAGTTCAATATCAACGCAATAAAACAATAAGGAGATATACAAATTTAGCAACCACCGAGTTTCTTATTAATATGAGGACGCTTTAGTATGATTCAAATGCTGGCATATATTATAAGTCATGGTTAAAAAGTCAAATCATCCTGGTTCCGAAAGGGTATGTCAAACGAAATACAACACTCTAATGTTCAATGTTAAGATATGCAAAATGCACTAACAATAGACATCATCAGCAATGAGTAATTGCAGAATATTCAGCAATTTCAAAAATGACAGCAAAAGTTAGAACTTTATATGTACTAAAATTCACCGCACAGCAAGTTCTGAGCCAATGACCTAATAAACCAATGAAAAAATATTACCACAAAATGTTTCGAACACAGAACATTCAAACATCAGTGTTACTGTTACAAAATGACCTTACCTCTCTTCAGTATCCGATATCTTTGCTTTCCATATCTCCTGATTTTTCCAAAGATTCTCATTAAGCTGCATCCAGAAAAAATCACTATCAACATAATAACAGGGTTAACTCGGTACTAATATTATATATGCATTATCAACATCCAGCCGCAAAGGTAACCAATAGCTATTACTTACATCATCCAGAAATTTCTTCTCTGTAATACATCTATCTAGCTTGGACTGCATCTTTTGCAGTTTTTGAGTGATAGCCTTCTTAACAGCTTCAGAAGTTTCTTTTTCAATTTCTTCTTTGACTTCTTCTAGCAGGGTCTCATAGTACTACAGACCAATAGAAACAACCAGTCAACCAAGCAACAATGACATCATCTAAATTCAAGTTCAAGGTAAATCATAGGATAAAATTTAATTATGAAAAACAGAATACTGCATTTACCATTTTTTGGTTCTCAAGTTGGGTGGCAAGGAGTTCATTGTACTCGTTAACAATCTGTGAACACAATTAAATGAGAATATTGCAGCATGAAGAAACGTACCATCACTAGATCATAAGTCAAAACTATAGAGACACTACCGCTTCAACTTTGCTGTTTAAAAGAGTCTCGCTAATTCCAGAATCTACACAGTCACAACTTCCACAATTATCCTTAGTGTGTGAACAATAGGAATTCAACTCAACTAGCTTTCCATCTGTTTTAGATTGAATTAGTCGGTGAACATAATTGTCACCAACGTAATCCCAAACCCTCTGCGTTTCCAGTTCAAGAGAATAGCAATGTTGTGTTTCTTTCCAATGTATTATAGCATGACCTCCTTTATACCTACATCAATATTTAAGACAGTAATCAATATATTCAAATTCAATGAAAAAGGAAGAAGATAGCTACTTGATTTGCACGAAAAAGAATAGAACCTTTACCTCCCACAGCCCACAAAACCACAAATAACGCACATCCAGAGGTTCTCAGATGTTTGACATACAAAACATATTGACTTTTCAGGCTGCTGCTGGCAATATCGGCAGACCTAAATGAAATGCAGAAATTAGTCAACCAGCGCCAAATGTTTTCTATATAAAATGTTATCTAGGGAATAACCTTTACTACCTAATATTATACATTAATTACCACAGCTGAAATAAGTAGTAAATAGTAATATTTGAAGGCAAAACCAATTCTTAGCCATATAGCCAAATCTCTTTCTGGTCTAACCACGTCCAGTCCCCCAAAATTAATATCAGCATGGAAGAACAGCAAGGAAGTAAACTAAGGACCTCCAACGAGAAAATTTTCCATGGATGCTAATCAATGTCCACCCACTCACAAACTAAAACATATACATTGTCAAAATTTTAAAATTTCACTTCTTTTGTAATTCCAACTCATTTTTTCACTTTCACTTTCACCTTCCAAATTCCCATTTTATAAATCTACTTTTGTTTCTCCGACTTCTTTCTAATGCCTTCTTCCATTTCATTGTACCAAATCTATTCTCCACTCAAATGCCTTCTTCCATTTTAGCGTGTGTGTGCTACTTTTGTTTCTCCGACTTCTTTCTAACACCTTCCATTTAGTGTGTGTGTGTGTGTTTCTCCGACTTCTTTCTAACACCTTCTTCCATTTTAGTGGGGTGTGTGTGTGTGTGCGCGCGCTACTTTTGTTTCTCCGACTTCTTTCTAACACCTTCTTCCATTTTAGTGTGTGTGCTACTTTTGTTTCTCCGACTTCTTTCTAGCACCTTCTTCCATTTTAGTGTGTGTGTGTGTGAGAACAACAAAAATCTGATCAAGCCATCAAGGTGATGTAAGAATGTTTTTTTTCTTTACCCTTCTTTTAGCTATGTTTTCTTTTACCTTTTACTTCATAATTATTGTTCTCGCCAACTTCTACGCCATCTGATTATCTTTCAACTCATCTTTTTGCACCAAAAGCTAGGGATTTGATGGGGATTCAAAAATTAAACAAGCTCCAAATCACCCAAATACAACTCCAAAGTCAATATTCAACAAAAAAATTAAATCAAAATCCAAGTTACCAAAATCAATCTTCAATCAGGTCCTTATTCATCATGCGCCAAGCACCCCTCTTCTTTTTTGGACTTGTATCATTCTGTACTATTTTCTATCAAACACTAATTACACAAAAGCAGGAGACAAAAAAAAAGAGCTGTAAAAATGCAAATGGAAGGTTTCAAGATAGAAAACTTGTAGACCATTTAAAATGGTTCAGAAAAACTACATAAAAGAAGAGAGAGCAGATCCTTGTTGTTCAAATACTCAATTTCCATTGAGAATCAGATCTTGCAAAGATTGCCAAAACCCATACGTCAATTTGTAAGTGGATGGACTCATCACATTATGGGGCACGCCAAATCAACATCCCACGGAGTATCTTCTCAACCAGAAAACAAATCTTCAAATGTCTAAACACACCTCAAATAACCCATTTCTATGGAGGAAAAAAAAAATTATACTTAAATTATGTTTTATACAGAAATTGCAAAATGATTTGCTGATAAGATTTCGAGTTAATAAAGAAGATATTGATATTAAGAAAACAAGAATATAAGAGATGCGAAAGGACCAAAAAAAAAAAAAAAGGATTTACAGAAATAACAACCATATATTAGAATTTTGCAAGAAAAAATGAAGGCTTGTTAAAAGAATCTGCAACCATGTACCCAAACAAAGTAATAATAATTTAGAGTTATGCTTAAAATTAGGCTAAAGTATTAACAATTACTGCATTCGTCAATAAGTAAAAATCTACAATCAGTAACCAAAAGTGTACAACTTTTCACATCAATCCCTTCAATCCCCTAGAATTTCCTATGTGACGCCTAGCATGTCATATAGCATGTTGTTGGAAGACCAATTAAACACCTAAGACTGATTTAATAATTATTCAGCATATCTAGTATCGCTTGGACTTGACCGTATTAAAATATATCACATCAGTTTTTCCCTTGAGGCCTACAACCCCTTCTAAAATGATTGCTAATTGATTACTTGTCCAAATAAAATATAACACTTAAATCACACTAAGCATAGGACTGAAATAGTAGAGAACTACGAGTGAAATATACTAAATAATAGGTTATGATGGCTTGATCACTTAAACAAAATTTTCTTTAACAGACAAATAAGAACAGCCAAATACAAAATAGTGTGGATTGACTTCTATTAACAGTAACAGGGCAAGGAAACCAATTAAAGCTTATCAACTACTATGTCAACTCCTAAATGTATCAACTTTGTTAATAAAGCACTATTAGTGCTTAGAATGAACATGCATTATGTCAATACCCTGTTACAGGAATCAAGACCGAAAGAAGAACACTTAAGCCCTCCCACTCCAAAATAACTTTATTATGAGAAAGAAAGGCATCCGAGTCATCTGATGAACACTCAGTCTTAGTAAGCCGGTTCTAGGGTCACAAAACTCTGAGTCATTTGAGTCCTTTATTGTTTTTGATACCTTTAACTTTGAGTCAAATCTTCTTCCTGAGTCTCCTAAATCTAATAAACAGTCTCAAAACTTGCCAGTGTTTGAGTCAACTAGGGATGAAATTGTTTCAAAGAATCCTGTTGTACCTATTGTATATTCTAGGAGCCCTAAAGCAAAGCAGAATGAGTTGAACTCGATTGCACCTCAACAAAGCTAGGAATCAGACCCAGAGTCATCAGTTCAAATCCTTGATCCCAATATCAGGTCCTTGAGTGAAACAACAGACAACCCAACCGATCTTGTCCTAAGTAAAAACTGTGAAGAACCAAACACTGATGAAGAGAAACCAATTGCTCCATGGAAACTAGTGAGAGAATATAGATCAAGACCTCTATATCCATTATATAAGTGCCTACCATATAGAGGCTTGTCACTAGCTTACAAGAAATTTGCCCTTAATATCACCAAGGTATTTGTTCCAACCACTATTAAGGAGATAATGATAATCCCAGAATGGAGGAAGACTATTCTAGAAGAGTTAGAAGCACTCAAAAGAAATAAAACTTGGGATATCACATATGTACCCAAGGATAAAAAGACTGGAGGATGCAAATGGGTGTTCACAATAAAATACAAGACTAGTTGGGTTTTACAAATATATGGCATTGATTATGAAGAAACATTTTGTGAATGTTTTATATTTTATTTACTTGAATCAAAACTGTATAGAACACCCTATTATATACAATACACAGCAGAATCTCTGCTGATTTCTAGGGAATCTCTTTCCTTTTATAGGAGAGAAAATAACTCCTAAATTAAGTCTAAATCCTTAGAAAGAAGCAACAATATCATCCAACACTCCCCCTCAAGTTGGGTTGTATATGTTAATTAAACCCAACTTGCTGCTCAGATCTTTAAACATAGCTGTTGGAAGTGGTTTTGTGAGAATGTCTGCATTTTGTGATGATGAAGGAATGTAGATAGGTGTGATTATCCCCCCTTCTATTTTCTCCTTGATAAAATGCTTATCAATCTCAATATGCTTAGTTCGATCATGCTGAACAGGATTTTTAGTAATACTTATTGCAGCTTGACTGTCACTAAGTAACTTGGTTGATCCATCTATAGGAACTTTCAATTCTGTCAACAACCGATTCAACCATATACCTTCACAAATTCCTTGAGCCATAGCTCTAAACTCGACCTCAGCACTGCTCCTGGCCACAACTGATTGTTTCTTACTCCTCCATATAGTTAGGTTTCCCCAAACATAGGTGCAAAAACCTGAAGTCGATCTTCTATCAGTTATAGACCCAGCCCAGTCTGCATCTGAATACACCTCAATACCTCTTGCTGAGTTCTTCTTGAAAAACAGGCCCTTATCAGGAGTCATTTTTAGATATCTTACAATCCTTTGAACAGCTGCCATGTGTTCTTCAGTAGGCTTGTTCATGTACTGACTTACAACACTCACAGGAAAGGCAATGTCCGGTCTTGTATGAGATAAGTAAATCAATTTCCCTACAAGCCTTTGATACCTTCCTTTTTCAATAGGAGCACTATCCTGAATTGACCCAAGTTTGGTAGTAGAGTCCATACGAGTTTCCACTGGTTTACAATCAAGCATGGCAATTTCTTTGAGTAAATCTAACACATACTTCCTCTGTGATACCACAATGCCCTTTTTGGACCTAGCTACTTCCATTCCCAAGAAATATTTGAGTTGCCCCAAGTCTTTTATTTCAAACTCCTTTGCAAGAATATCTTTGATTCTAGATATTTCTTCTACATAATCCCCCGTAATTACAATATCATCTACATAGACTATCAACACTACCACCTTACCACTTGGAGAGTGCTTAATGAACAGTGTGTTATCAGCTTGTCCTTGAAGGAACCCGTACTGTTTTAGAACTTTAGAAAATCTGTCAAACCATGCCCTGGGAGATTGTTTTAGACCGTATAATGACTTCTTTAGCCTGCACACCTTGCTACTATTTTCTGCATTCTCCGTCCCAGGAGGTATCTCCATGTAAACCTCCTCCTCTAAGTCTCCGTTCAAGAATGCATTCTTGACATCTAATTGATGAAGGGGCCAATCAAGATTAGCAGCCAAAGATAATAGGACCCGGATGGAGTTTAACTTTGCCACAGGTGCAAAGGTTTCTTGGTAGTCAATGCCATAGGACTGGGTGAACCCTTTAGCTACCAATCTTGCTTTAAACCTTTCAATGCTGCCATCTGCTTTAGTTTTCACTGTAAATACCCATTTGCAACCCACTGGTTTCTTCCCTCTAGGCAACTCACAAATTTCCCATGTTTTGTTCTTCTTTAGGGCTTTAAGTTCTTCTTCAATTGCATTCTTCCATTCTGCCACAGACAATGCTTCTTGCACATTCTTTAGAATTTGGATATCTGAAAGTTTTGCAATGAATGTTCTATATCCCTAAGATAAGCGTTTATAACTCACATAGTTACTCATAGGATATAGTGGCCGACTTCTGCATTCTCTAACTCCCTTGCGAACTGCAATGGGCATATCAATATCAGCTTGTTCACTCTCCGGACTAGAACTGATAGAAGAATCACTACCTTCAACCTGTGCATTACCAATCGGGTTTTTTGATTCCGGATCAGATGATTGGACAGGCTGAGACTGTTGTTGGACTGCTACCTCTTTTTGTGTTTCCCACCTCTTTTGGTAGGTAATGATATTTTGATCAATAGCAGGCATAGATGGTTTGTGTTGGCTACTAGAGTGTAGAATGGACAAGTTTGGTTCTACAGTTTGATCCACTAAAGGTTGACTGACATCAAGAGTTTGAATGAGATTGGAATTGTTATCATGAAGATCGGTATTAGTTTCAGTAGGATGTGGTTCAAAGGAAGAACTTACAGGTGACGAATCAACATCAGTAGGAGTCCAAAAACCATCTAGAATCCTAGGATGTGAAAACAAATCTGGTGTCTCGGAATTCCAAAACTGATATTCCCTTTGAGTCTCCCCCTGAATAGCAGTTTTGGGAAAAAAAAATTTGGTTTCAAAAAATGTGACATCCATACTATGATAAAATTTGTTTGTTTCAGGACAAAAACATTTATACCCTTTGTGATTTGGTGAGTAACCAAGAAATACTCCTTTGACGGATCTTTGATCCAATTTTCCTCTTGTGTGCTTGTGAAGATGAATAAACACAGTACATCCAAAAATTTTTGGTGGTAAGTTCAAAATAAGTCGACATTGAGGATAAAATTGAAGAAGTATCTGGTTAGGAGTAGAGAATTGCAAAACTTTAGAAGGCAACCTATTTATCAAATAAGTTGCTGTAAGAACAGCATCTCCCCAAAACCTTTTAGGCATATTTGTAGAAAACAACAAGGATCTAGCAACTTCAAGAATATGGTGATTCTTCCTTTCGGCAATGCCATTTTGTTGTGGGGTATCAACACAAGAACTTTGGTGAATGATACCCTCACTCAAAAGGTAATTGCCAAGCATAGAATTGAAATATTCGTTTCCGTTGTCAGTCCTTAAAACCTGAATTTTTGTATGGAATTGATTTTGAACTATTTTATGAAAATTTGTAAAAATTTGAGAGACCTCAGATTTGTTTTTCATGAGAAATAACCAAGTAAGTCTAGTGTGATCATCTATGAATGAGACAAACCACCTAGCACCAGTGATATTTGGAGTCTGGGATGGTCCCCAAACATCACTATGTATCATGGAAAAAGGTTTGGTGGATTTATAAGTTTGACTTGGAAAGTTAGTGTGAGAATGCTTAGAAAGTTGACAAATTTCACATTGGAAAGACATAGGATCTTTATTATTAAACATAGATGGAAACAATTTAGCAAGATCATAGTTTTAAAAGGCGCGCCTAGGCGCCGGGCGACGCGAGGCGCTGTTCCGGAGCCCGGACGCCGACCAGGCGCTGCGACCTGGAAGAGGCGCTCCCGGCGCGCCTAGTCGCAGAAGACCCAGGCGCGCCTGGGCAGGGATGCCTGATATAAATATCAGGCCCCAATTTATTTTCCTTTTTTTGCCCTACCCGACTCTCTCCCTCTCTACCCTGACCCTCAAGCCGCCGACTCTGACTTTCTGCCGCCTTTCAGCCGCCGGCCGACAGCCGTCCAGCCTCATCCCGCTGCCGGTGGCTGTCCTCCCTTGTCCTCTCATTTGTTTCGGCTTCTTCAGCACTGTCTCTCTCGATCCCAACCCGGAAGCTGCCGATTCCTCTTCCAGCCTCCCTCCAGCTGTCGTCCGGTCGCCGATCAGCCTCATCCCGCCGCCGGTAACTGTCCTCTCTTCTTCTCTCATCAATTTCAGCTTCTTCAACACACACTCTCTCTCTACCCGCCGCCGATTCTGTCTTCTAGCTGCCTTTCAACCACCGTCCGGTAGCCGATCAGTCTCTTCTCGCTGCCGGTGACTGTCCTCTCATCAGTTTCAGTTGAAAATGAGCTCAAGTAAGTCTTCAACATCAGTTTCAGTTTTAGTGTCTTCAGTATGTTTCTGTTTCAGTTTCAGACTTTCGTGTCTTCAGTATGTTTATGTTTTAGTGTCTTCAGTTTCAGTATGAATGTATGATTGTATGTTTAGGTTTCTTCAGCATGAATGCATGATTGTATGGGCTATTTTCAACACGAAGCATTGCTTGGATGATATATTTTATGGGCTGTTTTTATTGTTGATTCTCAAACGTAATTGAAGTGTATTTTGTATGCTTGGATGATGTATTTTGTAGGCTGTTGTTATTGTTGATTCTCATCAGTATGACTGTATTTTGTATGCTTGGATAATGTATTTCACTATTTTGTAGACTGTTTTTATTGTTGATTCTCATTAGTCATCACTCATCAGTATGCTTCTATTTTGTATACTTGGAATTTGGATGATGTATTTCACTATTTTGTATGATTGATGTTTTAGTTTCATTTCATGTGTAATGTTTCAGAGGCCATTTTTATGTTTATGCATAATGTGAATGTATGAATGTATTTGTTTGCAGCTAACTACTCTACCTCAAAAGCCTCAAATACAATGTCATCTACTAGTACTAAATCCTCGGACCCTGCATGGAATTATGTTGAGCTACCAGATCCAAAAGATAAAAATACTATAAAATGTAAATTTTGTGGTAAAGTGACGAAAGGAGGGATCCATCGAGCAAAACAACATTTAGCGGGGGGGTTTAGGAATGCTAAACGTTGTGAACGTTGTCCTGAACCTATAAAACAAGAGATAAAAGAGTATTTGCAAAAAAGAAAGAATGATAAGGATGAGCGTAACATGGAACCATTGGATGAGTATGAAATAGGTGAAGGGTATGATGATGAGCCACCAATAGAACCACCTACGAGTAAAAGAAAAGGCCATAGTGGAGTTAGCAGTGGAGTTAGTTTTAAGGGGCCAAAACAAAAGGGTCCATTGGATGTCTTTTTTACCCCCGACTCAGAAGTTGTTGGAAGAAAAGCGAAAGGAAAGCAGTTGAAGTTGAATGAGATGGATAATGCAGCTAAGAAGGAGTTGAGAAGTAGAGCTTGTACAATGTTTGCTAGATGGATGTATGATGCAGGCATTCCATTTAATGCTGCATCATATGATAGCTTTAAAGCTTTTATTGAAGCAGTGGGTCAATATGGTCCGGGTATGAAGCCACCTACTCCTCATGAAGTTAGGGTTCCCCTTCTGAAGCAAGAGGTGGAAAACACTCGTAAGATGATGAAAGATCATCAACAGGTGTGGGCTCAATATGGATGCTCAGTGTTATCAGACGGTTGGAAAGACAGAAGAGAAAGGACATTGATTAACTTTTTAATCAATTCTCCTAAAGGAAGTATGTTTTACAAGTCTGTTGATGCCTCCGCCTATGCAAAGACTGGTGAAAAGATGTTTGAATTATTAAGTGGTATTGTGGAAGAGATTGGAGTAGGTAATGTCATTCAAGTGGTGACGGATAGTGCTTCAAATAATGTTTTAGCAGGTATGAAGTCTATTTTTGTATTATTGCTTTTGATTATAAATGAAACAATTTTGGCTTTAAGTTCCATGTGTTATGTGTATTAGTATTAATGTATTATTACTAACTAATTTTCTTTTTTGTAAATGATAATAGGAAAATTATTGGAGGCAAAATATCCCACACTTTTTTGGACACCATGTGCTGCACATTGTATCGATTTAATATTGGAAGATATTTTCAAAGTGCCTAATTTAAAGAAAACATTTGAGAGAGCAGTAATGGTTACTAGCTATATCTACACACGTCCTGGTTTGGTAAACATGCTAAGGAAGTTTACCAACAACAAAGAGTTGCTCAGACCAGCAAAAACAAGGTTTGCAACTGCGTTTATCACTTTGGGTAGGATGAACAAATTGCAAAATAACCTCAGAAAAATGTTTATCTCTGATGAATGGCGAACGAGCAAGTGGGCAAAAGAAGCAGGGGGTAAAAGGGCACTAGAAGTGATTTTGATGCCTACTTTTTGGAGCAATATGGTGTTTGCTCTCAAGGTGGCTGGCCCATTAGTGCGTGTACTTCGCTTGGTGGATGGTGAAAGGAAGCCTGCTATGGGATATATTTATGAGGCCATGGATAGGGCCAAAGAAGCCATTGCCGCCTCTTTCAATGGGGATGACGCTAGGTGTGCACCTATCTTTCGAATAATTGATAATAGATGGGATGTTCAACTTCATCGCCCCTTACACGCTGCTGGATGGTATTTGAATCCGGAATACTTCTACAAGTCTAATGGTGAAATTCATCAAGAGGTGAAGATAGGGTTCTATGAATGCTTAAGAAGGTTGGTTCCGGATCTTAAGATGCAAGACCAGATTGATAGTGAGCTTCCTACGTATTGGAATGCGGAGGGATTATTCGGAAACTACATGGCCATCAGAAAGAGAACTGAAAAATCACCAGGTATATATATCATCTCTTATAAAATTAAAGCAAATAAACTTAAGATTAGAGATTAATCATTAATCTATGAATTTTAATTAACAGCTGAATGGTGGAATGCATATGAAGATTCAGCACCAGCAATGAAGAAATTTGCAATAAAAATTCTTAGCCTCACTTGCAGTTCTTCTGGTTGTGAACGTAATTGGAGTGTGTTTGAAAATGTAAGTATATGTTCTTATGAGTTTTTTAAACAATTCGTTCGTTTATTATATCTTATATCCTTATTTTTCTTTTTAACAAAAATTTTTGCAGCTTCATACTAAACGAAGAAACAGGCTTACTCAAAGTCCTTTAAACGACTTGGTATTTGTGAAATACAATAGAGCTTTGAGACGTCGGTATGAAATGCGTAATACGATTGATCCTATTGCATTGACCGACATTGATGAAAGTAATGAATGGTTAATGGGAAAGCTCAATCTGGAGGATGATAAAGATGATGAAAATGTTTTTTCAGATGATGATGGGTTGACATGGGGCAATGTTGCTATGGCTGCAGGAGTTGGAGAGCCTAGCTATAGATTTAGATCAAAATCAGGTTCTTCATCAAGGCAGCCAACAAAAACAAGCGAACCAATTGTTGAGGAAGAAGAAGAGGAATATCAAGAGTTAGATGCAGAAGAAGAAGAGATAGAGGGAGAATGATTTCCAGAGGAAGGAGAAGATGAAGAGATAGGAGAGGAGGATGATGATTTTGATGATGACTTGGAGGATACGATTGATTGAATACTATGAACGAACTTTTTTTTGTGACTAGTGCTAGTCACTAGTTTTTGTTTGCATAATTGCATTTTAGTGATGATGTTTGCATTTTAGTGATGTTGTTTGTCTAGAGTAGGAAACTTAGTTATTGACTTAGTTTTTAGTTGGAACTTCGATGATGATTTTTGTTGTTTGCCTAGGATACTTAGTTGCTGAACTTTGATGATGAATGATGATAATGATTTTGATTATAATTAATGATTTCATGTTTATTTTGTTGAATTTTATCTTATTATTGTTGGTTATTTATGAATTTATAATATTTTGAGTTTTTTTTTATAAAATGCGCCTCGCCTTGAAAAGGCGCGCCTGGCGCCTTACGCCTTGCGCCTCCGGCTCCACAGCCCCTTTGCGCCTTAGTGCGCCTTGCGCCTTTTAAAACTATGAGCAAGATACAAGAAGTTGGGATGACCTAATCGATAATGCCATAACATCACATTCTTATTTTGACTAGACACACTACCAAGATCATAATTACTAACACTGTGGACACAAGACCTATAACCCTTTACTGTTGATGTTTGCATTGTAGAAGTAGGTTGAACTTCCAAGAAGTAGAGTCCTGCACACACTCTAGCACTGCCAATCATCTTCCTCGAAGGTAAACCCTGAAAAACACAAGTATTCGGATGGAACTCAACAACACAATTCATATCCTTAATGAGTTTACTTACTGACAATAGATTGCAACTTAATTTAGGCACATATAAAACTGAATGCAGTGTTAGGTTTTTAGAAACAATCATAGAACCAATTCCCATCACCCTAGAAAGAGAACCATCTGCAATCCGTACTTGAGAGCTGTCATGACATGCTGTAAACTGAGAAAAAAAACTTCGGTTTCCAGTCATATGATCTGACGCTCCAGAATCAACAATCCATGCTTTAGAACTATCTAAGTTTGCAGCAAGGGTATTAAGAAAGGTACCTTTTTGTGCCACATTTCCTATACCAGTTACTAATGGATTGGTAGAATTCTGATTCTGCGTTTGGCTAAGTAGTTTTTGCAGTGCATCCAATTGTTCTTTGCTGAATGGTGCAGCTGCAGCATTGGCCCTACTCTGTCGTTCTTTTGTGGATTTCCAATCTGCTGGTTTGCCATAAATCTGCCAACATTTATCCTTCATGTGTCCAGGCTTTCGGCAGTGGTCACACCAAGGGCGACCTCCTATTCGTGGCTCCTGACTGTTTCGGGCAGCAAGGGCTGATGCTTCACTTCCTGATTCTTTTATTTCTGTACCCAGCATCAATGCTCTACGGCTCTCCTCACGCCTGACTTCTGAGAAGGCTTCCCAAAGATTTGGAAGCGGCTTTGTGCCGAATATCCTTCCATGTACAGCATCAAGATTGGAATTTAACCCAAGGCAAAATTTATATACTCTATTTGTCTCAACAATTTTCTTATACTGATCAGAATCAGCAGTAGAACTCCATTTATATTTTTCAAAAGCATCAAGTTGCTGCCAATATTTCTGGAGTTTGTTATAATAATCAGTCACCGAGAGATCACCTTGTCGTAGGTCATGCAATGCTCCTTCGATTGTTACCAATTCAGGCGTGTTATCCTTGTGAGAGTATGTCTCTTTCACCGCTTTCCATGCCTCTGCAGCTATGTCATATAGTAAAAAGTTCTCTCCAATATTTGGCATCATGGAATTAGTGAGCCATGACATGACTTGACTGTTTTCCTTCTTTCAAGTTCTGTACCCAGGGTCTGTCTCCGCTGATTTAGTAACCTTGCCAGTGAGATAATCCTCTTTTTCTCTACTGCAGACATAGAGAAGAACTGATTGGGACCATTGGAGATAATTTCGGCCGTTGAGTTTGTAAGAGGTGATAGACATATAAGGAAAATTTGGAGGTTCTCCTCCATTACTGCCAAGAATAGCAATCTCGAAACTAGAGGAGGCATCTGAAACCGTATCAGTGATAGCGGTTGAGGTTTGTTTCTCCATTTTTGACAATGAGAATGGCGGCCGGAAGGAGCAGCAAGAGGGAAGGATGGCTGCCGGAAAAAGCAGCAAGAGATTTAGGGTTTTTGGGGCTCTGATACCATGTGAATGTTTTATACTTTATTTACTTGAATTAAAACTGTACAAAACACCCTATTATATACAATACACAACAGAATCTCTGCTGATTTCTAGGGAATCTCTTTCCTTTTATAGGAGAGAAAATAACTCCTAAAATAACTCCTAAATTAAGTCTAAATCCCTAGAAAGAAACAACAATATCATCCAACACATTTGCTCTAGTGGCTAAGTTGAATACCATTCGAGTTTTGTTCTCTCTTGCAGTGAATCTAAACTGGAAGTTTCATCAAATGGATGTTAAAAATGTATTCTTGAATGGGGAGTTGAAAGAGGAAGTATACATGGTGGGACCACCAGGTTTTGAGGCAATTTTTGGGAACAAAATGTGTAAATTGAAGAAGTCATTGTATGGGTTAAAAAGTCACCTCGAGCATGGTTTAAGAGGTTCACCAATGCAATTAGGAGGTATGGTTACTCTCAATGTCAAACTGACCATACTTTATTTGTCAAGCATTCTACAAGTGACATGGTTACTATGCTTATAGTATATATAGACGACATGATAATAACAGGAAACAACGAAGAGGAAATTCAAAATTTGAAGTGTTTCCTAGGCCAAGAATTTGAAATTAAAGATCTAGGAAGCCTAAAGTATTTTTTAGGAATGGAGGTGGCAAGATCAAGAGTTGGAGTGTTCATCAATCAAAGGAAGTACATATTGAACCTTCTCAAAGAAACCAAAATGACAGACTACCAACCTACAGAATCTCCTATGGATAGTACAATTAAGTTGGGATCAGTTGAGCGTAATCCTCCTATAGACAAAGGAAGATATCAAAGACAAGTAGAAAAACTAATCTATTTGTCACACACTAGGCCTGACATTGCCTTCGTTGTGAACACAGTTAGCCAGTTCATGAATAACCCGACAGAAGAGCATATGGGAATTGTTCAACGAATTCTTAGGTATTTAAAATTAACACCTGGTCAGGCGATTTGCTTCAAGAAGAATGAGAACCAGGAGATCAGTGTGTTTACTGATGTAGATTTGGCAGGTTTAGTGGTAGATAGGAGGTCTACCTCGAGGTATTGCTCTTATGCGTAGGGAAATTTGATCACGTGGTGTAGCAAGAAACAAATTATTGTATCTCATAACAGTGCTAAAGCACAGTTTAGAGCTATGGCCCATGAGATTTGTGAGGGAATTTGACTACAAAGACTTCTGAAGGAATTGAAAGTGCCAATGAACACATCTATTAAGTTAATTTGTGACAATCAAGCAGCTGTTAGCATAGTTAAGAACCCGGTTCATCATGACAGAATAAAGCACGTGGAGAGAGACCGACACTTCATAAAAAGACCGACATTTCGTAAAAGAGAAGGTAGATTTAGAGACGGTTAAGTTGGTCTACATGTCTATAAACTCACAGGTTGCGAATATTTTCACAAAGGCTCTTCCTAGAATGTCTTTTGAAGAGTTATGTTCCAAGCTGGGAATGATCAACATTTACTGCCCAATTTGAGCAGGGGTGTAGATTTTCTATTAATAAGATTATGTTGACTAATTCCTATTTTGGGAGATTTGGTCAATTGGTATTTTTTTTTCCTTTTCTATTGTGGATTGTATATTGGTGCCTTTTTTGTAGTGACTGACTGCACCTAACTCCTAACTTGTAGGAGTTTTGTTTTTTTTTCCCTTTAGTAGTTATCTCTCTAGGTCTGTAGCTTTGTATATATATTTGCTAAGGGTTATAGTTTTTTAACGTTTTTCATTGAATAAAAATAAAAAATTTTCTCCTGTGCTTTTTTTTTTTAGTTTTTCTTCATTAATAAAGCACTAGTAGTACTTAGGATAAACATGCATTGTGCCAATAACCTGTTACAGGAATCAAGACTAGAAGAACACTAAAGCCCTCCCACTCCAAAATAACTCTATTATGAGAAAAAAAGGCAACAAAACATACTATTTCACAATCAATAAATTAAAAATAATGCTATTGAAACTCCAGGAAGATGTTTTCTTAGAGGATGGTTGGGCACAGAAAACAAATTATATACACCAAAATAATTTCCTTGAATTTGCAAATTAATTTTATACTGCTAATATACTTGGCTGGTTAATTTGGGATCTTCCAACTGATTATAGTGATTAATAAAGCAGTAGTAGCCCTCATATAATCTCCACACTTTATGACCACCAAACAAACACAAAGGAAGTTCAAGAGCCAATAATTATTAGAATGACTTACTGGACAAGAGGAATCTGTCCATCTTGAAATACAAGAGCAATGAAAAGAATGATTGCAGATAGTTGTGAGAATTCCACTTGTGCCTTGGTCTAGTCTCTCTGGATCAGCCAAAATTGGGAGAAATAGCATATAATACATGGTTTACTATATCAGATCAGCAAGTTTTATTTCAACATAATTCAACCTACATGTGCTTATATAAAGTTCTGCCAACAAAATATACCGGCTCATGCAGGTCAAATAAAAACATGCAGAGTATAATGGGTCAGACAACAATAAGAAACAAAGAGAAAAGCCATATGATATTAAAATACTTATGGAAGCAGTGAGCCCAATGGGATAAAATACTAGGGTCCTAATAAACCAAAGAGACGGCCTTTTTATGTTAGCAGGGTCAAGCTGAGACCAATCAACTGCAGAACTTGCTAGCAATCAAGCCAATACTGTTGCTAGTAACACCCCAAGAAAATTTACATACACATTTAGTATCATAACTGTAATTTTTGATGCACACCAATGCCAAAATACAAATCAGAGGTTAGTATGTCTTTCCTAGAAGTCCTTTAATTACCCTTCTTACTAAAAATATTCTTGTTTTGTAATGACTAGATAATACTAGTACAGTTAACATAGTTTGGTGTTTAAAGAATGATCGCAACTGTTTGATTTTGGAAAAATGGGAATGAAAATTAATTTCTAAAACTAACATAGAAGGAGATACCAAGACAAACTGGACATGAAGGCTGGTCAGTTGAGCTTGCAGAAGAAGGCTGTGTATGTTCAAGAGAACCACTGTAACCAGTAAACTGTACATCAACTGTGAAAAGGACATGGCAGACCTCCACCTGTATAAATATATTCGGAAAACAAAACAAATTATGACTGAAACTTTGAAATGTCATCAGTAACATTAGAACTAAGAGAAGAAAACATACCTCCAATGAATTAAATTGTCTACCATTGAAATACTGATAAAATTTATCTGTAGAATCTTGGCTATCAAATCTTATTAAAATACTATACTGATCCTCCACCCCATCATTCCTGAACCGCCAAGCAATAATGTTTGTCATTACAATTATTTATAAATTAAAAATTTTAGAAAAATAAATAAATACCTAACAATTCGCATCTCCAATATGTGTTGAATAAAAGAAGCAGAAAATTGACAAAAATCAGAATAAGTCATGTGGTTGGGCACTCCAAGCACGCAAACAAGAGGTTTTCTCCCAACCTAGCCAACAATTAAAATATGCGGCATCAACTTTTTGATCATATAAATTAAGTGGATGGCATCATCAACAGATTGTCGCTTACGGGAAGATTGTGATTGGAAAATGGTGAGGAAGAGGAAACACCAACGCCGTCGTTGTTGTTGGTGAAGAGATGCATGAGGCCACGTGTCTCTTCGATTCTAGGGTTTCCCGACGAAAAAGCAAAGGCCTGAGTTGGAGCTGAAGAAGAAGAGTCGCCGGAGGAGATGATCGACTGAGGCGGTCGTAAGTTGTTGTCATCATCGTGCTCAGGGGACACCAGTGCTATTGTTGTGCTCCAGCTGCACGACATGCTTGCTTCACCACCATCCACTGACTCCCACCTCCTCGTAAATGCCCTTTTATTTTAAACAAAATTTTCACTCAAGTCACCGC
Source organism: Dimocarpus longan (assembly GCA_022984855.1). Classification (NCBI taxonomy): domain Eukaryota; kingdom Viridiplantae; phylum Streptophyta; class Magnoliopsida; order Sapindales; family Sapindaceae; genus Dimocarpus; species Dimocarpus longan. The sequence continues at coordinate 11,239,317 of CM041021.1, forward strand.
CTTTGTTTTTTTTATTAAAAAAAAAAAAAAAATTGGAATAGTTTCAATAAACTATCGGAACCAATCCGAATAAAACATTAGAAATACGACCGGAAGAATATCTCTCAAATTGAAAGGATTAATCTACGTGAAAGTAGAAGAGTAGCCACATTTGAGTAGGGAACCTACTCACATAAATTTATTAGAAATGTTGTTATGAGATGTCGAATTGGTACCAAAAGGCATGAGGGTTATGACTTCTAACCAAAGGAGCCGTAGAGTGTGATAGTGTCATCCTCCAATGTCATTTTTGCATTCAAATTTGTAATATATCTATTAATTAAATACTAAAATTTTATTTATTAATATAAATATCCATAAACATACTAATATTAACCTAAATAATATTAATTAAAAACTTATTGAACATCTATTGATCTTAAGAGATTAATGGTTTAAATCTCACATTTATCGTAATACATAATATGTGGATAATTTTATTTAAATTTAATCTCTTTCCCCACCTTAAAAAATAAAATAAAATAAAAT